>CM053270.1:4762291-4914668 GCA_028583415.1 Protea cynaroides | reverse complement strand
TTATAACATTTGATATTTGGGTTGGCTCTAGAGAAGCGGGCACAGGTGGTGCCGGGTTGTTTCTCGTAGGTGCTTTGAAGCGGTCCCGTGCCCTAGACGGGCAGAAGGGTCTAGTATTACCGCCACCCGAGCTCTCACCAGCGGATCTCTTCACTCCCCTGTTCTGAGCGAAGAAAGCTGTCCCTCCGACCGGACTCTATTACCCTCGCAACCTGCACCGCCTCATTGTAGGTCTTCTTGTCCGGAACCAAAAGGTGCTCTTGATGCTTCCACGTAGTCCCATGGTGAACCTACGTGTCTTGGTCTCCTCCTCCTGCATACTGGCTGGTGCGAAGAAGAATAGTTCTTCGTACCTCTGCTGATAAGCATCTACGGTCGACTGAGATTGCTGCAGATTGAGAAACTCTCTCTCCATTTGATCTCTGAAGCTCTTCGTAAAGTATTTGTCGAAGAAAGCCGCTTTAAACACTTCCCAATCAACCAGGGTATACTTATTCTCCAGATATGCCCGAGTAGAATTCCACCAAGCATTGGCGTCTTCCCTTAACATATGAGTGGCAAACAGAACCTTCTCCTCCTCAGTGCAAGTCATCAGTCGAAAGTTCTTTTCCATTTCAGAAACCCACTGTGCTGGCCACAATGGTTTCCCTGTCCTGCCCGTGAACGATGAAGGTTTCAACTTCAAGAATCTGTCCACTGACCTGCTCAGATCATGTTGTCCCTGTGTGTCTGCTCCGTACCATGGTGGTGGATACGGATAAGCCCCGGTGCGAACGCCGGCGGGGGCTCGTGCTTGGCCCCCGGCCCTCGACGGTTGGGTAGTATTAATTCCTCCGACTCGGGCGTATTTCCAGCGAGAACCGAACCTGTTGGCCCGTGCATCTTCGCATTGCGCTCGAAATTCCTTCCGTTGAGCTCCGCATCTGATAGACCAAGTTTGTAACAATGGTCTCAGAATTCCTGTGAGGTGGGCCAGGTAAATTTGTCGGTACTTCCGGGACCTGTTCCTCCTCCACTTCAGGACTGGGTTCTCTAACCTGGTCTTGTTCAGCTTGCTCTTCTTCTAGGCGCATCCTGGCCTGATGACGCTTCCAACCCCTTTGACCGTTTCCACCTACCATCTCAGACTATTTATTTGGATTTTTTCTCCTTCTTTCTTCTTCGGTGGCGATTCTTCTCTGCCAACTGAGTTGCTACAGTCCGACCGGTGACCTTAGAAGCCGATTTCTTCCACTCAAAAGCTAGGACATTGTCTCCAGGTAGGTCTCCTCCCTCTCTCTCAAGTTTTTAGATAATTCCCATATCGTCTTTATGTATAAATTTAGGTTTTTCTTTGTTCGAGATGTTTTAACCGTAGGAATTCTTTTCCTTCGGCTTGGAAAGGGTTTAGGGACCCCCAAGAGCAAAAGCCCTCAACTAATTTGGGGTTCCACTGCATGGTTTTGATAAAAATCAAATTTTTACACTTTTTAACCTAGGTTTTTCAAAAATTTCGAAATTTCTTGATTTTTCTCAAATTCTCGAAATTTCTTATTATAATTGCTTGTGATTGGTTTGTCGAAGAGTGTGGGGGTTACGTAAGTCCTCCTCCCCATGTTTTTGGGTGAGTTCGAGGCTTTTTCCCAATTTATAGCCGTTATGCTGCCGAAATTTCAAAAATTTCTAACTTTTATTTTGTTTTCTTTTGTTTTGCAGATTTTAAATGGCTCCTAGACGTGCTCTTGGCAAGCGTCCCCACGACTCAAGTTCACGTGCCCCCCAGCCACCAGTTCCCCAATTGGATGAGCACTGATTTCGTTCTATAGAGGCACAAGCTCGATTCCCGTGGTTCGATAATAAGAGCATTGAATCAGGGAGACGGGTCAACGTGGAACAGTTAGACCGGTTCGACGTGCGAGCGGCGTTCGACAGGCTTGGTTGGTTGCCCGTCATTTCCTACACCTACACCACCCGTCCTAACCTGGTTAAGCATTTCTTTGCTAACCTGGAGCTGCACGGAGATGTGAACGATCCCAACCAAGGTAGGGATTTACGTATCTCCAGTTATGTCTGGGGTGTTCCCATTTCCTTTAACACCCATCAGTTGGCCGACCTTCTAGGGGTTCCAAATGATGGAGACCTAGTATATTGCCCTCCCAAAGCGAAAGGGCTATCGGATTGAGGACTGCGTCGAGAGATAGCTCATCAGATCCTTAACCCTGGGGCTCCTATGAAGGCGGCTAGCTTGAGACTGTACCTCGGGTCTCACGGTCGCATCATCCAAAGACAACATCGTCCCCGGAGCAGCCATTATAGTGAGTTATCCCAGCTCACTCGGTACATCACTTACTGTCCGCGACGGGGAGCGGGTCTCTCTCCCATACCTCATCATTAGGACCATGCATCAGGCGACCCTGGCCGATCAGGCCAGTAACCTTCCATATGGTCGTCTCATCACCTTCCTGTTACGTCGTCTGGGCGTGAGCATGAGAGGCGAGGTGACCGTTGAGGACACTATGACGTCTGATATAGACTGGGATGCCATTTAGAGGATGCAGATGGTCGATCTGCCGGTTAGTGACGACGAGTTGGAGACTCGCCCTCGTCCACTTGGGAGAGTAGCAGCAGTAGCAGCCGCGGCCAATGCGGCCTATGCGGCAGAGGTGAGTGATGACGATGATGACGATATGGTTGGGGAAGCACCAGTGCCTGCCCCGCAGCCTGCACCTGCACCACCACCATCTGTCCCTACAGCTGGACCATCTCAGCCTCCTCCTGACTCAGTGATGGGTATGTTTATGGAGCTCAGGGACGCCCAGCGGGAGATGAGCCGTGACATAGCACAGTTGACTCGCAGCCTCCGAGTCACACAGGATCAGGTGCACTGGCTCAGGGTCGCTTACGAGAGAGACTATGATATAGCGGACCCCATACCTCCTAGGCCCCCTACCCCATGATTTTCCCTTTTACTTTCTCTTCCTTATGACTGATGTATATATAACAGGGTAACTGTCCGGTTTGTGGACTGTACCCTGTAGCACTATTTCATTTGCTACATTTTCTTAGTTAATGAAAGTTTTCATGGTTTTTCCTAACTAGTGTAGGTGCACATGTTAAGTTTCATAATTAGAATAGTACATTATTCTCTTTCTTAGTCCGTCTCAGGTATCAAACAATGCTTAAGGTGCGTTTGTATTAAGATTTTTAATTTTCTCCTAACTCAGTTCATCAACTCAGTTAAGTGCAATATAGTCTGTAGACAGAGCCCGAGGGCTCTGATACCAAGTTGTCACACCCCAATTCTGATCCAACCAGAATGGTGTGAGTGAACCTTCATTGAACCAACGGTTCACACTAGTATCTCGAATAGGCCGTGTCCACCCATACAAACCATTACACATAACCACAATCAGAATATAAATATACAGCGGAATACTTTAAATAGAATGAACTGAGTATCTATTGATAATTTAAATAAATATCCCATTATTCAAATTCAAACACATAAAATAATAATCTTTTACATCTCTTAATACCAAGCAAAAATAACTGAAACAATTAAATAAAAATCCATCACAGGTACACGCAGAAAGGGCACTCGCATGAAGCATCATGCTCGTCCTCCCCTGCTTGTACATCCAAGAGCAGCTACACCTCCATACGCCGGAGCGTTCACATAATCATCCACAGTGTAACCTGCATCAACATCTAAAAACAATGTACGTACAAAGGGTGAGCACACAACACAGCTCAGTAAGGCAATTAGACAGTTTCACAATATTATGCATGAGTAACAATCATTTTTATGCTGTGGTCTGGTTTATAAGTTTGCAATGTGCTATAGAAAGGTTTGGTGGCCCCCGCACCTCTATACACGAGTGTGTGGCATCACACAGTAGATCACACTACCACCAACCCACATGCACCCATCATGGAATAGAGATAGAGCTAAGGTATACCTGTACCTCCCCTGATACTCTACCCATACCAGTACCTAAGCCCCTACTGGCCAGGGCTCGCAAATTGGGCTCGCAACTAACCAATCCTATATGTCAACAATGTATGCTCAATCCCAGCACAGCCGTCTACGGCATAGAGATAGAGCTAGAGCGTGCAGGCCGGGCCGGAGACCACAATACCTCACCTCCCCCTGATACCCTATCCGCAACTAACCCACTAGGATAGAAACAATACGCAGGTAGACCCTATCCCAACATAACTCCCTAGGGCATAGAGATAGAGCTAAAGCATCGTGGACAAGCCAACGTCGACTCGGAATCCTCAGAACCACATAACAATGGCCGGGACAACATCAATATCGGAGACCACCGTACCACGATCTTCCCCTGATATCCCATCCGTACCAAGCATGTTAAGACAGAATACTACAAAAAGTACTAGTGTGAAGAGCGATCCCAGGCCCATGCCCCACTCCACACACCAACAAAAACAATCGCATGCCTAACAATCACATCCTATGAATGCATGAACAATAATAATAACTGAAAGTAAAGGATGGCATGTGAATATGCACAAACATCACATCATAGATATTCAATGATTAACAACGATTTACTGTCCATTAATTATTAGGTTTAGGTCAGATTCCCTTACCTGACGCTCGTTGGTTAGCTTGCTCCACGTCGCAAGATCCAAACGATAAGTCACAAAGTCCTACAATATTATTTGGGTTTTATTAGAATATACTGCTTAGGGTTTCATGTTGGTCGGAACCCAACATGGTTACAAAATACCCTAACAGAGCTGACCGGTGGCATATACCGGTCGCAGCTCTGTGGGAAAGACTGGCGACCGGTATGGTCAGCCGGTCCCCCACAGACAACCTCCCGAGAGATAGCGGTCGCACATACCGGTCGCACTATGTGCACCCGGTATAGTCGACCGGTATGTCTCTAGAAGACCATACATGGGTTTTTCGACTGCCGACGATCATCCTCCATGGATTTTCAGGGTTTCTCCTATCCATTCTAAGTCTAGGCTTTGAGTTAGAGTTATCCCCAACTCATTCAAGTCTCGTTTCGATGAATATCATCTCGAAACTCGAATCAAGGGTTTGACGGCAACTTAGGGTTTATTGGCCAAATTAGGGTTTTAGATCAATACTTACTTTGCATGGTATTGATCCACCCACACAAAAACATAGGGTAAGAAGAGGGATTCAAACACTTACCGTTGATAGGCGTAATGAGAGCTTCGTCAAACGGTAATGGCGGCTCCTTCTTCTTCCTCCTAGCTCCTTCTCCTTTTCCACCTGTTTCTCTTCTCTAGGGTTTGCGAGAGACAATGGAAAGGATTTGAGGAGGGTTAAGGGTGTATTTATAGGTTGAAAATAGGGTTTAGTAACCCTACTAGGATTAGGAAACTTTTAGGATTCGAAATCAGGAAAGAGGGACCCGCAGAGACCAATTTCTAAATTCCCGCACATAGTCGTGCGGCCAAGCCCGACCGGTACCAAGACCGGTACCATCAACCGGTATACTAAAATCAGGTATAATTGGTCGACTTCGGTCCGATTTTGTACCTGTTTGTTATCCGCTTGCCCCGTCTGGCTCGGTGATGATCGGAAGACCTGTCATGACACAAAACCAAGGTTAGACCGGGTTTTCAGAGTGCGGGTCTTACAGACCAGCATATATGGAATCGTGGATTAAATCATGCAAGAGATCATATACCCAAAATCCACATGCAATAATACCCTAGATGAGTCCTATGCGTGAGATCATAAATATAGAATGCTCTGTGTATAGAATGCTCTGTGACTACCATTTACCTGAGGTAGTCATAAATATAGAATGCTCCGTGTATTTTGTCACTAGGTTGATTCCATTTGGATTTTGGATTAAGACTTGACGTATTCATATCCTCTCTTCCCAGTGGTTCTGGGAGGACGGGGATGCCCCCGTCGGATGGTCCACACGTGGGTCTCTGGTGAATCCGAGCCCCACGTCCAAACTGACCCCCTAGCCGACAAGCTGACTTAACAGGGGTGTCGGCTTGGACGTGAGGCTCAGATTCACCCGTGATCCATGTATCTGCCATCAGACAGGGGCGTCCCCGTCCTCCCAGAACTAATGGGAGGAGAGGATGTGGATCCAAGACTTGACATGCCACATGCCTCTATCTCTAGGTGATGGTTTGGGTTTCATACACAATCAGTGTCGAAGGCTTTCCAACACAAATAGGATTTCAATCACGTGGGTATTTTTTAAGGTGGATGACTCTAGATCATAGAGTGTGTTAGTTATTTGGTAATCCAAATTTTTTTTTTGTCAAAAATATATAAAAAGAAAAACTGAAAGTGAGGGCTATTTCAATTGTTCTGAAAACTAGTGCTTGATTTTCAGTTGTATTATAGAAAAGTAAAATTATTATATTTTTTTTTAGTAAAAATTAAAATTAGTTTGAAAACTAATCTATGGTTAAATGATGATAATATATCCACAAAGTATGGATCATAATAGGTTGACTACAAGAAAAAGAGTCATTTACGACGGTAAATATAGTCTGTCGTATAAAAACTATTATTTAAGATGATTATAGTTTCGTTAAGGGCTGTTAATTATGACAATTTTTTTACCAAAAAAAAAAAAAAAACTACAATTTTTAATGTTTTAGTTTAATGATCATATTTAAGAAGGATATTAAGATCAGTCATGTCTGGCCAATTTTTTACAACAATTAGTAAAGTTTGTCGTACAATGGTTATTATTACGACTTCTTTATTTACCGTCGTCTAAGGATTTATTCCCACATGTTCGATTGTTGTTTAATTCCATAAGCAGGCTCTGTTAGATACCCGTACAGTTAATAGTTAGGGTTAGTATTTATGGATCAGGATTCTCTGTAATGACTACGGTAATAAGATCCTGACTGCTCATATTGCATCGGAACATGTGCCGATGTACTATGAGTGGTCAGGTACCTCACTGCCAATGACAGCTACTACAGACATACCTTCCCCTACCAGCTCAGAGCATTTACGATGATTACTCAATGTTGTTGTTCCAAGCTTGTTATTTAGGGATCCGGATCCTCTCATGTTTAGATATCAACATGAGGAAGCCAAGTTGTCGCTCAATGAGGGACAACTTTGAGCTGACAGCTCTTAATCCAATGGTCATAACATTTATGTAGTAAAATAACGGATTACAGTTGAATTGCACCAGATCGAATTTCAAAATCCCTTCTATTTTTCAACTTCAAAATCAAATTTGTATTCACGATATTCTCACCCTTCTCTCTGCAACTTTCAACTTCAAAATCATATTCATGATTTCACTCCAAAGACATGGGTTGCATGCATGTAGTGGCCCTTAGCTATGGTGGTATTGGTGAAGTGATCTTAGTTGCTGTTTTACAAGCTTAGCAAGCTCAACATGCTTTCGTGAACACATCTCCACCATCTTAGCTTCCTTAGCCTCTACATCCTTGAAAATAGCATTAAGCTGTTCCTACATTCCCTATCAATCCTCGCAAGAAAACCGACCTCTTCCTCTCTCAAGCACTTGATCTTAGTCTCCACCTCCTCTATCTTCTCCCTCATCTTTTTGATATCAACTGATGCTCCAACTGACTCAACCTCCACATGGCCTCTTTCTTATGCTGCAACCAACTCTACTTCCCTTCCTCAAGCTCCTTACAATATTGTTTACCAACATTGCATAATAATGAATAGGAAAAAATCACGATTGATTCAGCCTGATCTTCGACAAAACTGGGTTGACCATGGTTAGGTCTGTTCGAGACAGAGAGAAACTCATGGACGGTGAATCTGTCATAGAAGAAGAAGAGATGGAGTTAGTGGTCAAGGAATTAATGTTCATTCATGGGAGAAGCATCGAAGCGGCGAAGTGGTGGTGAGGGTGGTAGCGCCGTTGAGTGAGAGCAGAGGAGGGGCATCGAAGTGGGAGAGATTAGGTATTAGTAGAAAAGGGAGAATCTACAACTTGTGCTGAATGCATTTCTCTACGAAAGTCTCCAAAATGTGATCGTATTTACCTGGTTCAACAACGAAGGGTTGTTGTCGGTGAAATTGTTAATGGAATTGAAGTGGTTGAAACTGAAGAATTTGCAGAGGAATCAAGAGTGAATAGATGTTGTTGATGGATCTGTTGTTCAGTTTCAATTGTTCTCTTTGAAAACCTCCCAGCACTTACCGAGTCGCTTAGCTATTTGACTAGAGACCTTAGAGGCGATCTTCTTCCATTTATTGCCGTACTTGGCTTGTAGTGAGATGACAAGTGATTGCTCTTTAAGTGTTAAAGATCCCTTCTTGATTCCAAGCTAGAGGTAGTTCTTGTCACACGAATTAATCACAATCAAGATAGTTAGAGTAGCAGAAGCTTAGTTATTAACAAACTGAGGTCTAATAATAAATAAATAATTATCCAAGTTTACATTCAAAACACCATAACATAATAAACTAACCGTCAAACCATAAATCCAATAATTAAACCATCCATATCTAGGCTTAATGGCCTCTAGTACTCTCATAATTAAGACTAATAAATTTTTTACTACATCTTATGATCCTCGTGTTTACTTGTAGACACAAACATCACATTTGCACGCGCTACCGTGGATGTCCTCTTCCGACATGGTCGCACCCAAGTAAGCTAGACCAACGACAATCGGTCTCTACATAATCTACTACTGTAGTACCTGCAACATTATCTAAAAAGGGAATATATTCGTGGGGTAAGCTAAAAAACACGAGTTCAGTGAGAGACAAAATATGCAAGTAGTCAAAATATGCATGAGATGCCATTTAATGTGGTCTGGTGATGATGCTATGCGCTAAGGTAAGGAACCACCACACGTAAGCATGGCAGAAACTCCCATACACAAGGAGGGATAGGAAACCAACCCAGTTATACCATAAACACCCAAATCCTCCTTAAAGTAGGTTCCCCCTAGGGATAAGGCTGAGCAAGGATGATGCTTCCAAGGTAGAAACCAATACTCCCCTCATCCATGAATCTACACCACTACCTAACCCCCTACTGGCTAGGGTTGCAAAGTATAGGGGTATATCATTAACCAATCCTAACATGTTAAGCAATGCAACTACGTCCGTACCCCAGCAGGGTGCTTGTTTTTTCACCCCCACTTGAAACCATCTAACTACCCCGTGCCCTAGATATGGTACCCCGCTAGAGTACTGGGATGTGAATGCAGTTGCCACATAGTACCGATGATCCCCTCCCCTCGGTCATGCGGTGCCATATGGTGTAATCAAACATCATGAATCTAAACATTGAACAATAGTATATAGTGCAATACATGAACAAATATCACAATTTTGGATGACATGTTATTACACAAGATGCAACATGGACATGTAGGGTTCATTAGAAACACACTGTAAAATAAAGTCAATATATCCCTCACATGGTGGTTGAGCATTACACGTCCTCTAAGTGTCAGAGGCTTTCCCTTGCACACTCACACTGTCACCTATAACATAATTCTAGTTATTACCTTTTAGGTCAGTCTTGGACGGTTTATCGTGGGTTCCCTATCCTTGTTTAATTAATGTCTCAGGGTAAATGGCCATGATTGACGCCAGGCCACATTCTCCTTCTAACAGGTACCTTCCAGTTGCAGAGCAGATGGCATTAGACATGCAATCGGTGAGGCGATTGACCTCTTCTATGGGCTCTCTGTAATCAATTGGCTATGTATCCGGTCATAGTAGTAGTGCATCTGGATCCTCGATTGGCTGCTTCTAGTGACCATACGTGATCAACCGGTTGTAGAGCCGATCACAATAGACATGCGACCAGATGCACAACCAGTTGCCTTCCCTGGTCTTTTTCATTGATTTACTCCTGGCCGAGTGGTCGTATTTGACCACTAGTTAGGCAGCTGGGTGACCTCTGGCATGTCATGTCGTGGTATTCCTAGTTATGTCTCGTCATTGGTGGGATCCTTATATGCATTATGTCACACCCCTTTCCTGACGTATTGGTACTATAGATGTAACAAGATTCCTTACACTCAGGTTCATAGAAATCCCCTTCCAGGATCACATGTCACGGTATAGCCATCTATTAATCCACATCTTAATACTCACCAATAATTTTCAGAGTGAACAAAGAAATTCAAGCAATCCATATTATCACAATCTTAAAGAAATAGCGAAAGACTTGCTGTTCAAATAAGTTCAAGCTGACATTATAAAGTTCTCAATTCAAATGTTCAAGTATTATCCGAGTCTTAAGATAATTAAAAACATTATTCAAATTTAATCCTAGGATAAAACGTTTCACCAAACACATTACCCAAAACTAAAAGCCCAAAGAGTAAATAAGCAACGCCTATGCCTATAGGCAATCTCTATACTCGCACAAGGGATCATGGACTTCCTCTTCGGGCTCATTATCATCATCCTCCACACCAGATGGTTAGCATCCCGAAACATCAAACATTGTACTTGCATCATTTAAAATATTTGTGGGCACAAGGGTAAACTCAACCACCGAGCTTAGTAAAAAAACCAAACATGCAACATACAAAATGTATGCAACTATATTACGGTCAGATATGATAACTGTATGTGCCAACTCATGGGCCACCACGATGAATGTTGCCTCCCTCGGCATACAATAAACATCCACAGGTTGCACAGGTCACTTCTAAAAGATGAATGTCGCCTTACTCGGATTATAACAAACATCCCCCAAGTATTGGTCCGGCGTCTTGGCCTCTCCTAACTACGACTCATCCGAAGTTCATCCACGTGACATTTAACGAGATGGTAATCCTACTAGTCGACTTGCCTGCCCATTCACACTACTTCGGATATGGGGAGAATTGCAGCTATGATTATACTACCCTTTATTGAACCTATGCCAATACATAACCCCCTATTAGCAAGGTGTACAATTATCCGGGTAATGTGGAACTAGCTATTCCACCTAATTACCATATTACATGATCATAACCCTTCCAAGCTTCTGACCCCGTTCAGTCCCCACATAGGATATCGTGACTTGTTTAGGTTAGTATTGGTCAAAGCAAAGTAGTGTCAGTAAGAGATGGTGCAAGAGTGCCATTCCACCCTCCTTTCCCCTTACCAATGTAACCAGACATCATGCGTCATTCAAATCAGCTCTACCTTTCATGGAGAGGTTGTGAAGCGTCCCATTCTACCCGCTTCCAAACCACTACTGGTATCATTGATCACATACAAGAGTAATGCATATGCATGAAAAATAAAACAGTATATTGGATGGCATGTTATCAAACAGTAGCATATTATCAATCTCTCACAAAGCATATCATAATCAAATAGAGAAACATAGGGCAAACAAAGGTTTGATTTCCTTACCTGAGAGACATGTAGAGTAATTTACCGTAATACTAATCGAGTAGCTTTCTCCAGGTTTCCTCGTATTTCTATCAAAATCATATACAGTGTCATTCAATAATTATTTATGTAAGAGTTTGTCCTAGCATTGCGTTAAATTAAGGATACTATTTCCATGCTATTAGTGTCATTCCCTTGTCTATCATTTATACATTTTCTTTGTTTATCATAACATATCACTAAGTATTTGTTATTGTTCTTGGTTTGAAAGTTACTTCCAATGATAGGCTTGCTGTCCATATGAGGTAGATATTATGTGGATGGATATTCCACAAGGTAGTCCATTTCCGTCTTCCGTTAAGTTTAATACTAAGGACATCTTATTATGAGGGTATAGGGCTTTGGTACCCAAAAACATGGCCGTATATGATGCACAGCAGGCGACCAGGCTCATCACAAGCATGTGGCTGGGTGTGCCAACCGCACCTCAAGTCCTACCACACCCCTAAAAGGGTGCGGCTGGTGCCGTCGGCCGCACCACACCAAGTGCTGCACCCCATAATAGGTTGTGTCTGGTGGTTGCGGCTGCATGCCTTAGTGTGGCTGAGAGGCCCCTTTGTACCTTTTTGGGTGCTGTTAAACCTTGTTTTGAGGGCCTTGGGTGCTTGTGGGTGCACTGGATCTTCATCCACACTCCCATCCGGACGCCTTTCCCATTTGAATGGTGTCCTTTTAGTTTGGATCTGAGATTACATGATCGGATCTAAGAGGGGATCCATGGATCTCGTCTCCTACAGTCCTTTTTATTCTCAAAGGGTCTTGGTGGGTTTCCTAGACACCTAAGGTTGGATCTTTTTCCCATACTGATTGTACCAACTACTACCCACGATACGATCTCGTGAGTGGTAGCCTATACACTCATGGTTTCACCATTGATGGTGATTTACATCTCTTTCTCCGATTCAGTTACGTAGTATCATCCTTGTGGTCATACTAATACCTTGTTAGTAAGGGAGAGGTTACCTACAGTGGTTCCTTCTTCTTCAAACTCTTTAGCTAGTACTCGTGCTTCAAAGGTAAGTTCTTCCTCTCTTCTCGTTTTCCTTCTCCTTTGAGTTTCTGTTCTACCTCTTTCTCTTCTCTTCCTCCTTTTTTTCTATCTTCTCTCTTCTTTCTCTCTTTCTCTCTTCATTTCTCTCTTGGGTGCATGTGTCAGAGAAAACTTTTCTCTTTTTCCTTCCCTTCTTTTCTTTCTCTTTTCTTTTCTACTTTTCTGGTTTGGCTAGAATAGGAGAGTGGGATTGTTTCTCATAGAGAGTGACTAGGTTATGGGATCTCAAGGAACCCGTAATGGAAGTTGGGAAGATATCCCTCCTTCCCTTCCATTCTCAGACCATTCATGGTTAGCTTACCATGCATAGAAAAGATCTTAAATCGGTGGGTCCAACGATAAGCTGGTCATCAACCCAGATCGCAACCATGGGTGCGGCTGACGATCATAGCCGGACCACCTTGTCCAGCCAGGTCTCTCTTTTGGCCAACCCAACTCGAGTCCGTTAGTTTTGGGTGCTGGGTTTTCGAGTTCGTCAAGTCCGTGCCTTTCCGTAACATGAAGTCTTGGGTTTTAAGTAACATGGGAAGTTCAAGGTTATGATACATGTCGCCTTCTTGGGATTTTGTCGTTCTTGGCCGTATCAGTCTGATATGTTCGTCGTGAGAAGGACTTCTATAAACTGAAATTCCCAACTCGGGATTAAAATTTGGGCACGAGTCTTACACATTAGGGTTTTGGCTGCACGTGGGGTTCACACCCTTGTTATTCAAGCGTGACTTCTTCGGTTAGTCATTTCGTATACGTTGTGCAGTCACCGCAGTATACAATTTTGTGCCAAACTATTTGAGGGAGATTGCAACTATGCTTGGCCATTAATGGCTATTGGAGTTGTCATTCCCATGTGTGAGGATGATGGGGGGGAAATTTAGGAATTCCCCTTTTTAATGAAATATGGGTCCTCATTTAAAATTTTTAATCGTGTTCAAATTTTCTACGCTCAACACATAATGGATATCGAAAGGTTTTCACCTTAAGATCTCTTCCACTCATGTCAGTGGAAGGTAAAATCTGGAGTTGCCATCTAGATAAGGACTAGGACCTATAAATGTTGTTTCTCGCTTGGAGAAACTCTAATGACTCTTTGACTCAATGGATCGGCTCACTAATTTCACCAAAGGAGGGTAAGTGCCAATTTAACAGTTGGGAAGGTTTTAAGTTCTTAATTCGCCCGGTCATTGACCGGTCTCCTTATGTTCTATCCTTTCCTAAAGTTTATGCATACTTTGGGATTATCTAAACTATGCTACACTACACAAAAGGGGATCCTCTACACTACACAAAGGGGGATCCTAGATAAGTCTCTAGTTCTTACTAGGCCAATTGAATTACACTAACAGATTTATAATCCTACAAATAACGATGAAAATACAAGAGAAGGAAATACAAAAAGAATAAAATGAATCGCTAATTACACATAAAGAATGATGCACAATACCCAAAAAAGTGAAAAAGTAATAAACAACAGTATGAATGAGTTCGAAAAACATTCCAAATTGTGACGTTTCCCATCTCTTCTCTAGAAAGAAGTGGGGTATTTCTTTGCAAAATTGTGCTCAATTCATATGTGGCAATTCCGTTCAGAACACTTTGTTAGTTGGGATCATATGCGGAATCAGCTTGCGATGGGACGAGCACCAATGAGATCCAGCTAAGGTAAGGGTGGCCTACGATCAACAACTACTCTACTTCGCTACGTTGCGATTGGAATCAGGCCAAACATAGTTTGGGCGGGGTTGTGTATACCAATGTTTGAAGGATGCTCCCATAACCATGGAACACATCAAGGCGGTGGATGCTCCCATAATTATGGAACACATCCGATGGTGAGACGCTCCCATAGATCGTGGGACACATCTCGAGGTGAGATGCTCCCATAGATCATGGAACACATCTCGTGTGAGGTATTCCCTATCATAAGGAAGTCCCTTTGGTGAGGTAATCCCATAACATATGGAATTTACCTCGGATGGCTGTGCGTGGAGCGAACAAACTCCCCACTACCTACATATCTCCATGAGAATCAGGTCAAATGTAGTTCCCATGGATTGACGAGCCATGGATCACTCATGGCAACACTCAAAGAGGCCATTGCCTCAGCTCCCCATACTCGATATGGGTTCATTAATCTCACTCGCATCCCAATTTTGCAGTAACCAAATTATGGCCATAAATCTAACCATTCATCACATCGACCCAGCGTTCATTTCATTTAAATATTTGTACAATGAATACCCACATACTCATGGATCCAGACCTAAGGTATGGGTAGGCATCACACTATGTGGGCCCACATTAGTCGACCCAGGATCTTGGATCCCATGTGGGGTTTGGACTCTTTGGAGTCCCCTAAACATTACACCGTGGGAAGGCATCACATTCAAACATGTGGGGCCTGTGGCGCACCCATGGACAGTGTCCTAACATACATCTATTACAAAATTGGAGGTGTAAAAATGAGGATACATCACTTGAGGGTGGGGGTATGTGTGGAGCTAAAACAATATGTACATTGATCATAGGGACTACACAACGAATTAAATCTAAACATGAAAACAAATTCTAATCATGGAAACTCATTAAATCTAAACAATAAAAATAGATTCTAATCTTGAAGGCTCATATAGATACGACATGATAAGCATACAAA
This sequence comes from Protea cynaroides, assembly GCA_028583415.1. NCBI lineage: Eukaryota > Viridiplantae > Streptophyta > Magnoliopsida > Proteales > Proteaceae > Protea > Protea cynaroides. Next base: position 4,899,596 of record CM053270.1, on the reverse strand, counting down.
CAATAGGCTGAAATCAGCACCAAACCAAACACACAAAGATCATCTCCATCCGAACAGCAAACACATATAGGGATTGCATCAGAAAAGTGTAAGCACCCCATTTTTGCCATCCCTAGTTGAACAAAGTCTTACTGGAGTGTAGACAACAAAGTGGGAGAGATGAGAGAAAGTTTGAAAAGTACAGGGGAGGCGAGTGAAACTGTAAGACCCGCACTCCGTAAACCCGGTCTAAACCTTGGTTTTATGTCGTAGCAGGTCTTCCGATCATCACCGGGCCAGACGGGACGAGCGGATGACAAACAGGTACGAAATCGGATCAAAGACGGTCAAATAATCATCATTTTATGTTGACTGGTCGATGGTACCGGTCTTGGTACCGGTCGACCGGTCAGCTCTGCGCAACTGAGTGCGGAGATCCGAAAATTGACTTCTGCAGGTCCCACTTTCCTGATTTCGAATCCTAAGACTTTCCTAATCCTAATAGGGTTACTAAACCCTAATTTTAGCCTATAAATACACCCTTAAACCTCCTCAAATCCTTTCCATTGTCTCTCACAAACCCTAGAGAAGAGAAGGAGGTTGGAAAGGAGAAGGAGCTAGGAAGAAGAAGGAGGTGCCACTATTACCGTTCGACGACGCTCTCGTTACGCCAGTCAACGGTAAGTGTTTTAACCACTCTTCTTACCCTATGACTCTAGGATAGTTGTATGGGTGGATCAATACCATGCAAGTAGGTATTGATTTAAAATCCTAAATTGGCCAATAAACCCTAAGTTTCATCAAACCTTAGATTCGAGTTCCGAGATGATATTCATCGAAATAAGACTTGTATGAGTTGGGGATAACTCTAACTCAAATATTAGACTTATAATGGATAGGAGAAACCCTAAAAATCCAAGGAAATCGATCGACGGCAGTCAAAAAACCAAGTGTATGGTCTTCCGGAGACATACCGGTCGACCATACCGGTTGCTAGTTTGCTCACAGAGTTGCAACCGGTATGTTGCGACCGGTCAGCTCTGAAAGGCTGATTTTATACTTTGTTGGTTTCTGACCAATGTGAAACCTTAAGAAAACTATTCTAATGAAACCCTAATAATATTGTAGGACTTTGTGACTTTCCGTTTGGATCTTGCGACGTGGAACAAGCTAACAAACGAGCGTCAGGTAAGAGAATCTGACCTAAACCTAATAATTAATGGACACTAAGTTGTTGTTAATCACCTGATTATATGTGATGTGATGTTTGTGCATATTCACATGCCATCTCTTAATTTCAGTTACTATTACTGTTCATGCATTGTTAGGATGTGATTGTTAAGCATGTGATTATTTTCGTTAGTGTGTGGAGTGGGGCATGGGCCTGGGATCGCTCCTCACACTAGCACCTTTTGTAGTATTCTGTCTTAACATGCTTGGTACGGGTGGGGCATCAGGGGAAGGTCGTAGTACGGTGGTCTCCGATATTGATGTTGGCCTGGCCATGGTTATGTGGCACTGTGGTCTCTAAGTCGACGCTGGCTTGTCCACGATGCTTTAGCTCTATCTCTATGCCGTAGGGAGTTATGTTAGGATAGGGTCTACCTGCGTATTGTTTCTATCCTAGTGGGTTAGTTGCGGATAGGGCATCAGGGGAGGTGTGGGAATGCCTTAGCTCTATCTCTATGCCGTAGACGGCTGTGCTGGGATAGAGCATACATTGATGACATATAGGATTGGTTAGTTGCGAGCCCAGTTTACGAGCCCTGGCCAGTAGGGGCTTAGGTACTGGTGTGGGTAGAGCATCAGGGGAGGTACGGGGGTATCGTAGCTCTATCTCTATTCCATGATGGGTGCATGTGGGCCAATGGGGGTGTGATCCATGAGGTGCCACACACTCGTGTATAAAGGTGCGGGGCCACCAAACATTTCTATAGCACATTGCAAACTTAAAACCAGACCACAACATAAAATGATTGTTACTCATGCATAATATTGTGAAACTGTTTGATTGTCTTACTGAGCTAAGTTGTGAGCTCACCCTTTGTACGTACATTGTTTTAGATGTTGATGCAGGTTACACTGTGGATGACTACATGAATGCCCCGGTTTATGGTGGTGTTGCTGCGTTGGATGTACAGGCAGGAGAGGACGAGCATGACGCTTCATGCAAGTGCCCTTTCTGCGTGTACCTTTGATCGGTTTTATTTATTTATTTCAGTTATTTTTGATTGAATTTTAAAGAAATGTAAGGATATCATATTATATGTTTGAATTTGAATAATTGGATATTTTATTTAAAGTTATCAATAGATTCTCAGTTCATTTATTAAAAGACTTCCGCTGTACTATTATATTCTGATTGTGGTTATGTGTGATGGTTTGTATGAGTGGACATGGCCTATTCGAGATCCTGGTGTGAACCGTTGGTTCGATGACGGTTCACTCACACCATTCTGGTTGGATCAGAATTGGGGTGTGACAGAAACTCTCTCAGAAGTGATAGTTGATCAGTCCTGATATGCTCTCTATAGTGTTTTGATAATAACTGAGATGATCCCTAGTGTCCAGGAGCTTAAGTGAAACCATATGGTAGGTTGGTGAATCCTAATGCAATGTTTGGATTTTGATTGCGACTTGGACAATGTTTTTGATGGGTCCCATGGTAAGGACATGGGCAACAACCTGCATGGATGTATAGGTCTTGGAAATACCTTCGAAATGAGACCAGAATTGCTCAATTCCAATGTCAAATGAAGAAGATATGACGATTTTAGTCTGGGAATAAGAATAAGGGTATTTTCTGAAGATTAATAATATCTAGGGGCTTGCATGTAAATTATCGTAAGTTTAATTATTTAAACTTCATTTTCTCATATCTCGCTCATCTGACATCCAAATAAAGTGATTCCAGTGCCATTATTCCTCATTTTTGGTGCTCTACAAAATGGATATGGAAAATCTAGAGCAGAGGTCTCCGAAGGATCCCATACGGAGTCGCAAGCTAATATACCCGCTTAAACTTCAATTCCTCATAATTTTATTATCTGACGTCCAAATCAGGTGATTCAAGTCTCAATATGTTTCATTTTCAGTGTTCTACAAAATAGACATAAAGGATTTGAGACAGAGGTCTCCAAGGCATCCCTTGTAGAGTCGTTAGTTGAATTATCATGAATTGACCAATTTAAACTTTAAAAATTCATAAGTTAGTCATTTTACGTTCAAATGAGATGATTCAAGCTCTAGTATTTCTCATTTTTAGTGTTCTACAAAGTGAACGAGGAAAATTTGGGGTAGAGACTGTCGAAAGATTTCATGCGGAATGATAGCGGAAATGACCTATGAAATGATAGAGAGAGAAAAAACCAATCTTGGCCTAACCCGGCTCAATCCATATCAGTTTAACCCAGTCAACTCATGTCGGTCCAACCGAACCAAGTCAGTCTAACCTAGTTAAACCAGTCCAAACCAAGTCAATGCAGCCATGTACCTATGCATATATTGTATATAGTATAGTATATATATACATATATTATTTATTCATATATATTATATGTATATATATTAATACTATATAGTGCATATGCATATCATATTACATTATATATAGGTATATATATATATATATATATATATATATGTATGGAAGGAAATACGACAATTAGCCGTAGGGTTCTAGGCAAATTTAAGAGAGAGATTGAGAAAAGCTGGAAGAATCCAAGAAAGAGAGAGGAAAGGCCACCTGGCAGTGGGTCCCATTGCCAAAAGAAATAAAAAAATAAAAAAAGAGGAACGAATAGAAAAGGAGAAGCTTGGTGGAATGAAAGGAAAGAAACCGAAGAGGGAAGAGGAATCGGTAAGACTCTAAGAAAAAAGGCAAAAAGGAAAAAAAAAGGAAAGAGAGACTCGGTAGGACTCTAGAAAAAAAGAAAAAAAACCAGAAAAAAACGATAGAGAGAGAGAGAGAGAGAGAGAGAGAGTTGGTGGAGAAGGAAAGAAAAAAGGGAAAGAGAGAGAGCCATGAGACCTGAAAAGAAGAAAAAAAGATAAAAAGGAAAAAAAAAGGAAAAGAGAGAGAGCCGTGAGATCCGGAAAGAAGAAAAAGAAAAAAGGGAAAATAAAATAAAAAAAAAGAAAGAAAGAAAAAAAAGGGAAAGAGAGAGGATGGAAGAGTGAGATCCCCATAAAAGAAGAAAAAAAAACGGGAAAGAAAAAAAAAGGAAAGAAAAAAAAGATAAAAGAAAGAAAAAAAAGGAAAAATAAAAGAAAAAAGGAATAAAGAGGGAGAGTCAGTGAAGAAGGGAGAGAGTCTCAAAGAAGGAAAAAAATGTGACCAGAAAGTGGAGTGGAGAAAAAGAAAAAAAGAAAGAAATCAGAAAAAAGGGAGAGGAGAGAGTCTAAGAAAATAAAAGAGGAGAATTGAGGGAATAGTGGGACTTTAAAAAAAATAGAAAAAAGGAGTCTAAGAGAAGAAGAGAGGAAGAAATAGAGAAGAGAAGAGGGAGACCGAAATTGAGAGAGAAGAAGAAGAAGGGAGAGAGAAGGAAAGAAGGAAGGAGGAGAAACTAAGAGAGAAGGAACTCTCTGTAAAGAGGTAAGTCCATTCTCCATTGTTATTTTCTAGTACATACCTGCAATTCATGGCCCCTCACCCATTGCTTTAACCAAAATTTTGGTTTTGATATGATTCCATGATGCGAACATGTCGAAAATTGCTTGAATATGCCTATTTTTGATAAATCATGATCATAGATGTTATATTGCGTGAATGTTGATGCTGTAATGCCCATGTTTGATATTTTTTATACATTAAAATATGTTTAAAGTACTCAATGGAGAAAAATTGAATGTCATATGATGATTTTTGAGTATTTTAATGTTTTTCACAAGGTGGATTTCAGATCTAGAAATTCCAGATCTGAATTTAGATTTTGAGACATGCATCTCATACAGATTTTTGATGAATTTTGAGCCCCAAATTTTATGAGATACTCATACATATGTTAGAAAGTTCCCCTATAAAGTTTGACTCGTTTGGAGTTGAGAAAGTCGAGATAAAAAAACCCCAATGATGCTATTATCCTTCTCGGGTACAGTGCAAACCCTCACTAGAAAAGCTCTAAAAAAGGAATTTACGACTATAATTTGATAATCTTTTCTTCAGAGAAAACGATAGATATGAATTCATGAAAAATTTGGCACTAAATTCAGATTTTTTTTTAATTTTTTATGGATTTCATATGATTTTTGAAGTGCACCATGGTCTGTTTTAGGGTCAGTTAGAACACACTGAATTGCATGACTGAGATGTAATGTTTGAGACTTTAGGATCTTTCTGTTTGCATAATATTTTTTTTAATTAAGTGTTAGATCTATCAGTTAGATACATGAACATATGCTTGAATTCTATTTTCAATAAGTGGTTGATTTAATATAGAATTTATGGTGCAGTTGGTCAGAATCTGGAACAGACTTGACCAGTGCACATGCCTGCACTTGTGGTGCATATTCGACCCATTTTGGTTCCCTGTTAGGATTTTCCTTCTTGAGACAAAATCTAGGTCTCTGAGTCCTCTTTCAGAGGATGTGTTTTGAATTTAATTTGAATATGTATAAAGCCCCATATGCATGTTTTGGCAAAGGTCCATAGAATCTTTTGATTGCAGTAAAAATCATGAAAATCCATGCATAAGTGTCCTGTAGAGATTTTTTAAACATCACTTCCTTGAAGGAAAAGGTAGCCACATGAGTCTGGGAGACAACCAAGTTAACAGATAATTTTTTGCATGATTGAAGAATATCTTAAGATTATTTTCCTTGACTGGTTTGAATCTAAAAATTTGTCTGACCAGTTTTGTAAGACCCGTATCAAACTAACCCGGTCTTACCACCTTGAACCAGGTCTACCCATCATGGTCGAACCAAACGGATCAAGTGCGTGAAGGAGATCACAATCCCAAGTATTAAACTGACCCAAAAACACTCAAAATAAGGGGAGGGTCGTATACCCAGCAAGGGAGGGTCGGACCCCCCCAGTATAAAAGTCAGACCCCCAGTTTTACATGGGGGGTCGGACATTTTAAGGACCAGGGGTCGACGGGATCTCCGACCCCCCCTATCGACCCCCAGTAGTCGGTAAAAACAGTTCGAATAAAAAATTAGGAAACCTTCCTAATCTCAATGAGACTTATTTTAGGAGTTTCTACTCTATAAATAGGACGTCCCTAAGCCTCTTTCACTCCTTTTAGAACCCTAATTGAATTAAGAGAAAGAGAAGATAAGGAAGAGAAGAAGAAGAGAAGGAAAGTAGAGAAGAAGGTAAAAGGAGAAGAGTTTCAGAGAAGGAGTATTCTTCTCAGGTAAGAATACTAATTCTATGAATTTTGTGACACTTAGAATAGTTATTGAGAAAAGTATGATCTAGGAGGAACCCATATCATCTACCCATGGTTAGGTTTTCATGGAAAACCATGGGGGAAATCATGAAAGACATATAGGTGAATGAACCATGGTTCTAGGACATAGAACATGTGTGGAATGGACTGTAGGAGCAAGCCATAGGACCCCAAACACGAAGAATGGTCTGAAGGAAGAAAAATTGACAAAACCCACAGGGGGTCGCATGGGGGGTCGATGGCCAATCGACCCTACCAGACCCTGAGCATCGACCCCCAGTGTTCGGGAAGTCCAGAATAGGGGTGGTCACAGCCAGGGTCGATCAAGACTCCGACCCTAGCATCGACCCCTAGTTAGCAGCATGCTTTTTAAAGTCCAGATTAATTCTAATTAAATTCTATCGACTTGGTTAGGTTTTCTAGTGATATAATATCAATATAAAGGTGATTCTTAAAGCTTGAAAGAGGACTTACGATCAAGCTAAGGTGAGGAAACAAGATCTAAACTAATTGGTTAATAACAAACTATTTTTATTTCTTGAGTCCAATGTCATACTTGTTTCTATGCAAATATGCTTGTAATGTGCATACAACATGTCATCCAATATTTCTATTATTTGTTTCATGCATATTTACTTTATTGTTTATAACATGATGATGATGATGATGATGATAGGAATAGGCATGTGAATGTATGTGTGTGGTTGGTGTACTTGATGCGAGCGAGTATCAGGGGGAGTGTCATAGGTCGGGCCTCAGCACTCTAGCTCTATCTCTAACTCAAGTCTTGTGCATTAGCATCGTCGTATCGCCATTACTTTAGTAGAACTATTACGTCATAGAGTATCAGGGGAGGTGGTCTCGGTCCTTGTAGTCTCTGACTCTACCGGGGGGCCTTAGCTCTATCTCTATGGGCGTTCTGAGGGATGTTGAGGTGAGGCCTTGGATACACTGTTTGGCATTAGGATTGGTTAGTTGCGAGCCCAGTTTGCAAGCCCTCGCCAGTAGGGGCTTATGTGTTTTTATGGCACTGTACAACAATAAACGTTAACCTTTGTTGTACAATGTTCATTGTAGGGCGGATGGGGACGACAATAAACGTTAACCTTTTGGTGAACTTTCATACCCTGTGTATAGAGGAGGGGTCAATAAACGTTAACCTTTGACCACCGAACCTTTCTATTGCGCATTGCAAACTTAAAACCAGACCAAAGATATGAATTGAATGCATGCATATGTATTTTTGCATTGTTTTGTTTGCTCACTGAGCCATGATGTGTGCTCACCCTCTCGACGTCGAATATTTTTAGTTGATGATGCAGGTACTACCATCGAAGATTATGTCAACGCTCCAGTGTACGGGCACATGGCGGCGATGAAAGTTGAAGACGAAGTGGATACGCATGACTCCTCTTGCGAGTGCAAATCATGCGTATTTGATTAGATTTTATTTTAATTTTTTGGATTTAGTAAAGACATGTAATTGATATTTGTTTATGTCTTAGTTGATACAGAATAATTTGCTACTTAAATATGATTATCACATCTAGATTTCTCAGTTTGTTTTATTATAAGACTTCCGCTATTGTGTATTTACTTTGATTATGAATGTGGATGTATGAGGTTTAGATAAAACGGATATAGCCTACTCGAGATCCTAGTTGAACCGTTGGTTTGCTAGCGGTTCATCACACCATTCTGAATAGTACAGAATTGGGGTGTGACAACTTGGTGTCAGAGCACTCAGGCCTTATCTGCTAAACTAGCATACCTTCACGACGAATTGTGAACTGAGATAGGGTAAAAGTAAAAACTATAATATTAACACACTATAAGTACAAGTGATGTTTGAGACCAAATTTGAAAAAAGAATAATGCATCTATTAAAGGGAGAACAATTTTAAATACAATGAGAGAGAAACAAACGTATATAAATAGCTAAAGCAGAGTACAGTCCACAACCCGGACAGTTACTCTGTAGTACAAAGAAAGAAAATAAATACAATCATGAAGCTGGAGGTGAAGGAGGAGGCGGTGCCTCGCGATCTCTATCATAATCCTCAGCGTAGACTCTAGTCAACCAGGCTACCTGAGTCTGGGTCATCTGAAGACTAGCTGTGAGACCAGCCAACCGCTGATCAGTCACGCGCTGAGCACCCAAAAGCTCCTCCATACGCATATCTGACCGGGGCTGAGCATCTATGAGCTCTCCCATCGTCATGTTCGATGTACGCTGGGCGTGTAGTAGCTCATCCACTCTCACACGCTGAGCGTCTAGTAACTCCCCCATCCTCAAATCAGATCTGCGCTGAGCCTCTCTGATCTCATGTAATATCCCCATCATATCAGAAGGTGGGTGTGAAGGACCAGCCGCATGAGAAGGACCAGCCACATAAGAAGTACTAGCACCAGCAGCATGTGTAGGTGAAGGAGGTGGTATGGAGTCCACATCCATGTACAGACGGTCATCATCACCAGCAGGCTCCCCATGAACTCCAGCGGCTTCTGCTGCTGCCTCAGCGTTAGCCATCTCTACGCGAGTGCGAGGGCGCACCATCGCGTTCCTCTCCTCAACACTGACCAGGGCGTCCTGCATGCCCATCTTGCAAATAGCCTCCCAATCCAGAGGCGATGAAAGGATTTCTCCTGAATCTTCTCATCCACTAAGTCAACACCCAGGTAGGTAAGCAAGGAAGTGATCATGCGTCCGTAAGGAAGGTTGCCCGTGTGACTGGGCAACGTGGCACTGATCATGGTACGCATGATGATGTATGGAAGGCAGACAGACTGCCTAGTGCATATATAGTATAGGAGATACTGGGTCAGCTGGGAAATCCTCTCGTAATGACCACTCTGCGGTATCAGGTTATGCTGAATGATCTTACAGTATACCCGTGGATCAGAACACAGATTACACGCCCTCATCTGCCAGCAATTAGGTCGGATGAGCTGACTATTGATCTCAGCCCTCATCTGTAGAGAGAAGAACTGGGGCTCTCCAGGAGCACAGAAAACCATGGGGCCAGCATAGGAAATGCCCAGTAGGTCGGCTAGCTACCGATAATCAAATGAGATGTCAACTCCCTTGACGTAGCTCGTGATGCGCAGCTCATCACCCCTCTCCACATCATTGTAAACCCCCACCACATGGAGGTTACAATAGAATTGGCGTACCAAGTCAGGGCAGGTACAGGCATCATAAGTGATGACAGGGAGCCATCCCATATCACCAAATGCTCTCTCCACATTGAACAAGGCTAACTCAGCCAAGTTCACCTTGCGACCTACCTTCTTGCGAGTGTAGTGGGCATACTGTGCCTCGGCTTCGTTGGAACGGAAACGAAGACGGTCATGAACTCTGGGTACTTTGGTACGAGCCATAGTATCTGCAAATAAGAAAGAAAAACAAATAATGGGTTAGTAGAGAGTAAAATCTAAAATTTTGACATAATAACGATATAAATTGGATAAAAACCTCACTTTTCACCCATACACGTGGGCAGGAGGACTTACATAGATTTTAAACTAACTTGTGAGACTTAAACAGGCGGAAATTGCAACTAATTAGATTGAATTGCAAGAAATTTCAAGAAATTTAAAATTTTGCCAAAATTAGGGCAAAAAGTGAAAATTTGATGAAACTCAAATATTTTTGAGGGCTTTCGTTCCTCGAGTCACCAACAACAAAAGCCCCCAATAAAAATCAAATTTTTACGGCTGGAAAAAGTTTAATTTAAAAAAACGAGATATACGGGTGAAAACCTTGAAAAGAAAACCTAAAAACATGTAAAGGTAAGATACATACCTGTAAGGAAGGTGTAAGCTTCGAAACAATGAACCCAAATGACCAATGTAGCAGAGTTGGCATTGTAGCAACTCAGAGGAAGGAGACGAGTCGAAACGGGGGAGGAAGAATGGAAAATGAACTCAGAATCGGACCTTAAAAATCTGATTTTTGGTCCGGGGGTCAGAGAATTCGATTAGAACAATCGACCCCCATATCGACCCCCCCATCGACCCTCGACTCTCGGGAACCTGATAGGGAACCAGGGGTCACACCCTGGGTCGGACATATTCCAACCCCCCCATCGACCCCCGGCTCTCGAGAAAAATGGATGATTTCCCAGGGTCGGATACTGGGGGTCGGTCGGACAGACCATCGACCCCCACCATCGACCCTGCATCATAGAAAAGACAGTATTTTTCACAGAATGATATGAAAAATTTGAAAATAACATCGGTTAGCATATCTACATGAAGTATAAATGATTGCCTCACGTATGTTAATGATTTTCAGGCATCACCATTATCAGAGAGAAAATATGGCTGGGCGTAGAGTAACCAGGCAGAGCCGAAACGCAGTTCCACCACCACCACCTGTGGAGGAAGCCAGTCAAGAAAATATATATGCACAGGGTAATCTGCAGGTTGCACCACCAGTAAATCAGGGTCAGGCAAATCCTACAAACTTGCCACCTCCACCACCGGAGCTGACAACTGTGGTTATGAACCTAGCGCAACAACTGCAACAAATGCAATAAGCACAGGCTCAAATGCAAGCAGCAATGGGAATGATGCTTCAGACAGCGCATGCTACACCAATGCCGACTGGACAAACAAGTGCAGCACCGGTGGGTAACCACCCAGCACCTCAAACACCTCAACCACCAGCTGCACAGATTCTAGTACCAGGTCCTGAAGTAGTTCAGGTTAATTACCAGTATCCACAACCTATGTTTGGGGCATACCCTCAAAATCAAATGGACCACTCCCGACTGGTCGAGCGATTCTTAAAGATGAAACCCAATGAGTTTAACAGTAAACCGTCCGATCCTTTATGGCCAGCACATTGGATCGACAAGATGGAGAGAAATTTTCTGATGATGACTATTACAGAAGAAGAGAAGGTGTTATGTGCCACCTTCATCCTAAAAGGTGATGCACATCATTGGTGGAAATCTACTAGGGCCTACCTATTAACCAAGCACACCCTATTGACCTGGGCTATATATAAAGAAGCTTTCTTTGAGAAGTACTTTCCCCGAAGCTTCAAAGACTCTATGGAGAAGGAGTTCCTGAGTTTATATCAGGGATAGATGTCCGTGGACGCATATCAACAGTGTTATGAGGAGTTGTTTTTCTTTGCACCACTCAGCATGCAAGAAGAAGACACTAAGACCCGTAGGTTTGTCACGGGACTTAGAGGAAGCATCAGAGAGCATGTTCTAGGTTTGGAGAAGAAAATATATAATGAAGCTGTGTAAATTGCTCGAGTTATAGAATCGAGGCAGAAGGAGAGTTATTTCATGCAAAACAGAGGAATAAAAAGGCCAGCTGGAAATGCTTATAACGGAGGGAATAACAAGACATTCAAACCCTTCCATGCTCAAGGCTTTACTGCTGCACCCAAGACTACCCCAGTAGCTCAACAACAGCCAAAGCCAAATACTGAAGGTCCAAAATGTTATAACTACAATCAAGCGGGGCATATGGCAAGGGAGTGTCCTAAGCCCAGGAAGCAGCTACATCAAGGATGAGTTTATGCTGTTACATTTGAGGATGCTGCCGCATCACCCGAGGTGGTCACAGGTATGACTGAAACCTTTTAAGTTGTATTACTTTGTGTGAGCATGTAAACTAAGTTAAAATAAATCACAGGTATCGTACCTATAAATGACATACCCGCCTGAGTACTCTTTGACTCAAGAGCTACTCATTCTTTCATATCTGTGTCATTTGGAAAGAAGCTGAATTTACCCATCAAAACATTAGACTACAAACTACTTGTACGGTCACCGATGGGGTTAGAAGTGGAGTTAGAAAAAGATTATGGGCCATGTCTAGTTCTCAATGGACTGGTTAGCTCGGCATTCTGCGAACCTATTATGCGTCGAAAAGAAGCTAACATTTAAAGACAAAGAAGGAGCAGAATTCAGTTTGCGGGAACCAAACGTCCCCGTAAATGCAAGCTCATACTCTCAGCACTAAAGGCTAAGAAGTGTCTTGAGAAAGGAGCAGTCGGGTATCTAGTGTCAGTGGTCGACCTCACCAAAGAAGCACCACGGATGGAAGATATTGATGTCGTGTGGGACTACCCCGACGTATTTCCTGAGGAACTACCAGGATTACCACCCGACCGAGCCACAGAGTTTGTGATAGATCTTATACCTAGAGCCGCACCAGTATCAAAATCACCTTATCGAATGGCTCCTATTGAACTAAAGGAATTGAAAGTACAACTACAAGAACTACTGGACAAGGGTTATATTCGACCCAGTATATCACCGTGGGGAGCGCCAGTATTGTTCGTAAAGAAGAAGGACGGTAGCATTCGATTATGTATCGACTATCGGGAGTTGAACAAACTGACAATCAAGAATCGATATCCACTACCTCGGATCGATGACTTGTTCGATCAGTTGCAAGGAGCAAAAGTATTTTCTAAGATCGATCTTCGGTCAGGGCTACCATCGCTTGAAGATTAAAGATGGTGATATTCCTAAGACAGCTTTCAGGACCAGATATGGACATTATGAATTCTTGGTCATGTCTTTTGGATTAGCAAACGCACCAGCAACTTTCATGGAACTTATGAACCGAGTTTTCCATGATATGTTGGATACGTCGATTATTGTATTTATTGATGATATATTGGTATATTCCAAGGACAAGGAAACCCATATTAAGAATCTAAACGCCACTCTACAACGTTTAAGGAAAGAGAAGTTGTATGCCAAATTTACCAAGTGTGAGTTTTGGCTAAGTGAAGTCGCCTTCTTAGGCCATGTAGTATCCGCTGAAGGAATCAAAGTGGATCCCAGCAAGATCAAGGCTATTGTAAAGTGGGAAGCACCAAAGAGCGTTGCAGAAATTAGAACTTTTCTGGGTCTAGCTGGTTATTATCGGCGATTTGTGGAAGACTATTCCCGAATTGCTATACCTCTCACCAGTCTGACTAAGAAAGGTGAAAAGTTTGTGTGGACGGATAAATGCGAGAAGAGCTTCCAAACCTTGAAGACCAGATTGATATCCGCTCCGATTTTGACTATTCCGGTTCCAGGACAACCATTTGTCCTGTACACTGATGCGTCAGGACTGGGATTAGGATGTGTGCTTATGCAAGGAGAACAAGTAATTGCTTATGCCTCAAGACAATTAAAGACACATGTGAAAAATTATCCCACTCATGATTTGGAGTTAGCGACAGTAGTACATGCTGTCAAGATATGGAGACATTACCTATACGGAGAGAAGTTCCAGATTAAATCGGACCATAAAAGTCTTACTTATTTATTTAATCAAAAGGAGTTGAATATGAGACAAAGAAGATGGCTGGAACTACTGAAAGACTATGATTGTGATATCCAGTTTCATCCGAGAAAAGCTAATGTAGTAGCGGATGCGTTGAGCAGAAAGGCAATGATAAAATCTCAAGGAGAGGTTAGCACAACTGCAGCAATGTGTACTACCGGAACGGTATTCAAGCACGATAGTGAACAGTTTGTAATAGATACACCAGATGGACCAGCCAACCAAGGGTTTATTCATCGGTTTTCAAATATATTCGTTGCATTGAAGATTATACCAGATATAATTGATGAAGTGAAGACAGCTATCAAATCAGACCCTTACCTAATAACGATACAAGAAGACATCGAAAAAGGTAGAACTAACCCTGAGTTCACCTTGGACGAAGAGAAGGTATTGAAGTACAAAGGAAGAATATGTGTACCAGAAACAGAAAGTGTGGACATTAGACACCGACTGATGAAAGAAGCCCATACCACCATCTATTCGATACACCCGGGAAGTACAAAAAATGTATCATGATCTAAAGAAATTATATTTGGCGGAGATGAATGAAAGCAGACGTAGCTAAGTTCGTGTCTCAATGCCTAAATTGTCAGAAAGTAAAGGCTGAACGACAAAGACCCGCAGGACTATTATAGCCGTTACCGGAACCAGCATAGAAATGGGACAGCATCACTATGGACTTTGTCACATGGTTACCATTGACTCCTCGAGTAGTTGATGCAGTTTGGGTGATTGTAGACTACCTGACTAAAATAGCTCACTTTATACCGATACGATCTCAGTATACACTAGAGAGGTTAGCAAAGCTGTATGTGGATAATATTGTTCGATTACACGGTGTACCAGAGAGCATTGTGTCCGATAAAGATCCACGATTTACTTCCAAATTTTGGAAAGGATTACAAAAGGCTATGGGTACAACATTGAAGTTTAGAACTGCATTCCATCCACAGACAGATGGACAGTCAGAGCGAACAATTCAGATTCTAGAAGATATGCTACGAGCATGTGTAATTGATTTTAAAGGATCATGGGATGAAAAGTTACCACTGATCGAGTTTGCTTATAACAATAGCTATCAGGCTACTATACAGATGTCACCCTATGAAGCACTGTATGGCAGAAAGTGTCGAACTCCTTTATTTTGGAATGAAGTTAGGGAACGTAGTCTCTTTGGACCAGAATTTGTTGAGTAGACTTGTCGAGTGGTCGACATTATCAAAGAAAGAGTGAGAACAGCTCAGAATCGTCAGAAGCAATATGCCGATACCCGACACCAAGACCTTGAGTTCGTCGTGGGTGATAAAGTATTCTTAAAAGTATCGCCTATGCGAGGGTTAAAACGGTTCGGACAGAAAGGGAAACTAAGTCCAAGATATGTCGGGCCATATGAGATTCTAGCTAAGCGTGGAAAAGTGGCTTACCAGTTAGCACTACCACCATCTATGTTAAGTGTGCATGACGTATTTCATATTTCCTTATTGAAGAAGTATGTCAAAGATTCAATGCACGTTCTGACAGTAGATCTACCTGATTTGACTGATGATTTGACATTTGAAGTAACACCAACTAAAATCACTAGCCGAAAGGTTCTGTGTTAAGGTTACTTGGAGAAGTAGAGACATGGAAGAAATTACATGGTAAGAAGAGAATGCTATGCGAAAGTAATACCCTCATTTATTCGACTCAGAAGGTATGAACAATTTCGGGGACAAAATTTTTATAAGTAGGGGGGAGTTGTAAGACCCATATCAAACTAACCCGGTCTTACCACCTTGAACCAGGTCTACCCATCATGGTCGAACCAAACGGATCAAGTGCGTGAAGGAGATCACGATCCCAGGTATTAAACTGACCCAAAAACACTCAAAATAAGGGGAGGGTCACATACCCAGCAAGGGAGGGTCGGACCCCCCCAGTATAAAAGTCAGACCCCCAGTTTTACATGGGGGGTCGGACATTTTAAGGACCAGGGGTCGACGGGATCTCCGACCCCCCTATCGACCCCCAGTAGTCGGTAAAAATAGTTCGAACCAAAAATTAGGTAACCTTCCTAATTTAAATGAGATTCCTTCCTAATCTCAATGGGACTTATTTTAGGAGTTTCTACTCTATAAATAGGACGTCCCTAAGCCTCTTTCACTCCTTTTAGAACCCTAATTGAATTAAGAGAAAGAGAAGAGAAGGAAGAGAAGAAGAAGAGAAGGAAAGTAGAGAAGAAGGTAAAAGGAGAAGAGTTTCAGAGAAGGAGTATTCTTCTCAGGTAAGAATACTAATTCTATGAATTTTGTGACACTTAGAATAGTTATTGAGAAAAGTATGATCTAGGAGGAACCCAAATCATCTACCCATGGTTAGGTTTTCATGGAAAACTATGGGGGAAATCATGAAAGCCATATAGGTGAATGAACCACGGTTCTAGGCCATAGAACACGTGTGGAATGGACTGTAGAAGCAAGCCATAGGACCCCAAACACAAAGAATGGTCTGAAGGAAGAAAAATTGACAAAACCCACAGGGGGTAACATGGGGGTCGATGGCCAATCGACCCTACCAGACCCTGAGCATCGACCCCCAGTGTTCGGGAAGTCCAGAATAGGGGTGATCGGACCCAGGGTCGATCAAGACTCCGACCCTAGCATCGACCCCCAGTTAGCAGCATGCTTTTTAAAGTCCGAATTAATTCTAATTAAATTCTATCAACTTGGTTAGGTTTTCTAGTGATATAATATCAATATAAAGTGATTCTTAAAGCTTGAAAGAGGACTTACGATCATGCTAAGGTGAGGAAACAAGATCTAAACTAATTGGTTAGTAACAAACTGTTTTTATTTCTTGAGTCCAATGTCATACTTGATTTTATGCGAATATGCTTGTAATGTGCATACAACATGTCATCCAATATTTCTATTATTTGTTTCATGCATATTTACTTTATTGTTTATAACATGATGATGATGATGATGATAGGAATAGGCATGTGAATGTATGTGTGTGGTTGGTGTACTTGATGTGAGCGACTATCAGGGGGGTGTCATAGGCCGGGCCTCAGCACTCTAGCTCTATCTCTAACTCAAGTCTTGTGTATTAGCATCGTCGTATCACCATTACTTTAGCAGAACTATTACGTCATAGAGTATCAGGGGAGGTGGTCTCGGTCCTTGTAGTCTCTGACTCTACCGGGGGGCCTTAGCTCTATCTCTATGGGCGTTCTGAGGGATGCTGGGGTGACGCCTTGGATACACTGTTTGGCATTAGGATTGGTTAGTTGTGAGCCCAGTTTGCAAGCCCTCACCAGCAGGGGCTTACGTGTTGGTATGGCACTGTACAACAATAAACGTTAACCTTTGTTGTACAATGTTCATGGTAGGGTGGATGGGGATGACAATAAACGTTAACCTTTGGGTAGACTTCCTCACCCTATGTATAGAGGAGGGGTCAATAAACGTTAACCTTTGACCACCGAACCTTTCTATTGCACATTGCAAATTTAAAACTAGGCCAAAGATATTAATTGAATGCATGCATATGTATTGTTGCATTGTTTTGTTTGCTCACTGAGCCATGATGTGTGCTCACCCTCTCGACGTCGAATATTTTTAGTTGATGATGCAGGTACTACCATCGAAGATTATGTCAATGCTCCAGTGTACGGGCACATGGCGGCGATGGAAGTTGAAGACGAAGTGGATACGCATGACTCCTCTTGCGAGTACAACTCATGCGTATTCAATTAGATTTTATTTTAATTATTTGGATTTAGTAAAGACATGTAATTGATATTTATTTATGTCTTAGTTGATACAGAATAATTTACTACTTAAATATGATTATCACATCTAGATTTCTCAGTTCGTTTTATTATAAGATTTTCTCTATTGTGTATTTACTCTGATTATGAATGTGTATGAATGAGGTTTAGATAAAATGGATATAGCCTACTCGAGATCGTGGTTGAACCGTTGGTTTGCTAGCGGTTCATCACACCATTCTGAATAGTGCTGAATTGGGGTGTGACAAGTTTTCATAGTCTGACCTTGTAGGCATGATTCAAACCGTTAGATTTCCATCATATTATACCTTAGAAGAATTTGAGACCATTAGATCTCGATCATGAGCATCTCATTTGAATCTGAACCATTGGATTGACATCATGAGTGATATAAATGAATATGGACCATTGGATTGTCTTCATGATTGATTTGAATGGATAAATTATCTTTATTGTGAGTGATTTAATTGAATCTAAACCATTGGATTGACTTCATGGATGTTTTAATTGAATCTGAACCATCGATCAAATATGATCTTGATCGCATTGATGATGATTGATTACATCAAATTTGAGTAGTCATTCAAATATGATCTTTGTCATATTGTTGATGATCGATGCTCGATCAATACTCTCATATGCTTGTTGCTATATTGATTCACATGCTTTATTGCTATATTTGAGATGATATTGTTGTTACTTGCCATATTTGAATGATATTTATTATTGGTAATAATTTAATTTCTGTAACACCCTAGTTGAACTGCCATATGTGTACACCTATAAGACATATTAGGTGTGGGGACGTGCATCTAGGCACCCACATTCACGGGAAGGATAAGAATGAAAAAATGATAAATTTTAATCAAGAATCAGAAAGCCTAGCCTAACAAATGCCAAATTAGGGTTTTAAGTCAAGGGTAGCTTAGGACGATCCCTACCCTTTAGCTCATTTTCTCCAAGGATACAGAAAACTAGATAGGTGTGATGTGAATCAAACCATAGAGTATTTAGGTTCCACACCCTAATATTGAAAGAAGAACATGAATAATTGAATCCGCTTTCTCAACTACGCGGATCCTGATTCTTAGGGTAGCACCCTAAGATATGTAGGTAGTTTGGAGAGATTCTCAAACACGGTTCCATAACCTCTATTCTAAGTCATAGTTGTGGTTCTCTCGGACTGTACGCATCGAATCTATACTTGTGATTCACTCGAGCTGTACATCCATTAGGTTCTCTCGAATCTGTACTTGTGGTTGACTAGAACTATACATCCTTTAGATTCTCTTGAATCTCTACCTGTGGTTCACTAGAAATGTACATCCTTTAGGTTCACTCGAATCTGTACCTGTGGTTTACTAGAACTATACATCTTTAGGTACGCATCGAATCTGTACTTGTGGTTTACTCGAACTGTACATCCTTTAGGTTCTCTCGAATCTGTACCTATGGTTCACTAGAACTGTACATCCTTTAGATTCTCTTGAATCTGTACCTGTGGTTCACTAGAACTGTACATCCTTTAGGTTCACTCAAACCTGTACTTGTGGTTCACTAGAACTGTACATCTTTTAGGTTCACTCGAATCTATACCTGTGGTTCACTAGAACTGTACACCCTTTAGGTTTATTCGAATCTGTACCTGTGGTTCACTAGAACTGTACACCCCTTAGGTTCGCTTGAATATGTACCTATGGTTCACTCGAACTGTACATCCTTTAGGTTCTCTCGAATCTGTACCTGTGGTTCACTCGGATTGTATACCTTAGATTTCAAACCCGTACCTGTGGTTCACTTGGATTATACACACTTAGGTCCCAAATAGTACCTTGATCCACTTGGGTTGTATGCATTTTAGCCTTCTTAGGTCTTCCTTAGGATATCCATATCAATCTATATCCACAACCCATTACAATGAACTATGTTGTACTTGATTTTCAGGACCTCTGAAATACGTAGGCAACTTGGAGGACCTCTCCAAGTATGGTACCACATCTTCGAATCCTTAGGTCCTCCATATCCATATCCATATCATATCCATATTCACTTCAATCCACATTAGGTTATCTCTAGATTCAATCTCAATCATCATCAAACATAAACTTCAACTTGAACAATTGAATCTAAGAAAGCTTAATCATAAACATCCATAAACATTAATCATATTCCGTTCGAACTACGTTATGGACTTGATTTCCAAGATCAGGATACGTAGGTAATTTAAGATGTCTAAGACGTCTCAGATTCAGTCCATCACCGAACCATCAAATCATCTTTGATGGTTCGGTACACTGTATATTACTTTTTGCTTGTTTATTTATTTTTCAGAACATGTTTGGCTAAACCCTAAGTTAGAAGAACTTAATAACTTGGCATAAGATCCCCCATGAGCCCTAGTCATCATCCATTGACCATGAATAGTCAGAACAATAGAGTCTGAGGAAAGTAGAATCACATAGGATGTCAATTTTTGGATCGGACAGCTTTGGGTGCCTAACACCTTCCCAAACTGTACCTTTAACACTTACCTGTTCTCTGATAGACCAAAGCCAATATATTGGGTTCAATGAGTCAACAAAAGTCTTTTCTTATGATGAGACTACATTTTTATAGGTCCTAAACCTTAATCTAGGTGGCGACTCCAAATCATTTTTCCATCCATCGGAGATGGGTGGAAGAAGACGACCTTTGTCCTTACAAAAAGCAGCAACAGATGTTACACTTAAACTAGGAAAATTCCATCTACATTATCATATTGTTTTCCATCATACCCATGACAAAAGAGAAGGCCCATTAGTGCTAAACTAATTAAACCTGTTCTATTGTAAACAGAAGGAAAGAAAGGTAAAAATAAACCAAGCAAACTTCACCAATAACTCAACCTAGTTTTCACAAAAAAAAAAAAAAAAAAAAAAAAAACTCAAATCCACCCAACCGGATCCTATTGATACAATGTGTATACAACCATCAGTAGAAAACCAAAACCAATAAAGACTATACATATCTGACAGAAAACAGAAAAAAAAACTGATCCAAACCGAGTTTGTTTAAGAAATGGAGAAGAAAGAAACCCATAGTACCTATCCTACCCAAAGCCGAAACCACTACGAAGCACAAGGAAGAAGAAATGTGGAAACCAAATCCCAATCAAAACCTGTTAAGGAAACCAGAAGAAAAGAAAAAATGGAAATTAGAAACCTATCCTAATCCCTAACCGATACTTACCCTATTGAAAATCCACTCAATAAAAAAGAAACACAATTCCTAGATCATCACAACTCAATAATAAGAAGTATAACAAAGCACATCAAAAAATCATTGGCTTAATCCCAGCTCAAGCTTACGAAGGATCAAAGCCAAAGCAAAATCCAACCTATCATATCATGGTAAATCAGAAAGCAATGTCTATACACATAACATATGATAATATCTAACAGAAAAGGAGAAGAAGAACTCTAAATAAATTAAATGCTTACACTCCTACGGCTGAACCTAACATTTGATATTTGGATCAACATCTCCGATCATGCCTCCTCCTCTGCTGTTGCATTTGCATCACCTCATCATCACCATCATCTTCTTTATATTCTGTTTCCTCCTCGTCCTCGCCTCCATGATTAGAAAGCCAGTGGGATCAATTTTAAATAGTGCAACCTGGTTCATGGTTAGAGGAAACATTGTTCAATTTTTCTCATCTTCCTCCCATCGTTCTCAACCACAATTCTGAAATAATCTTGATACTTGGAAACACAGTCATTAAAATTTTTTGGGAACCACAAACAAGAGTCTGCAAATGCTAGATCTTACTCAACAAAATTTGTTTCTTTGTAGTCATGGGCAGCTTTCAAACATTAATTACTCCATCTTCCTCCATTCGATCCATAATGAACTTCTCTTCCTCAAGAAAATTGTTATGATTTAATTAGTTTATTTAATTTTTTTAATTAAGTTCGTAGATTATTTGTTGGTTAGAGTCCATGTTTTTCAAATTACTTTGTGATCAATTGTTGTTAGTAGTATTAGCTAAAAATAAGGGGAGTTATCTAACTTAGTTGTAGGTGTCTTCTTGTCCTATTTAATAGGGATTGTTAATGGGTTTTTTTGATAGAATATCCTATTTTATCTATTCTTTGTATTTGAACGTGGGAGTTATATTATCTTTTTTTCATGTAAAAAGATTATTAAATAATGAAATGTTATCCATTAGAGGATATCTTGAAAAAAATCTATTGATGTGTGTCAAAGAGGTAAGGTTTCCTCAATTAAACCTATTACTTGTTTTTTAGTTTTCTTTCCTCCTTGTGTTAGCGCAATAGGTACGTCCAAGGGAAAACGAGATACCATACGTACGTACCAAGGTGGTATCAGAGCTCAGACATGGACCAAAGGGTAGAACAGTTGGAGAATGTTGTGCAGTCCTTTTCATCTACTCAGAAGGAGATGATGTGCCAAATAGCTGACATGTTTGAAAAGTTGAATGCCAAGGTGGATCGACTAGCTGCCCAGTCCAATAGAGAAGTATGAGGAATTTCAAGCAATTGAGCTAATGCAAGTTTAGGTAATAGCAAGGGCAATAATAACCTTAATGTATCTTCATCGTCATTTGCTCCTAAGCTTGAATTTTCCTTGCTTCAATAGTGGAGAAGATCCCTCTAGTTAGATTTCTAGGGCAGAACAATTTTTTCAATTTCATGGGACCCTTATTGATGAGGAAGTATCTTTGGCATCTTTTCATCTTGAGGATGATGCCTAGTTGTGGTTTCAATTGCAGAAACAAGAAACATCCACCATAACTTGGGAAAAATTCAAGGAAGGGCTCCATGTTTGATTTGGCCCTAACCAATTTGTGACTTCTTTGGTGCACTCACCAAATTTCAACAACAAGGTTCGATACGGGAGTATCAAAATCAGTTTGAACGACTCTTGTCCAAGGTTGGACATCTTCCACAACTTCATCAAGTTAGCTGTTTCATTATTGGGCTACGAGAATCCCTTCAAACTTATGTGTAGGCTAAACAACCCACATCCTTATCAGCTGCAATTGATTCGGCTCGATTGTATGAAGCTCATAACTCATCCCAAAGCTAATTGATATTGATGGATTCCAAAGAGAGCATCTCAACTAACAAGGAAGTTTCCATCAGTCAATCACCAGTTCATGTTAAAAGGATGTAACAAATTAAATTGCAAGAGTGGCGTTCTAAGGGTTTATGTTATAATTGCAACGAGAAGTTCATCCCCGGACATCAATGCAAGAAGTTATTTTTTATTGAGGTTTGCCAAGAAGATGAAGAGGATGGTGATGTGGTAATGGATCATGGGTAAATAATATAATGGTTATGGCATTGAGGACAATGCCAAATGTTAAGGGGGAAGGAATTGTTATGATTTAATTAGTTTATTTAATTTATTATTTAGTTTGTAGATTATTTGTTGGTTAGTGTCCATATTTTTCAAATTACTTTGTGGTCAATTGTTGTTAGTAGTATTAGCTAAAAATAAGGGGAGTTAGATCCTAACTTAGTCGTAGGTGTAAGACCCGTACTCTACTAACCGGGTCTTACCATGTTGTGCCAAGTCTTTCTATCATGGTCGGATCGAGTAGACCAAGTACGTGAAGAAACTACAAGGCTAGGTATGTAAATCGACCCAAAGTCAGTTAATTTGGAGTATGTGGTAGCATACCTAAGCTGGTACGATCGACCACACCTCAGGAAAGTGAGACCACTCAATAATTCAATGTATGGTCGCATATTTGGGACGTGTGGTCGACTGATTCTGCGACCATACGTGCGACCGCACGATGATATGACCGACTCCAAATTTTGAAAACTTTCATAATCTTTGGGACCTCTTTCCTAATTGAGGGAAAACCCTATATGGAGGTTTTTCTTCTATATAAAGAACGTCCCTTAGCCTCTTCACTCTTTTAGAACCTAAATTGTAACTTTAAACCTAAGAGAGAAAAGAGAGAGAGAGAGAGAAAGAGATCTGAGGAGGCAAGCTAAGAAGAAGGAAGGACTTAGCTTGTTATAGAAGGCCAAGGTAAGGAAGTCATCTCTGTAGAAATAGATTACATAGTATAGGTTTCCCATTGTAACTCTAGATGTGGAATTTATGGGGAATATCAACCATGAGACCCCATGGGTTAAACATAAGGGAGATCCATGGAGAGTAAGTTAGGGTAAGTAACTTTGCAAAGAAATTATGAATTTAGGGCCATAGATCGATCATAGGAAGGACCCTAATGATAAATCAAGGAATCGACTTATGAAGGAAGTGGATTGAGGATAATAATCTACCGAACTTTGTATGGTCGCAGCTATCGTTGACCACACAGTGATCACATGATCGGCCACACACTCTGGAAAAGATCCCAGAAAAGGTGTGGTCGCATGTGTGGTCGCATGATATAAGACCACACATATAGACCACACGTCTTGTGGTCGCAAATACTAAGATTACAGGTGCAGCCACACCTGCGACTACACAGTTTTAGGAGGTCTATTTAACTCCAGATTATGTTTTCAACTACTGTAACTTGGTGAACTAGAAACCTAACTTAAATACATTAATTGTTTAGGTTCCCAATAGATTCAAGTGACTTCCAAAGCTTTGGAGAAGAACGAGTATCATTACAAGGTAAGGGAACAAGATCGAAACTAATTGGATAATAACAAACTGTTTTATCTTATTTGTTCAATGCAATGAATGATTCTATGCTTGTATGCTTGTAATATGCATCTCACATGTAATCTAAATTACTACTATTTCTGCTCATGCATATTTATTTCTGTCTATATATAACATGATGATGATGATGCTAAGAATAGGCATGTGATTGTGTGTGTGGTTAGTGTGATGGATGCTTGTAGAGCATCGGGGGGAGGACGTGGCATTGTGGTTCAATCTGGTCACCAGACTCTAGCTCTATCTCTACTCAAGTCTTGTCCACTGATATCGTCATATCGTTATTACCTTAGCAGAATTATTACATCGTAGGGCATGAAGGGAGGTGGTCTTGAACAGTGTGGTCTTTGACTCTGTCGGGGGGCCTTAGCTCTATCTCTATGGATGTATTGAAGGATGCTAGGGTGAGGCCTTGGATACATTGGATGGAATTAGGATTGGTTAGTTATGAGCCCAGTTTGTAAGCCCTCGCTAGCAGGGGCTTACGTGTTGGTATGGGTAAGGCATCAAGGAAAGTGGTGGTGTGTAATCCAGACACTTTAACTCTATCTCTATTCCATGGTGGGGTGGATGTGGACAACAATGGTGTTTGATCCAGTGGGTGGGTTTACACACCCGTGCATAGAGATGCGTGGCTGCCAAACCTTTCTATAGCACAATTGCAAACATAAAACCAGACTAAAGATATTAAGTGAATGCATGCATATGTTTGTGCATTGTTTTGTTTGCTTACTGAGCCATGATGTGTGCTCACCCTTTCGACATTGAATTTTTTTTAGTTTTTGATGCAGGTCCTACTGTAGAAGATTATATGAACGTGTTGAAGTATGGACACGTAGTGGCTATGGACGGGGAACTAATGGAGGAGGCGCATGATCCGTCATGCGAGTGAAAACAATGTATCTTTGATTAGTTTAATTATTTTGACTATTGGAACATGTAATTGACTATTTTACTTTCTGTCTTGAGTTATTTAAAAATAATTAAATTTAATTATTTATTATCGCTGTTAGATACTTAGTTCATTGTTAATAAAGACTTCTGCTATTTAATTATTTACTCTGATTATTATTATGGAATGTATTTGGTTTAACAGGATGTGTCACACCCCAATTTTGGACCAACCAGTGGTGTAATGAACCATCCATAAACCAATGGTTCAATCAGGATCTCGTATAAGCCGTATCCACCATATCAAACCACACACATTCCACGGTAATAATCAGAGATAATAAACAAGTAAGTGAAAGTCTTTATAAATAATGAACTGAGGTCTAATAGTGATAAAATAAGTAATTAATCCAGTTATCTCCAAATAACTCAAGACATAAAGTAAATAATCTATTACATGTTCCAGTACTCAAACATGACTAAACTAGTAAAAAACACATTGGTTGCACTCGCATGATGGATCATGCGCATCTTCCACAGCTTCTACGTCTATAGCCGCCATGTATCCATATGACAATGTGTTCACGTAGTCTTCTACAGTAGGACCTGAATCATCAACTAAAAATATTCGATGACGAAAGGGTGAGCTCACATCACGGCTCAGTGAGCAAACAAAACAATGCACAAACATATGCATGCATTCAATTCAATATCTTTGGTTTGGTTTTTAAGTTTGCAATGTGCTATAGAAAGGTTTGGTGGCCACCACACCTCTATACATGGGTATGTAAGCCCACCTAATGGATCAAACACCATTGTCATCCACATCCACCCCACCATGGAATAGAGATAGAGCTAAAGTGTCCAGATTATACACCGTCAATACTTTCCTTGATGCCCTACCCATACCAACATGTAAGCCCCTGTTGGAGAGGGCTTGCAAACTGGGCTCGCAACTAACTAATCCTAATGCCATCCAAATGTATCCAAGGCCCCACCTCAGAATCCCTCAATACGTCCATAGAGATAGAGCTAAGGCCCCCCGACAGAGTCAGAGACCACACAGTCTGAGACCACCCCCCTAATGCCCTACAATGTAATAGTTCTGCTAAGGTAATGGCGATACGACGATATCAATATGAAGCATGGTTTAGGGATCAAATACGCTTTCCCATATAGCACACTAACCACACTCACTAAACACATGCCTATTTCTATCATCATCAATCAACATGGTAGAAACAATAAAGTAAATATGCATGAATATGAATAGTAGTAATATTGGATGACATGTGAGATACACATTACAAGCATACAAGCATAGAATCATTCATAGCGTTGGACACAATAAAGTAAAGGTAGCTTGTTATTAACCAATTAGTTTAGGTCTTGTTCCCTCACCTTTTATGATATTTGATCTCCTTCCAAGCCTTGAAAATCACTTTGAATCAATTAGCAACCTAGTAGTTATACGAATTTAAGTTAGGATTCATGTGTACTATGTTACAATAGTCAAAAATCCTATCAGATCACTGATAGGTGACTGATTGGTCCTATGGTCACATGCCTGTGTCGACCATACCACATACGGTCGACTTCCTATGGTCGCACTATATGTGACCACACCTGCTACCATACGTTTCTTGAATTCTTCTAGAATGGTTGTGGTCGACTCTCTGGTCAACCTATGGTCGATCGTAGATGCGACCATGCGATTTCTAGTCAACAGTACTTTCAATTCGAGTTCTCCCTGAGTCAATTTCTCGGCTCAATGCTTGGGTTCTTCCTAAGGTTATCCTATGGCTACTATTTACAGTTTCTCATTAACCATTATCACTAAACCCATCCCTCATAGTTATCCTTGAGATTTACTCAGAGGATCACATGGGTCATAATCGTTTGACATCCCCAATCCATAATAGAAAACCTTATTCAATAGGATTTACTTCTACAAAGATAGGTTTCATACCTTGGCTTACAGTAGAAGCTAAAACCTTTTCTGCAAAACCTTCCTCTTAGTCTTCTCTCCTTCTCCTCTTCTCCGTCTCTTCCTTTCTCTTTCTCCCTTAAGTTTAGGGTTTGATAATGTTCTAAAAGAATAAAAAAGGGTTGAGGGACGTCCTTTATATAGAGAGAAACTCTCCATATAGAGCTCTCCAATAATAGGAAAGAGATCCCCGCTTTTATTTAGAAAGTTTCCAAACTCAAAGTCTGATTTGGGATCGTACGTTTGGACGTACGGTTGCAAAATTCGTCGACCACATTTAAAAAATCGACCATACGTTTAAATATTAGTGGTCTTCATTCCTCATCATATGGTCAACCATACCTACTCAGGCAGTCGACCATATACTTAATTTTAAGTGTTTTTGAGTCTATTCGCTTACCTAGTCTCGTGGTCTTTCTTCACACTGTTGGTCCACTCTCTCTAGCAATGATGGAAAGACCTAGCACGATATGGTTAGACCAGTTTAGTGGAATGTGGGTCTTACAACTCCCCCCTTACATAAATTTCATCCTTGAAATTTGTACATACCTTTCGAGTCGAATTGGTGAGGATATTGCTTTCGCATAGTGTTCTCTTCTTCCTATGTGACTTCTTTCACATCTCGGCTTCTCTAGGTAACCTTAACATAGTAAATATCATGATTTCGACGATGTTGAACCTTCCATCCAGTGATTTCAAAAGGTATCACTTTGAACGTCAAATCTTTAGTCAAATCCGATGGATCCGTTGTTAGCTCGTGTGCTGGATCTTTGGCGTACTTCTTTAGTTGTGAGACATGGAATACATCATGTACACTAGACATCAATGGTGGTAGTGCTAGCTGATACGCTATCTTTCCACGCCTTGTCAGAATCTCATAAGGTCCAATATATCTGGGACACAGCTTTCCCTTCCGTTTGAACCATTTTAAGTAGCGTATAGGGGATATCTTTAAAAATACTTTATAACCTATGGTGAATACAAGGTCTCGCGTCGATTGTCTGCATATTGCTTTTGATGGTTCTGAGCTATTCAGACCCTTTCCTTGATGATGTCAACTACTCAACAAGTCTCTTCGATAAATTCTGATCCAATAATTCTCCGTTCTCCAATCTCGTTCCAAAATAAAGGAGTTCGATACTTCCTACCATATAGTGCTTCATAGGGTGACATCTGTATTGTAGCTTGATAGCTATTGTTATAGGTGAACTCAATCAGTGGTAACTTCATGCTTCTCTGTCTCACACTTCTTAGCGGTGGTATAGTTGTCCCGTTTTTATTGCTAAGGAAGTTGTGTGGTACACCTCAGAGCGCCCAAGAAATGGTTTTACTTAATTTCATTTTTCTTCTTTGGTTGGCTCTCCCATGTTGATTGCATTGCCGATTGCCGAAGGTGGTTGGGGTTGGTCTAGTTGACTTATATTCTTTATTCTTTTCATTTATTAATGTAAGCTGTTCTGATTTTTAGCAACCAAAAAATAAATAAAAAAATTGCTCTTTAGGTTTTATTTGTACACCAAATCTCCATTTATTTTCATGTAAAATTTTTCAAGTTACAAATTATCAATGTTTGTTTTCAGGTGGTAAAAGAAAAATGAACTTTATTTTCCCTCTTCCTTAGAGAAACTATATTTTACCCAATTTCCCCCCCAAAAAAAAAAAAAAACTATACTTTACCTCTTGAAACATGTAAAATGTTAAAATTTTACATAAAGGCAAATGAAGCCGAAGAAAAATTTTCATGTAAAATATCATTTGCACTGAAATTTTTACAATGAAACAAATAAGGGTTTTTATAAAAAAAATTTGTTTATAGATAATCTTATTATTCATGAGGATCCTTGGATGATTTTATTTTCAAGAGTTGTTATCATAGTATATATTGCTGAAAACTGTGTAGTTAACTGAATCATAGTACTTGCAGGATGATTACCCAAGTGGCTTTGCACTTTCAAAACCTTCCCCCCCAAAAAAAAAAAAAAAAAAAAAAAAAAAAATTTTAAAAAGTAAAAAAAAAAATAAAGCTAGCGTGAAAAGGATATCTTAAGGATGATCTAATTTCCAATTCCTTGAGTGAATATCTCATCCAGATGCTTCTGAATATAGTGTGCTAACTTGTCACCGTTACAAGTATATTATTATCAACCTGAAATACTACTCCCTACATCTGCTTGCACAAAGCATATGAAGGGTTCTTACTTCTCACTCATAAACCACAATACGCCTTAATAGTAGATTCTGCTTTCTGGCCTTCCTCTGTTGAGTAGAATCTGAGAAACCCGAAATTGTCAAAAGGCTTAAAGAGTAAGGGATGTTCTTCGTCTACCAGTTCATCCGGGGTCTGTATCATTCCCTTGCTGAATGAAAACAGTGCAATAGAAAATCTGGTGTCCTTCCCGTTCATGATAACACGGTGTAGAGGATTATGTAATCGCCCATTGCTCCATGCCTGTTAGCATATATATGTCGTGAAAAATGGCTTAAAATTAATTATTAAGATAACAGTATAAGTTTGGAGTTTAGTCCTACATTGACTACCAAATACTCTATCAATTCCTCCACCTGCCAGTTTGAATTTTAAAACTTTAAACATTATTGTATAGAAACTAACCGGTGTTTAATTGGAATTAATTTTACACTCACCATGAATGCATCTCCGATCAAGACAATGAAGGATGAACGCGAGGGTGTGACACTAATCCATTCTCCACCTCTGGTTTGTACTTCCAGTCCGTTAACCTGATTTTGATGAACTATGGTCAATATGCTCTTGTCTGTATGAGGTATGGCACCAAGCTTATATCCATTTGTCCCATCGTATTTCATTACACGAAGGAGGTAATTCGATCCAGTGAATGAATCATAGTATTTCTCTACGCCAAAGCTCTCGAACACCATCCTTTTTACCAGTTCCTCCAACTCCGCTACCCTCTCCGTGAAGGCATGTACTGTTTTACTGAAGCAGAAAAATCAGCAAGACTGTTGGTTTGGTTGTAAAATTTTCTGCAAATGATATTTTACATAAAAAAAAAATTTTTACTTAAAATTTTCTTACTTTTCAAATCATTTCTTTACATTTTACAATAAAACCAGCAGAAAATATTATTTTACAGATTTCTCTCTCTTTTATTTTATTTTATTTATTTTTTTATTTTTTATTTTTTTTGAATCATTTTACATGAAAACAAACATAGCAGGAGCCTAAACGAACTTGAAAGAACAATATATATGAAGAAATATTTCAGAGAAAAAGAGAAAATAATACCAAAACTCAGAATTCCCATTAGGCCACATGAGATTTGTGAAGCTTTGAGTTTTTTCAAGCACTGGTGCATCATCGATGCCTAAGCTTTCCATTAAGGGGAGAAGAGGGGTTTTGCCATTGAAACCGAAGTAGGGCTTATCTGAAGTGTTTTTGATCTTAGTCTTCATAGGTAGATCAAAAAGCTCTTCTACTGAATTGAAAACTGCGTTGTGAAGCTCTACAGGGACTCCATTGTACACTGCTTCAAAGCAACCATATTCTTCTAGTGCCATTCGAACCTCGTCTCTCATTAACTTCCAGTAGGCTGTTCCGGGCTTCAAGCGTTCCTTGGGGAAGTCCACAGTTGGAATCCTCAGAGGGATTGGTATAGGACCCATCTTTTCTCTATACTCTTCGCCTAACAGAAATGAAGGACTTCCTAGATCCTAGGCTTTCGTTTGCCTGGAATGGGTTTCATGTCCCACCTATATATATATTTCTCATTTCTTGATGTTGCCTAACAACCCAAATGAACCAGGTCAGTTTACCAGGTCTATAGTGGCCTGACCCAAACCAGGATGAGTTTAATTTTTCAACCCAAAACCCTTTCATAAACTCATCAATTTGGACCAAAAATGCAAATCCTGACCCTATATTGGATTCTCATTCTCAATTCTAGACATTCTTCTTTTGTTTGGACATGGAATTTTTTTACTGTACGTGTAATTTTTTTTCTTTCTAAAATTTGTTCCCAATAAGTAAAAGAAAGATGAAGTTCATTTTCCTAAGTAAAAGAAAGATGAAGTTATTTTATCCTCCCCCTAATTAGATATCACTACATTTTATTTCTTGGAAACGAACATTGAAATTTTTTTACATATAAAATATTACGCGTAAACTTTTAGATCCAAACAAATGAAGCCATTAGCATTACTATTTCAAAAATTGGAAAACATTTCCATGATGTTCCACCACACCCATTCATATGTCTGGACTTTTTAGCTATGTTATTTGATTATTTGGCAAGTCGACTATTTGATGATTTACTACCGGTTAAGAGTGTATAGAAGGCAACTAGGATCTCCCATCACTTTATTTAAATTTGATGGCCTATTTTACTCACATGGCCCATAATGTATGGACTTTATTTTTCATTTTTTTAATAATTTCTGTTGAATTCATGTTATATTTACTTCTAAAACTATTTAGACTTATTTTAAACCTTGATAATAACATATAGATGTTTTCAATTTGTCTCAAAATTTGGTTGTAAATAAGGATGCTATGGTCAACATGTCCCCCAAATTTAGGCACCACCTGAGGTACCACGTGGTAGGAATCATGGAGTGATGGAAAAGAAAGCCAAAACAAAAGGAGGCACGCATGACAAGAAGTCCACCCTCTTCTGGAATTAGCTGAAACCGTAGTGATGCAGCCCACTCCCATATCCATATGACCAATCCCGACCAATTATTTATTCAAGTAGGCCAACCTCATGCTCTTAGAAGGTTAGTCCATCATTAAATCATGGCCTAAGGCAAAGGTCAAGCTCAACTCATGATTCACAAACACCACAACTCACATGGAGCCAGTGTTCAAAGCGTGGATGACGATGTAAACATTCTTCTTAAAGGTTCTTTGTGCCTTCTCTACTATTATGACTTTTATATAGATTTATTAAGAGAATTTTTTTAGAGTATTCTCATTAAAATAAGTTTCTATACCTAGGAACAAGTATCAAATCTTTGGGACAAGTTTCCTTGTATTGGAATTCTTAAACCATTTATGTCTTTTTTTTTAAAATTTACTCTATGTGCAATCTTTAAACCATTTATGTTTTTTTTTTCTATTTACTATATCTGCAATCTCAACCGTAGGATTATAGAGGATGGTTGAGATTGTTTTATGAGATTTAAGGGCTTATATGGCCTATAAATGGAGATTAATTCTCAAGTAGTAAGTAATTGTGTTTTTTGAATGAAAAAAATGGATTGAAGCATGTCTTATCCTTTGAACCTTGAAAAGTTCTTCCTTGAAACCTAGAATAGTTTTAGTTCGACCAAGAAGAGTTAAAGCTTTCCTATCTTAAATAATTATTCTGAGAATATATGAGAGTACTTTTTCATTAGGCTTTAGAATCAGGTTATTCTAACCTATATTGAGCAAGATAGTCATTTTCCGAGATCGCGCAAAATTGAAATTTTTGCACATCTTGTGCTTGTATTTGAACTTTTGTTACTCATTCTTTTGATCCATTATTTTGGAAAGCCTAGGTTAGTTTATGTCAAATAGACAGGGGAATGTGATAATATCCAAATTAGGGATATAAAAGGATCGAATACGGTCTGGATGTGATCGTATCCGTATACCCCAAACTGATACGGATGCGAATTGAATCAGGATTTTTGATAATCTGTTTACATAATTGGTTGGGCTTTCCTCACCCAATTAAACATATACGATTGATTTTATTTTTCTCATTCTTTAAAACCTGTTGAATTTTCAAAAACTTCGCATCAGCTATTTAGTTTTTGAATTATTAATTGAATATCTATACAAATCTGATAGTTAATCTTCTAAATGGATTATATTGGATTATATGAGAGTCGTATCTGATAACCCAAAATGGATACCGATGCGAATCCAATTCAAATTTTCAATAATCCATTTATCCCTATTCCGAATGATTCCTAATGCAATTCAAGAGTTCTAAAGACATTACTGTACTGATTAAGTACTAGGCACTGGTCTACCAAAAAAAAAAAAAAAAAAAAAAACAAAAGTACTAGGCAGTGATCAAAGTGTGGTCCAATGAATATCGAGCAGACAAAATTGCCAGCATGCGATAATTAGATGGATTCACATCGTCTCCTGCGGCAAGAGGCTCCTGCGATTGATCTAAGGGCTTGGGGATCAGTCTGGCCGCCTGTCAATATATTTTGGTTGAGCCGACTGAAATCCTATCCTTGACAGGCAGCAGGACCGCAGGAGACGATTTGGATATGAATTAAATTGGCAGCCAGGTCAGGAATATACGATCCGGCTACCATCTTTCGGACCACTAGAAAGATATAACATGACAATAAGTCAACTCGGAATTTATATGTTTTAGTATTAGTCAATGAACTCTGTTTGTTATATATGCTCCGTCTCTTATATTCCTACACTTTCCCACTACTTCCGTGGATCCTCAGAATCTAATATTTTAGTAGCTGCAATCCTCAGAATCTAATATTTTAGTAGTTTTAGGGAAGTTGGAGCTCCAATTGGAGTTGGAACTGACATCTCAGTTGGCGGTTGGTTTAACATTAAGCTATGCGTCAAGAAAAAAGATAAGGAACTCGTCATTACTTTTTGGGATAAAAGACAATAAATCACCATGGTCAATGAACACTGTCTGTAATATATGCTGTCTAAGATATTCTCTCATCTGCATCTTTTTCTCCCAGGATTCTGGAACAACAGTGGCAATTTTATTCAGATGATCGATGCGTAATTTTTGGGTGAATCCAAGACCTATGTTCTAGTCGATACCCAGTCAACAAGCTGAGCCGACAAAGGATATTCGCTCGGATGTGGGTCTTGGATTCACCCGAGAACCAGATGGTAGCCATCTAAGTCTTAAGTAAGACTATCGCGTCATCCCAAAACCATTAGGAGGAGACTATGTGAATCCTTTTTCCGATATTCTCATATTTTCCCACTGCTTCGGGAGATCCTTAGAATCCAATATTTTAATGGCTGCAAAGTGGAGCTGGCATCTCAAGTGACTTAAGAGACTTAGTTAAGAAGTTCATATCAGTTTCTTTCTAGGGATTTGTTTTTTTTTCTTAGGCTTTAATATAAAATAAAAAAACTAAAGAACCGATTAATTTTATTAAATAGAAATAAAAAGAAATTACAAACAATCAGCAAAGGGGCAGTTCAATTCCCATCTTCAGTAACGTCATCAGTGAGAAAATAATGAAACCTAAACCTAGGACACTCAGACATATTCCCTGCTACATCCCTTCTAACGAAATCAAGGAACCCATCCCAAGCCCCTAACGATTGTGATCTAATTGTAGACATTAAGAGCACCCACAACCATATTAGCCTCTCGAAAACAATGCAAAATAGGTTCT
This sequence comes from Protea cynaroides, assembly GCA_028583415.1. Classification (NCBI taxonomy): domain Eukaryota; kingdom Viridiplantae; phylum Streptophyta; class Magnoliopsida; order Proteales; family Proteaceae; genus Protea; species Protea cynaroides. Next base: position 4,865,194 of record CM053270.1, on the reverse strand, counting down.
AAGGAGGTAAAAGAAAGATAAACATATTTTTTTTTTGATAAATAGGTTCTAAGGAGATTTAAACTCATGACCTCTTAATTGGGAGGTGCTGGTCTTTACCAGCCGAGCTATCCCCTTGGGGTGAAGGGAACTTCATTTTCCCTCTTCCTTAGAGATCACTAAATATTACATTTTTACTTCTTGAAAACAAACAATGAAAATTTTTTTATGTATAATATGTTACGTCAAAACAAACAGAATCTTAATGAATATATTTTTTTTTCTTCTTAAAAAACTCAGACAAATAAAACAAGGGAGAAAAATTAATGCACATTGCAATGCAGATTTTGGAGGAGGGGGGCTACTTATTTGTTAGAGTTGAAAGATTGATACATGAATTTGGAGTCCAAATGACATATATGCCATCTCCCTCTCTCTTGTTTCCATGTTTGGAGCATCAGCTCAGACAAAAAGGATAAGGACATTATAAAGATTTCACAGACACAAACAAAGATTTAGTATGATCTGAAAATTTAATTTTATCTATATATTTTATGCATTATTTATTCAAAGTTTTGTCTTCGTTACAAATAAATAGAGAAAGAGAGGTGGTTTTCTGTAATACTAATGTGATGGAAATATCCCACAATACACTAATGAGTATGAGAAATAGTATAAGCAATAGAGGCGCATGATCAGGTAAGAGAGAATGTGAAAGAGGAGAGAGAGTATTAGAATGTGAGAGCTAGGTTGTGGGAAGAGATCTCCACAATGACATTGTGGGAATCTTTTTTTCCCATAGAGAAATATTAAGGTGGTCTTTGTTTCAAATTTTTTTTTTTTGCTAAAAGTCAGTAAAAAGAATAATTTTTAAAAATAAAATAATTACAGAATTAACTTACATTTGGACGAATTATCTGTTATGTTGGATTCATTTAACAAAGAGTCTTGACATGATACTCATATCGTAGGAAATGTGGCAAGTTATAAGCATCAAATGTAAGCTATTTTTAAATATTATCGCGTGCCAGTTTTCATGTATCATGCTGCCTTAAAATCCACCTTAATCATATATATATATGAATATATATATATATATATATTCATCTCTTTTATTAACTTTTAATCAGATATTCTCTAATGGGTTCTGATGGAAGAGACCAACTAAGACTGTACATTCCTTGCTGTCCCATTTTTTCTTTGAAAATTATTATAGTGAAGTCAATACTGTTAGAATTTAAGACGCGTATTATGTCTTCTTCTATGTTTCGGTCTCCTTGATCCCTACTGATGTTATGTTTTTCTTTTTTGCTCATCGCTTTCTGAGATTTTTGCATTCGTTTCTAAGGCTTTTATCGGCCTTAGGTGTTTGTAATAATTTTTTCTTCTTCTTTTTAATATAATTTAATCTTTATATTATATATATATATATATATGGGGCGGCATCACATTCAATAAGTTCCCTAAAGTAGGTACAACCTCCCGTGCTCAAGGACATACTAAAAAACAAGTGCATCATCTTGTAACAAAGTGGTGAACTTAGAAACTATCCAAAAAAAAAAAAAAAAAAAGGTGTTGAACTGAACGGTTGTATGATTTTTTACTTCGTCCCTTGTTTGCTTATTAAGTTTTGTTTTTGTTCAAATAAAAATTAAAAATTTTCAAAACTAGTTTGAGAATGACTTATCATTATATCTTATGTTCTTAGTTTAACACTGAGAGAAGGGAGGGATGGGGAATCAGTGTGTCTAAAAATTTTCTCTGAACGGTAACCACAAACTGGTTGGGACTATCCCAATTTTACCAATATCGCATAGTGATATGTACACCCATTTCACAACCAAAAATTGGCTAGGCCTAACAGGTAGTGTACACTCATTCTGCAAATCACATACACTCCAATATCCAAGATAAATAGAGAAGACATGATTTATGTGGTTCACCATCACAGTGTGAGAAAGGCTAGTCCACGAAGTAATGCCTCAATAGGGTTTTGTATTACTCTATACGCTTCAAATCAAGTTTTTGACTGTTATAACAGTCCAAGAACGAATCTCTGCTTCTATCCTTGCACCAACCAGAATTAAGGGCTACAACTAGAATTAAGGGCTACAACCCCAAGCACTGTCATGCACCCACGCAACAGACTTACAAATAATAATGGCAAAATACAATTCCTACCCCAATTATATTCATAGTTTAGGTTTTACACCTCAATCACAATCCTAGATTGATAATGTCACACCCCAATTTTGAACCAACCAGAATGGTGTGATGAACCGTCTATGATCCAATGGTTCAACCAGGATCTCGAATAGACCGTGTCCATTTGATTAAACCAGATACAACCACAACCATAATCAGAGTAAATAAACAATAGAGGAAGTCTTTAATATTAATGAACTGAGTATCTAACAGTGATAACATAATTAATAATCTAATTATCTCCAAATGAGTAAAGACATAAAATAAAATTAATTAATTAATCAATTACATGTCCTGATAATTCAACAACTAAATCTAATAAAAAACACATGAGTTGCACTTGCACGACGAATCATGCGACTCCTCCACCATAGCTTCCATGTCCATCGCAGCAACATGCCCGTACATTGGTGCATTCATATAATCTTCCACAGTAGGACCTGCATCATCAACTAAAAATATTTGACTTCGAAAGGGTGAGTACACATCATGGCTCAGTGAGCAAACAAAACAATGCAACAAACATATGCATACATTCAATTCATCTCTTTGATCTGGTTTATAAGTTTGCAATGTGCAATAGAAATGATTGGTGACTGCCGCACCTCTAATACACGAGTGTGTGAAGCCGCCCAATGGATCAAAAACCATTGCCGTCCCACATGCACCCATCATGCAATAGAGATAAAGCTAAAGTGCCCGGATCAAACACTCATAACACTTCCCCTGATGCCCTACCCATACCAACACGTAAGCCCCTATTGGCAAGGGCTTGCAAACTGGGCTCACAACTAACCAATCTTAATGTCAAACAGTGTATTCAAGGCCTGTCCCCAGCATCCCTCAATACGTCCATAGAGATAGAGCTAAGGCCCCCTGGCAGAGTCAGAGACTACATGGTCCGAGACCACCTCCCCTGATGCCCTACGACGTAATAGTTCTGCTAAGGTAATGTCGATACGATGATATTAGTGGACAAGACTTGAGTAGAGATAGAGCTAGAGTATGGTGACCAAGATGAACCACAATGTCACGTCCTCCCCCTGATGCTCCACTCGCATCAAGTATACTAACCATACACATACATTCACATGCCTATTCCTAGCATCATCATCATCATCATGTTATAAATAAACAGAATTAAATATGCATGAACAGTAATAATAGGAATATTGGATGACATGTGAAATGTGCATAACAAGCATACAAGCATAGAATCATTCATTGCATTGGACTCAATAAGTAAAAACAGTTTATTATTAACCAATTAATTTAGGTCTTGTTCCCTCACCTTTGGTCGATGGTAGTTCCTCGTTCAAGCTTTGTAAATCACTTTTAGACCACTTGAAAACCTAACAAATTTATAGATTTTAAATTAAAATTTATTTCTAGCAATTTAGACTTCCAGAAACTGAGTGGTCGCAGGTGTGGCAGCACTTGTGGTCTCAGTTTCTGCGACCACAGGGTGTGTGGTTGCATGGTGTGGTCGCATACGACCACACCCTCCCTAAAACTTCCCAAGGGCATGTGGTCGATCATGTGTCTCTCATGTGGTCGCACATCACGTGACCACACATGCGACCACACCCTCCCTAGACTTCCCAAGGGTGTGTGGTCGGATATGTGTGTCTCGTGTGGTCGCATATCATGCGACCACACATGCGACCACACATGTGATGGTCGACTTTTCACTCCCAACTCAATTCCTTCATGTTTTGATTCCTTGGCTTATCATCATGATACTTCCTATGATTGTTCTATGGCTCAAAATTAGTAGTTTTACACAATCCATCATCCTAATAGACTCCTTCCATGGATCTCTTAGAATTTGTCCATGGATTGATGATTGGGGTCTCACTTTGAATCCCTATCTCCTTCATGATCTATTTTAGGTATTCAATTGATATGATGAATGTTTTCATACCTTAAACTTGTTGAAGATTCAGAGTTCTCTATGAATTTCCTCCTCTTGGTCGTCCTCTTCAATTCTCCTCCTCTTCCTCCTCTTCTCTTTCTCTCTCTTTCAGTTTGAGTTCTAAAAGGATGAAAGAGGCTAAGGGACGTCCTATATATAGAGGAAAACCCTCCATATAAAGTCCTACTTAGATTAGGAAAGAACCCCCTTCAGATTAAGAAGGTTTCCTAATCAGAGAGCCTGACTGGGTTCGTGTGGTCACAGGTGTGGTCGCAGAACCCGTCGACCACACAATAAAAAACTTACGACCACACGATCCAGATTTATGTGGTCGCTTTAATCTGAGGTGTGGTCGACCACACCTGTTTAGGTATGCGACCACACACTCCTAATTGACTATTTTTGGGTTCAATTTCATACCTGGTCTTGTGGTTTCTTCACACACTTGGTCCGCTTGGCTCGACCATGATAGGAAGACCTGATACAAGGTGGTAAGATCGGTTAGTACGATACGGGTCTTACAGATAAAGATATGAAACTGTGTAAAAAGGCTACCTCCACCAATGATACTCCACCATATGATGCTTCAACGATGCCAAAAACCAATGTGGAGAGCGATCAGATCATCGAATAGGCCGTATCGACGATCAATGGGAGTTTTTGCCTTAAAACCCTATTTTCTTCTCTTCTTTTTCTCCTTCTAATGCTGCAAGGACGTTCTAGCTCGAATTTCAAGAAGATGAAAAAAATTTGGCTCAATTCGTATTTATTAAGCCAAGAAATCATCAAAATACTTCTGGCCATTGATCTATCAATAGTGAAATCAGAATTAATGGTCCAGATCAATTGAAATAATATGTGGTAATATTTCGTCACGTCACCCACTGTCGGCTGAGATTCCAAATGTCGGATCTTCTTCAAAAGGGCGGGTGCAATATTACCCGTCCAATCATCCAAAATGCTCTGACGCGATTTAAATATCGCTGGTTAAATTTCATCCAATCAAAAAGCATCTTTGCGCTGGCTCATGTGCGCACGTGCAACACCTTTTCAATTGCAGATTTCGTGTAGCGTCGAAGTACCACAACTTCATGTGCCAACCAATTAAAAACTGTGATAGAGAATCTTGGCATTTAATGCAATTTCTTGAAAATAATAAAGAAGGTCACTAGTTTTCTAGAAATCGACATAAGGACAAAATTATTTAAAATTTATAAAAATGTAACTTTATTGTGATTTTTTTCGACGCATCTTCACGAAACTAGCCGTAACTTCTTCATACAACATCGAAATTAAAATCCGTGAATTGCATTGTGAAGTTAACTCGTTGCTCTACATTTTCATTTCAAAGATTTACGGGAAATGGCTATGGGATTTACCAAAACCTGCCTCAAAGTGAAAAGTTTTAGATAAACTTTGGATTTTCGCCACGAAACCATTACCACAGTGCTGTAACACTTTCACGCATCGAAATACACACACACACACACACACACACACACACACACACACACACACACACACATATATATATATATATATATATATATATATATATATATATATATATATATATATATATATATATATATATATATATACCTCATAACGTCTTTGAACCAATGTGGGGGTCGATCAATTCGGTATCGGGTCAAAGCAAGTTAACTCACCAGCCAAACCCAGTCAACTCAGTACTGTACACTATACACATTCATAACACTATCAAATCACCTGTGCAACCTCTGTAACACTACCATGACCTCAGCATATTCAATGACAACCACATACTATAATGTCCCAATAATCTCCCCCTTTAGATTTGTTGGCAACACCCACATAAGCCACCATACACCACCGACATTACCACCAACATCATTGCTTTTCTCCCTCTTTGACAACAAATACAAAGGGTAAACAACACTCCCCTATATCAAAACTCCCCATGCATAGACATATCGATAGGAGTGTGCACCATAATTTCCCTATTCATATTGTCACACCCTAATTCTGGCCGAATCAGAAATGTGAATGAACCACTAACAAACCATAACTCAAGCTAGGATCACGAAGAATAGTGTCGACATTCAAACCACACATGTAACCAATAATCGAAATAAATAAATAATCAGGGAAAGTCTTTATTAATGAACTGAGAATCTAATATGATAAATAATAAATAGATCCAATTAATTAGATATTAACTAAAACATAAATAATAATATCCATTACAAGTTTTATAATCCTAAATACAAAAATAAAACCCTAAAGATAAAAGCAGTAGTGGCACTTACATGATGAGTCATGTTCGTTCTCTACCGTTTGTACATCCATAGCTACTACACTTCTGAATAAAGGTGCATTGATGTAGTCTTCCACAGTATATCTTGCATCATCAGAATCTAAAAAGAAAATGATATCAAGGGGTGAGCTCACAACTTAGCTCAGTGAGAAACAAACGTGCAGCAGGCAATATGCATGAGATAACATTTAATCATTGGGTCTAGTAAAGTTTGCAATTTACTATGATAAGGATAGGCTACAACCACATCTCCATGCGTGAGAGTGTGAGCACACCCAACGGTCAAGCTCCATCCAAAACCATTGTTGCCCCACAATGCTTATTACAAGATAGAGATAGAGCTAAAGCCTAATGGTAGGCTATAACCAAATCACCAACACCCCCCCTGATACTCTACCCCTTACCAATACATATACCCCTATTGGCGAGGACTTGTAAACTGGGTTCGTCAATAACCAATCCTAGATGTCATCACAAGTGTATCCATGGCCCTACCCCAGTACCCTTCAATAAGAAACAAAGATAGAGCTAGAGCCTAATGGTAAGTTTATAGTCAACACCACCAACAGTCTCCTTGATACCTGGCCTCATACTAAGCGCGCTAAGGTAGATGGCAATCCAATGATGTTAGTGTAATGAATGGTTTAAGCCTCCAATCTCTCTCCACCCAACACACCAACCACACACACAAACACATGCCTATCTTCATTATCATCATAAAAGAAATAAATATGCATGAATAGTAATATAGCAGTTAAAGAGAATGATATGTTATATGCACAAACTGATGTAAGCTGATTTTGACTTGTAGAAATAATGGATCGGGAGAGTGTAAGATATGAAAAAATGGGTAAAAAAGGATTGCGGTGAGGTGCGAAAATGAATTTTGAATTTTTTTAAAGGTGAAAAGGATATAATTGATGGAAGTGAAGGTAGGGTGACTTACTTCTCTTCTAGGATGTCAATCACCCCACCTTTACTTCCATCAATTATATCCTTTTCACCTTTAAAAAAAAATTTCAAAATTTGTTTTCGCACCTCACCGCAATCCTTTTTTACCCATTCTGTCATATCTTACACTCTCCCGATCCATTATTTCTACAAGTCAAAATCGGCTTACATCATTTTGTATCAGAGCAAAGGAGGAGAGATATTATGGGTCTAAAATTTTGAGGTGGTCGAGGTAATCTAGGTGGCCGAGGTAGTCACACTACCACCATCAATGATGATGCATTAGCACAAGCCTTACAAATACAACAACAAATGCAAGAACAAATTCAGAACCTTACTCTCGAGGTTCAAAGACTACGAGAAGGTAACAATCCACCAAATTCAAAAGGAGATAGATTCGATGATTCCTTATCAGAAGGATCTGAACCCATAACAAGAGGGTTTCGTCCACACTATCCTCAAGGAGGTCGAGAACAGGACTGGGAAAAAAAAGTTAATAGGGATATTCCAGAGTTTTCAGGTATTGATCCTCCTGATGAAATTCTTGATTGGCTAACTCTCGTAAATGAAATTTTTGAGCATAGAAATGTCTCGAACAATCGTCGGGTTGGCATCATCTCCATGCGCCTTCAAGGCAAGGCCATCGCTTGGTGGCGACCTGAGAGGCAAACACATCAATTCATTGGCAAAGCTCCCATTACTTCATGGAGAAATATGAAAGACAAGATGAAAAAATACTTCCTTCCCAAGGGATATAAGAGAGAGCTCTATCAACGGTACCAAAATTTAAGACAACGTACACGCACGGTAGACCAATACACCAATGAGTTCAATGAATTGGTGATTCGTAACAACATCATAGATTCAGAAGATGTACTTGTGAATAAATACTTGAATGGGCTCCAATCTTACATTCAAGAGGCCCTTGAAGTCCTTGACATTTGGCATGTGGGAGATGCACATCAAAGAGCCCTTAAGGTGGAACGTTCTCGAGGTCGATAACAACAATCTACTTTCACCTCCAATCGATCAAATCGGAATCCAGTGAGTACTACTAAACCAAGTAATTCTCTTCACCGTTCCTCTAATATGGAAAATTTTTCTACTCAACCAAAGGTTACTAATCCTACTGCCCAAACCGGTTCAAGTTTCTCTACCGGTACAAAATGTTATTCTTGTGGAGAAATTGGCCACTGAGCAAGTAATTGTCAAAATTTCAAAAACTCTCATAAGGGTAAAGGTGACTTGTTGGGTTTTGAGGACCAAAAAAATGAATTCGATGCTGAGGGTGTCAATAATGATGATCTTTTAGAAGAAGAACATAAAGAAGATGGAGAAGTGCTCCATGCCGATACCAGAGAACTCCTCATGATGAGAAAAATATTTCTCACCCCAAAGCAAGAAAATGGAGACCGATGGTTGCGCAACAATATCTTCCACACAACATGTACCATTTCCAGTAAGGTATGCCAACTCATCATTGATTCCGGATGTTGTGAGAATGTAATTTCAGAGGAGGCGACTCAAAAGTTGAAATTGGACTTGAAAGAACATCCTACACCATACAAAATGTCTTGGCTAAAGCGCGGTAGTGAGGTAACCGTTTTCAAACGATGCCTTGTTCATCTTTCCATCGCATCTACATATTATGATAAAATATGGTGTGATGTATTGCCCATGGATGCTAGTCACATCAATCTTGGCTGTCCTTGACACTTTTATCGAAGAGCTACTCATGATTGGGAGGAATAACACTTATTCTTTTGAATTTGATAAGAAAAGAATTATTTTGGCACCTAGCAAGGATCCTCTCAAGTCTCCAATGATGGAAAATTCTCCAACCCCAAATTTGCTCACAATAAAGAATATAAAGGGTGCTATGGAAGGGGTAAATGTTGTGTATATAATGCTAAACAAATCAGAGTATGATGTACAAATGTCAACCATCCCAGACCAAGTGAAACCACTATTAAGTGAGTTTCAAGATGTATTTCCATTCGACCTTCCCTCAGGTCTCCCTCCGATGAGAGAAATTCAGCATCAACTTGATTTGGTACCTAGTGCACCTCTCCCCCATCTACCTCATTACCGGATGAGTCCAACCGAACATGCCGAGTTGCAACGGCAAGTCACAGAACTCTTATCTAAAGGGTTCATTTGAGAAAGCCTTAGTCCTTGTGCTGTGCGTGCACTCTTAGTGCCAAAGAAGAGTGGGACATGGAGGATGTGTGTTGATAGCCGAGCCATCAACAAAATCACGGTCAAGTATCATTTTCCCATTCCCCGCCTTGATGATCTCTTATACAATCTATTTGGCTCTACCATTATCTCAAAGCTTGATTTGAAAAGTGGTTATCATCAAATCCGAATCAGACCGGGAGATGAATGGAAGACGACTTTCAAGACCAAAGATGGACTATTTGAATGGCTAGTCATGCCATTTGGATTGTAAAATGCCCCATCCACTTTCATGAGGTTTATGAACCAAATCTTGAAGCTTTACCTTGGAAGATTTGTTGTGGTTTATTTTGATGATATTCTTATTTATAGTAAAACTAGTAATGAGCATTTGCAGCACCTCCAAAAAGTGCTACTTACCCTAAGGAAGGGAGTCTCTATGCAGCCCTTGACAAGTGCTACTTCATGGTGGAGGAAATTCTCTTCTTAGGTTTCAACATCTCCAAAGATGGCATCTCCATTGATAATGCAAAGATTAAAGTAATTCAAGAATGACCAACTCCAACCAATGTTCATGATGTTCGAAGCTTCCATGGATTAACATCTTTTATCGGCGATTCATTGCCCATTTCAGTTCTTTAGCAGCCCCACTCACTTCTTGCATAAAAAAATGAGTCTTTGAATGGACCAATGAAGCCCAACAAAGTTTTGAGCAACTTAAAGAAAAATTAAGCACTACCCCGGTTCTAGCTCTGATACCAAATGATGTAAGCCAACTTCGGACTTATGGAAATAATGGATCGGGAGAGTGGATGTATACAAAATCAAAGGAATCAAAAGGGAGATGAAGTGTAGAAATAAATTTTGGAATTTTTTTTAAGGTGAAAATGATATAATTGATGGAAGTGAAGGTGGGGGGACTTACTTCTCTTCTAGGATGTAAATTAACTCCAAAGGTGGCCTACAACTCTTCTAGGATGTTGGTGAAGAATAAAGTTCCAACTCTTCTATGATGGAATGAAACTTCTTCAAGGTTTCAAGGGATAGGAAAGCTCCAACTCTTCAAGGTTAAAGTGAAACTCTTCTAGGTTTCAAGATGAACTCTTCAAGGTTCAAAGGAAAAGATAAACTTCAATTCAAATTTCATTCACCAAATCATCTTCTCCTATTACATGAGAATAAACCACTATTTATAGGCTTAACAAACCTTAAATAACTCAAAATATTCTCAACCATTCTTTATAATCCTAAGGTTGAGATTGTACATAGAGAAAATAAAAAGAAATATAAATGATTTAAAAATTTTCAATACATAGAAACTTATCCCAATGCGTTGATATTGTTCCAAGGCATTGAAACTTGTCCCAATGTGCATTGATGCAAGCTCCAAAGTAGAGAAGACTCTAGAATCATTGAATAAAAAATACCACCTCACTCTCCACTAGAGACTTGAAAGATCACCAAAAATGGACTGGTTTCAAGGTGGCTAGGGCTAGATTCTTTGGTTCTTTTATAGCATGGTTCATACCTTGGTTTTAGGCCAAATAATCTGAACATATCCTTTTCACCTTCTCGAAACTCCTCTCAAATGCAAAAGACAAGGTCCTTGTCGATTTTACTCTTTGTGATGGTTTCCTTTTCAAAGGAAATCATTTATGCATTCCAGATTTCTCCTTACGGCAAAAGGTATCGCTGGTCTTTTCTTTAAAGAAGTTTACAAATTGCATGGTCTCCCTAAGACTATCACTTCTGATCGAGATACGAAATTCCTTAGTTATTTTTGGTGGCAACTTTGGAAAAGTATTGGCACCAAACTGTAGTTTAGTACGGTTCCACCCTCAAACAGATGGCCAAACTAAAGTAGTCAATCGATCTTTGGGAAACTTGTTGCGGACCTTGATCGATGACAACTCCCGCTCTTGGGAAAATTGATCATCTCTTGGTAAGTTTGCCTTTAATTGTTCAATGAATTGAACTACGGGTTATAGTCCCTTTGTCATTGTTTATGGGAGACAACCGAAGTCGGCACTTGACCTCTCACCCGTTCCATTTTTGAAAAAGTCAATTGGCAAAGTTGATGATATTGTTTTTGAAATGAGATAAATCCATGAAAGTGTGCACCAAAAGCTTCAAGACAAGACAAAGCTCTACAAGAAGGCCTTTGATAAGCGGCGCAGTGAGGTAATCTATGAACACAGTGATTTTGTTTGGACTTACTTGCCACCGGAATGACATCCAGTTGGAAGCTATAACAAGCTTAGTGATCGAAAGATTGGACCTCTTGAAGTTCTTGCATGCATCAATCCCAGTGCATATCAGCTCAAGCTTCCACCCCATATGAAGATTCATGATGTTTTCAATGTGCGCCATTTAACACCATTTATGGGTGATTCTACCAATGAAGAAGACTTGAATTCTGAGATGAATTTTTTCTCACAAGGGGGGAATGATGCAGTCCAACTACGAAGATCGGCCCGCATCAAAGCCCAAGCTCACAAAGCCCATTGGCCCAAGACCAAGGTATGAACCAAGCTACAAAAGAACCAATGAACCTGGCCCTTGCTCCTTAAAACCAGTCCTTTTTTGGTGACCTTTCAAGTCTCTAGTAGAGAATGAGGTGGCATTTTCTATTCAATGTTTCTAGAGTCTTCTTTACATTGGAGCTTGCATTAAAATATTGGAACTTACATCAAAACTTTGGAGCTTGCATCAATGCACATTGGGACAAGTTTCAATGCCTTGGAACAAGAATCAACACATTGGGACAAGTTTCTATGTATTGAAAATTTTTAAATCATTTATATTTCTTTTTTATTTTCTCTATATACAATCTCAACCTTAGGATTATAAAGAATGGTTGAGAATATTTTGAGTTATTTAAGGTTTGTTAAGCCTATAAATAGTGGCTTATTCTCATGTAATAGGAGAAGATGATTTGGTGAATGAAATTTGGATTGAAGTTTATCTTCTCCTTTGAACCTTGAAGAGTTCATCTTGAAACCTAGAAGAGTTTCACTTCAACCTCGAAGAGTTGGAGCTTTCCTATCCCTTGAAACATTGGAGAAGTTTCATTCCATCCTAGAAGAGTTGGAACTTTATTCTTCACATACATCCTAGAAGAGTTGTAGGCCACCTTTGGAGTTGATTTACATCCTAGAAGAGAAGTAAGTCACCCCACCTTCACTTCCATCAATTATATCTTTTTCACCTTTAAAAAAAATTCCAAAATTTATTTCTACACTTCATCTCCCTTTTGATTCCTTTGATTTTGTATACATCCACTCTCCCGATCCATTATTTCCATAAGTCTGAAGTTGGCTTACATCACAAACACAACATATCATACACACACAACGTAGTTTGATTATTAACTAATTAGTTGATTTTGTCCCTTATATGTTGAGTGATTCTAACACTCTTTGAGATGTTGAAACTATCATTGTTTGGATATGAGTCATAGACAAACAATATGATTAAATTAGGTTTAATTCTGGTAATTTACTGTTCATCGGATTCATTGTCCGGACTAGTAAAGAGTTACTCCGGACATTGTCTGTAAGACCCACACTCCACTAATCGTGTTTAACCATGTTATGCCAGGTCTTCTTATCGTTACCATCTTGGGTGAACCAACCAGATCGACTATATAAAGGAATTACAATGCTAGGTAAGTTAAACCATGCAAAATAGTGAATTTTAGTTGTATGGTCGATTACCTGAACTTGTGTGGTCGACCAGTCATGTCACACCCCAATTCTGTACTATTCAGAATGGTGTGATGAACCGCTAGCAAACCAACGGTTCAACCAGGATCTCATACATATGGTATCCGGATGATCTAAACCACATACATCCACATTCATAATCAGAGTAAATACACAATAGTGGAAGTCTTATAGTAAAATGAACTGAGAATCTACTGTGATATTAATATTTAAATAGCAAATTATTCTGTATCAACTGAGACATAAATAAATATCAAATACATGTCCTTAATAAATCTAAATAAAGAAAACTAAAAATCTAATCGAATACACATGAGTTGCACTCGCAAGAGGAGTCATGTGCATCCATTGCATCTTCAACTTCCATCGCCGCCACATTCCCGTACATTGGAGAATTTATATAATCTTCGACGATAATACCTGCATCATCAACTAAAAATATTCCACGTCGAGGGGTGAGCACACATCATGGCTCAGTGAGCAAACAAAACAATGCAACAATACATATGCATGCAGTCAAATCATATCTTTGGTTTGGTTTAAAGTTTGCAATGTGCTATAAAAAGGATAGGTGGCTGTCGCACCTCTATACACGAGTGTGTGGAAACGCCCAATGAAAATGGCACCGTCGCCCCACATGCACCCAGAATGGCACAATATACACCCCATGAAAAATGGTCATGACTGTACCGGTTGATACCATACCAACAAATAAACCCCTGCTGGCTAGGGTTGCAAACTGGGCTAACAACTAACCAATCCTAATGCCAAAACAGTGTATGCAAGGCCTCACCCCACCATCCCTCAGAACATCCATAGAGATAGAGCTAAGGCCCCCTGGTAGAGTCAGAGACTACAAGGACCGAGACCACCTCCCCTGATACTCTACGACATAATCGTTCTGCTAAGGTAATGGCGATACGACGACATCAGTGGACATGACTTGAGTAGAATCATGGCACAATATACCCCGATGAAAACGGCATCGAAGTACCGGTTGATACCATCCCTACCCGCACCATATACACTGGCCAAACATAAACATTCACTTGCCTATTCCTATCATCATCATCATCATCATGTTATAAACAGTAAAGTAAATATGCATGAACAAATAATAGAAATATTGGATGACATGTTGAATGCACATACAAGCATACACGCATAGAATCAATATGGCATTGGACTCAAGAAATAAAACAGTTTATTATTAACCAATTAGTTTAAGTCTTGTTCCCTCACCTTAGCTTGTTAATATATCCTCTTTCAAGCTTTAGAATCACCTTTATATTGTTATTATATTGCTAGAAGACCTAACAAAGTCGATAGAATTTAATTAGAATTAATTCCGAGTTTAAAAACCATACTGTTAACTGGGGGTCGGAGGTAGGGTCAGAGTAATGATCGAACCTGGGTGCGACCACCCCTATTCTGGACTTCCCGAACACTGGGGGTCGATGCTAAGGGTCTGGTAGGGTCGATTGGCCATCAACCCCCCATGCGACCCCCTGTGGGTTTTGGTCGATTTTCTTCCTTTCAGTCCAATCTTCGTGTTTGGGGTCCTATGGCTTGCTCCTACAGTCCATTCTACACACATTCTATGGTCTAAAACCATGAATCACACCTATATAGCTTTCATGAATTCCTCCATGGTTTTCCATGAAAACCTAACCATGGGTTGATGGTTTGGGGTTCTCTGAGATCATACTCTCTTCATTATCTAACCTAAGGTCTGTAGAAACTCATGGAATTAGTATCCATACCTGAGAAGAATACTCCTTCTATGCAACTCTTCTCTTTTTTGCTTTCTTCTATTCCTTGCTTTTCTTCTTCTTTTCTTCCTTCTCTTCTCTTTCTCTCAATTTAATTGGGGTTGTAATAGGAGTAAAAGAGGCTTAGGGACGTCCTATTTATAGAGTAGAAACTCCTAAAATAAGTCCCATTGAGATTTGGAAAGAGTCCAACCGAAATTAGGAAACTTTCCTAATTTCTGTTTCTGGCGGCAACTAGGGGTCGATGAGGGGGTCGATGATCCCGTCGACCCCTGGTTCCTAAAGTGTCCGACCCCCCTGTAAAACTGGGGGTCTGACTTTTTGTCTTGGGTGGTTTGACCCTCCCCTTAATTTAAGTGTTTTTGGGTCCGTTTAATACCTGGGATAACGATCTCCTTCACGCCCTTGGTCCATTTGGCTCGATCATGATGGGTAAACCTGGTTCAAGGTGGTAAGACCGGGTTAGTTTGATACGGGTCTTACAAATCCCCCCTACTTATAAAAATTTCATCCTCGAAATTGTACGTACCTGCTGAATCAAATAAGTGAGGATATTGCTTTCGCATAGCATTCTCTTCTTCCCATGTAATTTCTTCCATGTCTCTACTTCTCCAAGTGACCTTAACATAATAGATATCTCGGTTGCGTAGTCGTTGAACTTTACGGCTGGTGATTTCCGTTGGTATTACTTCGAATGCCAAATCATCAGCCAAATCCGGTAGATCTACTGTCAGAACGTGCGTTGGATCCTTGACATACTTCTTCAATAGGGAAATATGAAATACGTCATGCACATTTGACATAGATGGTGGTAGTGCTAACTGGTAAGCCACTTTCCCAAGCTTAGCTAGAATCTCATATGGCCCGACATATCTTGGACTTAGTTTCCCTTTCTGTCTGAACCGTTTCAATCCTCGCATAGGCGATACTTTCAAGAATACTTTATCACCCACGAAAAACTCAAGATCTCTGCATCGAGTATCTGCATATTGCTTCTGACGGTTCTGGGCTATTCTCACTCTTTCCTTGATAATGTCGACCACACGACAAGTCTCTTCAACAAATTCTGGCCCAACAATACTACGTTCTCCAACTTCATTCAAAAATAAAGGGGTTCGACACTTTCTGCCATACAGTGCTTCATAGGGTGACATCTGTATAGTAGCCTAATAGCTATTGTTATAAGCGAACTCAATCATTGATAACTTTTCATCCCATGATCCTTTGAAATCAATTACACATGCTCGTAGCGTATCTTCTAGAATCTGGATTGTACGCTCTGACTGCCCATCTGTCTGTGGATGGAATGCAGTACTAAACTTTAATGTTGTACCCATAGCCTTTTGCAATCCTTCCCAAAACTTGGAAGTAAATCGTGGATCTCTATCGGACACAATGCTCTCTGGTACACCGTGTAATCGAACAATATTATCCACATACAGCTTTGCTAACCTTTCCAGTGTATACTGAGGTCGTATCGATATAAAGCGAGCTGTCTTAGTCAGACGGTCTACAATCACCCAAACTGCATCAACTACTCGAGGAGTCAGTGGTAATCCCGTGACGAAGTCCATAGTGATGCAGTCCCATTTCCATGCTGGTTCCGGTAACGGTTGTAACAATCCTGCGGGTCTTTGTCATTCAGCCTTTACTTTCTGACAATTTAGGCATTGAGACATGAACTTAGCTACATCTGTTTTCATCCCTCTCCACCAATATAGTTTCTTTAGATCATGATACATTTTTATACTTTCAGGATGTATCGAATAGATGGTGGTATGGGCTTCTTTCATCAGTCGGTGTCTAATGTCCACACTTTCTGTTTCGGGTACAAATATCCTTCCTTTGTACTTCAGTACATTCTCTTCGTCCAAGGTGAACTCAGGGTTAGTCCTACCTTTTTCGATGTCTTCTTGCACCGTTCTCAAGTAAGGGTCTAATTTGATAGCTGTCTTCACTTCATCAATTATATCCGGTATAATCTTCAATGCAGTGAACATATTTAAAAACCGATGAATAAACCCTTGGTTGGCTGATCCACCCGTTGTATCTATCACATACTGCTAGTTGGCGTGATTGAATACCATTTCGATAGTACACACTGCTGCAGTTGTGCTAACCTCTCCTTGAGATTTTATCATTGCCTTTCTGCTCAACGCATCTGCTACTACATTAGCTTTCCCCCGATGATACTGGATATCACAATCATAGTCTTTCAATAGTTCCAGCCATCTTCTTTGTCTCATATTCAACTCCTTTTGATTAAATAAATAAGTAAGACTTTTATGGTCCGATTTAATCTGGAACTTCTCCCCGTATAGGTAATGTAAGACCCGCACGCCACGAACCCGGCCTAACCTTATATTTCGTGTCGGGACTCGTCTACATATCATGGTCGAGCTAAGTGGACCAAGTGTGTGAAGAAACCCAAGACCCAATATGAAAATTTATCCAAAAATAGTCAAAATGAGGGTAGGGTCGCATGACTTAACAAACATGTCCGACCCTCCCATCGACCATCAACCATGGGTCGCAGGGGGTCTATGATATGTCCGACCCTCCCATCGACCCTTGATATTTGGAAAAAACAGCACGAACCGAAAATTAGGAAACTTTCCTAATTTCGATTGGAACCTTTCCTAAACTCAATGGGACTTATTTTGGGAGGTTTTACTCTATAAATAGGACATCCCTAAGCCTCTTTCACTCCTTTTACAACCCTAATTGAATTGAGAGAAAGAGAAGAGAAGGAAGAGAAGAAGAAGAGAAGTAAGGAAGAGAAGAAAGCAAAAAGAAGAAGAGTTGCAGAGAAGGAGTATTCTTCTCAGGTATGGATACTAATTCCATGAGTTTCTACAGACCTTAGGTTAGGTAATGAAGAGAGTATGATCTCAGAGAACCCAAACCATCAACCCATGGTTAGGTTTCCATGGAAAACCATGGGAGAATACATAAAAGCTATATAGGTGGATGATTTATGGTTTTAGACCATGGAATATATCTTGAGTGGACTGTAGGAGCAAGCCATAGGACCCCAAACACGAAGAATGGACTAGAAGGAGGAAAATTGACCAAAACCCACAGGGGGTCGCACAGAGGGTCCATGACCATCCGACCCTATGTGACCTGAGTATCGACCCTCAGGGTTCTGAAAGTCCAGATTTGGGGAGGGTCACACCCAGGGTCGATCATGACTCTGACCCTACCTCCGACCCTCAGTTAACAACATGGTTTATAAATTCGGAATTAATTCTAATTAAATTCAATCGACTTTGTTAGGTCTTCTAGGAATATAATAACATTATAAAGGGATTCTAAAGCTTGGAAGAGGATCTATTAACAAGCTAAGGTGAGGGAACAAGACCTAAACTAATTGGTTAATAACAAACTGTTTTTATTTTTTGAGTCCAATACCATGATTGTGATATGCGTGTGTGCTTGTAATGTGCATTCAACATGTCATCCAATATTTCTATTATTACTGTTCATGCATATTTAAATTTATTGATTATAACATGATGATGTTGATGATGGTAGGAATAGGCATGTGAATGTTTGTGTTTGGCTGGTGTACATGGTGCGGGTAGGGATGGTATCAACCGGTACTTCGATGCCGTTCTCATCGGGGTATATTGTGCCATGGTCTATTCAAGTCATGTCCACTAAGCAAGTGTTAGTGTGCTTGATGCGAGTGGAGCATCAGGGGGAGGACGTGACATTGGTTCAGCGTGGTCACCAGACTCTAGCTCTATCTCTACTCAAGTCTTGTCCACTAACATCGTCGTATTGCCATTACCTTAGCAGAACTAATATGTCGTAGGGCATCTGGGGGACGGGGCATTGTGGTTCAGCCTGGTCACCAGACCCTAGCTCTATCTCTATGGATGTATTGAGGGATGCTGGGGTGAGGCTTTGAATACATTGTTTGACATTAGGGTTGGTTAGTTGCGAGCCCAGTTTGCAAGCCCTCGCCAACAGGGGCTTACGTGTTGGTATGGGCAACCAATACAGCCATGCTGTTTTCATGGGGTGTATATTGTCCATGGTGGGTGCATGTGGGGCGACAGTGCCGTTTTCATTAGGCATTTCCATACACTCGTGTATAGAGGTGCGGCGGCCACTTATCCTTTCTATAGCACATTGCAAACTTTAAACCAGACCAAAGATATGAATTGATTACATGCATATGTATTGTTGCATTGTTTTGTTTGCTCACTGAGCCGTGATGTGTGCTCACCCTTTCGAATTCGAATACTTTTAGTTGATGATGCAGGTACCACCGTTGAAGATTATATGAACGCTTCTGTGTACGGGCATGTGGCGACAATGGAAGCTGAAGATTTAGTGGATATGCATGACTCCTCATGCGAGTGCAACTCATGCGTATTCGATTAAATTTTGTTTAATTTTATTAAAGACATGTAATTGATATTTATTTAATTATGTCTCAGTTGATTTAACAATAATTTGATATTTATTTATGGTTATCACAGTTAGATTCTCAGTTCATTTACTATAAGATTTTCGTTAATTACCTTATTACCTCTGATTAATGTGGAATGTGTTTTGGTTTATCATATGTGGGATAGCCTATTCGAGATCCTGGTTGAACCATTGATTTATTGACGGTTCATCACACCTTTCCGAATGGTACGGATTTGGGGTGTGATAACTTGGTATCAGAGCTCTCGTAGGCCTTACCTATTAAACCTGAATACTTCCACTGGAGTCCATGAACTGAGTTAGGATGAATTAAAAGCTTTAATACAAACACACCATAAGCACCTGTGTTGGTTGAGGCAAAACTTAACAAGACAATAATGTACATATAAAAGGTGGAACCATATATATACAATCAAACAGAAAGAGAAGACCAAAATTCATCCTGATAAACAAATAATGTAGGGTATTATCTATAAGTCGGGCAGTTATCTAGGAATACAAAGGATATAGTACAGTAAGAAGAAGGAAGCATCTGTAAAGCAGAAAAATTGAATGCCGAGTTGGTACTCACATGATGTGAAACTCGACGTATGACAAAGGAAGGAGAAAATGGCTAGTAATGCCTAATTCCTTGCAAAGGTAAAGGGAAAGGTCTCGGGCTAAATCCAAACAGTGATAAGAGAATAATGGCCACACATTAAGAATAAGAGCAACTATAAAGAAGCTTAAGCTATACTCTTGGGTGACGTGGAGACTCAGAGTGAGATCCATTACAAGCTGATCTATTGCCCACTAAGCAAGAAGAGGATGTTGCAACTTGACCCCACCACTATCTGGGTCGAGAACGGTTAATGAAAACTCATTGGAGTTGATAATCAGATTAGAGCAAATAAGTGGAAATGAACAACCAGGCCATTCCAGCCAACCACCTGGACTACCAATTACCTTGGTCACGATTGTCATAAACTTGACCCAATATAATACAAGAGCAACAACAGAGGAGACCGACTATGCAACTTGCTATGTAAATCACTACCCAAGTTGCTGATGCTACATCAACACCTCCGGGTCAAACCAAGTACAGTACCAATTGGTAGCATCACTGTACCCCAACACCTATTAGCTATAACACAGTGCCTACCACACAGCAAGTCCCAGTAATGCACACCCCAATGCAGAAGTTTGGTGCACAACAAGCAGTGTATCAAGGTGGTTAACCTTATCAGCCACTGATGCATGGGATAGTTGCAACATGACAGAATGATCCGACAAGGATTGAAGAATGTCTTCTGAAGATGATACCTCAGACATTTTCAGCAAAAGTTCAAATCTATTATGACCATATATCTAGATAGATTTATATAGGATGCGGTGCATTATTGGTTTACTCTTATGATTATAGAGGATGCACATACCAGATTTTAATTTCTCGTGCCTTGACAGGATACCTTCTTGATTTAACTTGTCAATTAAAGTTAAAGAAATTTTTTCTTTAGTATTAGTCCTGATTATACCAATTTGAACCACTCTCATGATCGACAACATGAACAGAGATATGAACTGAATGAACAATTAAATGTTTAATCATGTTGAGCATACATCTTCTGATTTATACCTGATTTATTGATGTACGAAATCTTCTTCAGATTTATTCCTGTAATGCCTTGACCAATGACATTATATAAAACCTGTAACGATGAGGTTAAGAGTTGTAAAACCTCTATTTCCATGTATTTGGATTACCACAGATTTACTCCTAATCTTTAAACCTAAGTTCACTAGAAAAAGCAAGTGTTCGTCATTATACTAAATTGAAAGAAGGAAATGAATTGTTTTTGGATAAACATGCTGATTCATTCATCCCCTGACCTTTGTTGATAAAGATGTTTAGTGAATAAGGAATTATTGGAAGAAAGATGATTGGATTCAGATTAAATGCCATAGCCAATGAACCTCAGATAAAGTAATGGAGGACCACTCTAAGATCGCAAAACCTCTTACCAAGCTAACCAGGAAAGGAGAGGAGTTTAATTTAACTGACAAGGGTGGAGAATATTTCTAGATTCTAAAGTAAGATTGGTATTAGCTCCCATCTTGATCGTTCCAGCACCAGGGAAACCTTTTACCCTATCCATCGGAGCTTTCGGATTGGATCTAGATGCGGGTTGATGTAAGGTAAATAAACGATTTCATATGCTTTAAGAAAACTGAAAGAGCATGAAAAGAGTTACCCAACTCATGATTGGAGTAAACAATTGTGATTCATGCAATCAAGATTTGGAGACATTATTTAAACGGAGAAGAATTTTAGATTAGATTGGATTACAAGTGTTTTATTTATCTCTTCATTAGAAAGAGTTGAACATGAGGATAAGGAGATGGTTAGGAATACTTGAAGGATTAAGACTGTGATATTCAATGTCACCCAAGCAAGGCTAATGTAGTAGCTAAGGCCTTAAGCAAAAGGGAATTATGAAGTCCAAGGAAGGACCCAGTATAAATGCTACCTTATGTTTTGCAGCAATAGATTCAGATTTGGAAGGAGAGTAACATATAATAGAAACTCGTGATGATCCAATTAAGCAAGAATTTATGGAGGAATTTATGGAGCAATAGTTCATCGGTTGCGCCTGTGGCATTAAAGATCATCTCTGAATTGATGGATGAAGTAGAAGTAGTAATTTTGTTAGGTTTGTATATAGGAACAGTGTAAGCAGACTTAGAAAAGGAAACCAAACCCTAACTTTTGTTTTGGGAATGAAACTGCAATATCATGAACTATGTCAATGATTTGCCACTGACTCCCAAATCGGTTGACATGGTTGGGTGGTTGTTGATCGTCTGATCGTCTTATGAAAATAGCTCATTCCATTGCTATACGACCTTGGTATGCTTTGGAACGGCTAACTAAGCTATATGTGGATAATATTGCCAGATTGAATGGTATGCATGAGAGCTTAGTGTCGGTCAAAGGCTCATGCTAATCTTGAAGTTTTGGGAGAATCTACAGAGAACAATGGGGACAAAATTGAAGTTGAGTACCGCATTTTAAACCGACGGACGGTCAGGGCAGACTATACAAATCCAAAGAGATATGCCCCGAGTTTATGAAATTGATTTCAAGGAACTTGAGTTGAGAAGTTACCGTGAATTGAATTTGCTATTAAGCTACCATGTCAATGTCACCTATCAAGCATGGTACTGTAGAAATGTCAAATTCCTTTATTTTGGAATAAAATTGGTGAATGAAGAATTTTGGAAACCTAAGTCTAATGAAGAAAACTATCGAGTGGCAGACAAGATCAAAGAAAAGGGGCAGGATAGCTCAGGATTGTCAGAATAGACACCAAGACCTCGAGTTCGCCATAAGTGACAAAGTGTTGTTTTTGAAGATATCACTTATGCGTAGTTTGAAACGATTAGACAAGAAGAGAAAGTTGTATTCTATATATGCGTCGAATCTTATAAACTTTGGAGAGATGTAGAAAAGTTGCATATCAATTAGCGTTACCGCTATCCATGTCTAGTGTGCATGATATATTTCGTGTGTCTCTATTGAAGAAGTACATTAGAGCCATATCAAAGGTATTGACCACGGAATCACTGGTTTAGATAGAATGTTTGACTATTGAAGTGGTACCAGCCTAGTTCACTAGTGGAAAGGTATAATGTTTCCAAAGCCGGGATAATTATTATATGAAGGTAACCTGGCAAAGACAAGACGTGGAGAAGAGTGCATAGGAGGAAGAAGATGCAATGCGGAAATAGAATTCCCACCTATTGACTCCGAAGTAAATTCAAATTTTGAGGACAAAATTTATTTTAAGGATAGGGGAGTTGTAAGATCCGTACATTCAAATTTAGAGGATGAAATTTCTTTTAAGGGTGGTGGAGTTGTAAGACCCGCACGCCACGAACCTGGCCTAACCCTACATTTCGTGTCGGGACCCGTCTACATATCATGGTCGAGCAAAGTGGACCAAGTGTGTGAAGAAACCCAAGACCTAATATGAAAATTTACCCAAAAACAGTCAAAATGAGGGTAGGGTCGCATGTCCTAACAGACAGGTCCGACCCTCCCATCGACCCTCCCATCCACCCTCAACCATGGGATGCAGGGGGTCTATCAATTTTCTGACCCTCCAATCGACCCTCGGTACTCAGGAAAAACAGCACGAACCAAAAATTAGGAGACTTTCCTAATTTCAATTGGAACCTTTCCTAAACTCAATGGGACTTATTTTGGGAGGTTTTACTCTATAAATAGGGCGTCCCTAAGCCTCTTTCACTCCTTTTACAACCCTAATTGAATTGAGAGAAAGAGAAGAGAAGGAAGAGAAGAAGAAGAGAAGCAAGGAAGAGAAGAAAGTAAAAAGAAGAAGAGTTGCAGAGAAGGAGTATTATTCTCAGGTATGGATACTAATTCCATGAGTTTCTACAGACCTTAGGTTAGGTAATGAAGAGAGTATGATCTCGGAGAACCCAAACCATCAACCCATGATTAAGTTTCCATGGAAAATCATGGGAAAATACATAAAAGCTATATAGGTGGATGATTCATGGTTCTAGACCATTGAATGTATGTTGAGTGGACTGTAGGAGCAAGCCATAGGACCCCAAACACGAAGAATGGACTAAAAGGAGGAAAATTGACCAAAACCCACAGGGGGTCGCACAGAGGGTCGATGACCATCCGACCCTATGTGACTTGAGTATCGACCCTCAGGGTTTTGGAAGTCCAGATTTGGGGAGGGTCACACCCAGGGTCGATCATGACTCCGACCCTACCTCCGACCCTCAGTTAACAGCATGGTTTTTAAATTCAAAATTAATTCTAATTAAATTTAATCGACTTTGTTAGGTCTTCTAGCAATATAATAACATTATAAAGGTGATTCTAAAGCTTGGAAGAGGATCTATTAACAAGCTATGGTGAGGGAACAAGACCTAAACTAATTGGTTAATAACAAACTGTTTTTATGTTTTTGAGTCCAATACCATGATTGTGATATGCGTGTGTGCTTGTAATGTGCATTCAACATGTCATCTAATATTTCTATTATTACTGTTCATGCATATTTAAATTTATTGATTATAACATGATGATGTTGATGATGGTAGGAATAGGCATGTGAATGTTTGTGTTTGGCTAGTGTGCATGGTGCGGGTAGGGATGGTATCAACCGGTACTTTGATGCCATTCTCATCGGGGTATATTGTGCCATGGTCTATTCAAGTCATGTCCACTAAGCAAGTGTTAGTGTGCTTTATGCGAGTGGAGCATCAGGGGGAGGACGTGACATTGTGGTTCAGCCTGGTCACCAGACTCTAGCTCTATCTCTACTCAAGTCTTGTCCACTAACATCATCGTATCGCCATTACCTTAGCGGAATTAATATGTCGTAGGGCATCAGGGGGGGACGTGGCATTGTGGTTCAGCCTGGTCACCAGACCCTAGCTCTATCTCTATGGATGTATTGAGGGATGCTGGGGTGAGGCCTTGGATACATTGTTTGATATTAGGGTTGGTTAGTTGCGAGCCCAGTTTGCAAGCCCTCGCCAACAGAGGCTTACGTGTTGGTATGGGCAACCGGTACAGCCATGCATTTTCATGGAGTGTATATTGTCCATGGTGGGTGCATGTGGGGCGACAGTACCGTTTTCATTGGGCGTTTCCACACACTCGTGTATAGAGGTGCGGCGGCCACTTATCCTTTCTATAGCACATTGCAAACTTTAAACCAGACCAAAGATATGAATTGATTGCATGCATATGTATTGTTGCATTGTTTTGTTTTCTCACTGAGCCGTGATGTGTGCTCACCCTTTCGAATTCGAATACTCTTAGTTGATGATGAAGGTACCACCGTTGAAGATTATATGAACGCTTCTGTGTACGGGCATGTGGCGACAATAGAAGCTGAAGATTTAGTGGATATGCATGACTCCTCATGCGAGTGCAACTCATGCGTATTCGATTGGATTTTGTTTAATTTTATTAAAGACATGTAATTGATATTTATTTAATTATGTCTCAGTTGATTTAACAATAATTTGATATTTATTTATGGTTATCACAGTTAGATTCTCAGTTCATTTACTATAAGATTTTTGCTATTTACCTTATTACCTCTGATTAATGTAGAATGTGTTTCGATTTATCATATGTGGGATAGCCTATTCGAGATCCTGGTAGAACCATTGATTTATTGACGGTTCATCACACCGTTCCGAATGGTGCGGATTTGGGGTGTGACAGGTAATGTCTCCATACCTTGACAGCATGTACTACTGCTGCTAACTCCAAATCATGAGTGGGATAATTTTTCTCATGTGTCTTTAACTGTCTCGAGGCATAAGCAATTACTTGTTCTCCTCGCATAAGCACACATCCTAATCCCAATCCTGACGCATCAGTGTACAAGGTAAATGGCTGTTCGGGAACAGAAATAGTCAAAATCGGGGCAGATATCAATCTGGTCTTCAATGTCTGGAAGCTCTTCTCACATTTATCCGTCCACATAAACTTTTTACCTTTCTTAGTCAGACTGGTGAGAGGTACGGCAATCCAGGAATAGTCTTCCACAAATCACCGATAATAATCAGCGAGACCCAAAAAGATTCTAATTTCTACAACGCTCTTTGGTGCTTCCCACTTTACAATAGCCTCGATCTTGCTGGGATCCACTTTGATTCCTTCAGCGGATACTACATGGCCTAGGAAGGCGACTTCACTTAGCCAAAACTCACATTTGATAAATTTGGCATATAGCTTCTCTTTCCTTAAACGCTGTAGGGCGGCGTTTAGGTTCTTAATATGGGTTTCCTTGTCCTTGGAATATACCAATATATCATCAATAAATATAATAACCAACGTATCGAACATATCATGGAAAACTCGATTCATAAGTTCCATGAAAGTTGTTGGTGCGTTTGTTAGTCCAAAAGACATGACCAAGAATTCATAATGTCCATATCTGGTCCTGAAAGTTGTCTTAGGAATATCATCATCTTTAATCTTCAACTGATGGTAGCCTGATCGAAGATCGATCTTAGAAAATACTTTTGCTCCTTGCAACTGATCGAACAAGTCATCGATCCGAAGTAGTAGATATCGATTCTTGATTGTCAGTTTATTCAACTCCCGATAGTCAATACATAATCGAACGCTACCGTTCTTCTTCTTTACGAACAATACTGGCGCTCCCCATGGTGATATACTGGGTTGAATATAACCCTTGTCCAATAGTTCTTGTAGTTGTACTTTTAATTCTTTTAGTTCTGTAGGAGCCATTCGGTAGGGTACTTTTGATACTGGTGCGGCTCCAGGTATAAGATCTATCACAAACTCTATGGCTCGGTCGGGTGGTAATCCTGGTAGTTCCTCAGGAAATACATCGGGATAGTCCCGCATGACATCATTATCTTCCATTCGTAGTGCTTCCTTGGTGAGGTTGACCACTGATACTAGATACCCGACTGCCCCCTTCTCAAGGCACTTCTTAGCCCTTAGTGCTGAGAGTATGAGCTTGCGTTTACGGGGAAGTTTGGTTCCCGTAAAACTGAATTCTGCTCCTTCTTTGTCTTTAAATGTTAGCTTCTTTTCGGCGCATAGTAGGTTGGCAGAATGTCAAGCTAACCAGTCCATTCCCAAGATGACATCAAAGTCTGCCATCCCAAGTTGGATCAAGGTTGTATCTAAGGTTTTCTCGCCAATGAGAACTGGACATGGCCCATAACCTTTCTCTAACTCCACTTCTAACCCCATCGGTGAGCGTACAAGTAGTGTGTGGTCCAATGTTTTGATGGGTAAATTCAGCTTGTTTCCAAATGACACAGATATAAAAGAATGAGTAGCTCCCGAATCAAAGAGTACTCTGGCGGGTATGCCATTTACAGGTATGATACCTGTGATTTATTTTACTTAGTCTACATGCTCATACAATGTAATACAACTTTAAAAGGTTTCAGTCATACCTGTGACCACATCGGGTGATGCGGCAGCATCCTCAGATGTAACCGCATATACTCGTCCTTGATGTAATTGCTTCTTGGGCTTAGGACAGTCCCTTGCCATATGTCCCGTTTGGCTACAGTTATAACATCTCAGACCTTCAGAATTTGGCTTTGGTTGCTGTTGAGTTACTGGGGTAGTCTTAGATGCAGCAGTAAAGCCTTGAGCATGGAAGGGTTTGAATGTCTTATTATTCCCTCCGTTATAAGCATTTTCAGCTGCCCTTTTCATACCTCTGTTCTGTGTATAATAACTCTCCTTCTGGCTCGATTCTATAACTCGAGCAATTTAGACAGCTTCGTTGTATATTTTCTTCTCCAAACCCAGAACATACTCTCTGATGCTTCCTCTAAGTCCCGTGACAAACCTATGGGTCTTAGTGTCTTCTTCTTGCATACTCAGTGGTTCAAAGAAAAACAGCTCCTCATAACGCTGTTGATATGCATCCACGGACATCTAGCCCTGATATAAACTCAGGAACTCCTTCTCCATAGAATCTCTGAAGCTTCGGGGAAAATACTTCTCAAAGAAAGCTTCTTTATAAATAGCCCAAGTCAAAAGAGCGTGCTTGGTCAATAGATAGGCCCTGGTAGATTTCCACTAATGATGTGCATCGCCTTTTAGCATGAAGGTGGCACATAATACCTTTTCTTCTTCTGTAATTGTCATCATAAGAAAATTTCTCTCCATCTCGTCGATCCAATGTGCTGGCCATAAAGGATCAGACGGTTTACGGTTAAACTCCTTGGGCTTCATCTTCAAGAATCTCTCAACCAGTCGAGAGTGATCCATCTGATTTTGGGGGTATGCCCCAAACATAGGTTGTGGATACTGATAATTAACCTAAGCTGCTTCTAGACCTGGTACTGGAATCTGTGCAGCTGGTTGTTGTGGTGTTTGGGGTGCTGGGTGGTTACCCACCGGTGCTGCACTGGCTTGTCCAGTCAGCATTGGTGTAGCATGTGCTGCCTAGAACATAATCCCCATTGTTGCCTGCATTTGAGCCTGTGCGTATTGCATTTGTTGCAGCTGTTGCGACAAGTTCATAACCACAATTGCTAATTTCGGTGGTGGAGGTGGCAAGTTTGTAGGATTTTCCTGACCCGGATTTACTGGTGGTGCAACCTGCGGATTTCCTTGTGCATATATATTTTCTTGACTAGTTTCCTCCATAGGTGGTGGTGGTGGAACTACATTTCGGCTCTGCTTGGTTACGCTACGTCGAGCCATCTTCCTCTGATATTGGTGATGTTTGAAAATCATTAACAAACGTGAGGCAATCATTTATACTTCATGTAGACACGCTAACCGATGTTATTTTCAAAATTTTCAGATCATTCGATCAAAAATACTATCTTTTCTATGTAGGGTCGATGGTGGGGGTCGATGGTATGTCCGACCCTATGAATGTACCTATTCTTCCCGAGAGTCGGGGATCGATGCGGGGGTCGATGGGTGTCCGACCCCCCAGGTGCGACCCCTGGTTTCCTGTCAGATTCCCAAGAGCTGGGGGTCGATACGGGGGTCGATGGATGTCCGACCCCAGGTGCGACCCCTGGTTTTCTGCCAGGTTCCCGAGAGTTGGGGGTCGATATGGGGGTCGATGGTCCTGGTCGAATTGTCCAACCCCTAGACCAAAAATCAGATTTTTAAGGTCCGATTCTGGTTTCATTTCCCATTATTCCTTCCCCGTTTCGACTCGTCTCCCACCTTTGAGTTGCTACAGTGCCACTCCGCTATATTGGTCATTTCGGTTCCATGTTTCCACGTCCACATCATTCCTACAGGTATGTTTTCTCATTTTTACCTGTTTTTAGGTTTCCATTTCTAGGTTTTCGCCCGTTTAACTTGTATTTTTCAAATTAAACTTTTTCCAACCGTAAAAATTCAATTTTTATTGGGGGCTTTTGTTATTAGTGTCTCGAGGAATGAAATCCCTAAAAAATATTTGAGTTTCATATGTTGGTTATCGAGAAACTTGGATTTTGCTCTTTTTGCCCTAATTTGTCGAAATTCTTGATTTCTTGCAATTTCTTCAAATTGGATTCCATTAGTTAGGATTTCCTACTGTGTGAGTATTGTAGGATGGTTTAGAACCTACGTAAGTCCTCCTGCCCACGTGTGTGGGTGACAAGTGAGGCTTTTGGCCAAACTTACGTCGTTATAATGTCAAAATTTTGGCTTTTTCTGCCCTACCAACATACTTATCTGTTTTCTTTCTTATTTGCAGATATCATGGCCCGTACCAACTTACCTAGAGTTCATGATCCTCTTCGTTTCCGCTCTAACGAAGCTGAGGCACAGTATGCCCACTACGCTCGCAAGAAAGTGGAGGGTGGTCGTATGGTGAACTTGGTTGAGTTGGCCCTGTTCAATGTGGAGAGAGCATTTAGTGATATGGGTTGGCTCCTAGTTATCACTTACGACGCATGCACCCATCTGGATTTAGTATGCTAGTTTTATTGTAACCTCCAGGTGGTGGGGGATTACAATGATGTTGAGAGGGATCACGAGTTGTGCATCACGAGTTACGTCAAAGGGGTGAACATCTCGTTTGACTATCGTCAGCTGGCCGACCTACTGGGAATCTCCTATGATGACCCCAGTATCTTTTGTACAACATTTGCACTAGACAACCCGTCTGCCTTTTGTACATCATTATGCGTACTATGATCACTGCTACATTGCCCAGTCACACTGGCAACCTTCTGTACGCACGTATGATTACTACGCTACTTACCCTCCTGGGAGTTGATTTAGTGGATGAGAAGATTCATGAGAAGTCCTTTTCGTCGCCTCTAGATTGGGAGGCTATTTGCAAGATGGACATGCGGGATGCCCAGGTTAGTGATGAGGAGAGAAACGCGATGGAGCGCCCTCACACTCGCGTAGAGATAGCTGACACTGAGGCAGCTGCCGCCGCCGCTGGAGTTCATACGGAGCCTGCTGGTGATGATGACCGTATGTACATGGATGCAGACTCTATACCACCTCCTTCTCCTACACATGCGACTGGAGCTAGTACTTCATATGCGGCTGGTCCTTCCCACACGGCTGGTCCTTTTCATGTGGCTGGTCCTTCACACCCACCTCTTGATATGATGGAGATGTTGCATGAGATCAGAGAGGCTCATCGTAGATCTGATCTGAGGAAGGTGGAGTTACTAGACGCTCAGCGTGTGAGAGTGGATGAGCTCATAGAGGTTCAGTGTGCGACTGATCAACAGGTAGCCGATCTTACCGCTAGTCTTCAGACGACCCAGACTCAGATAGCCTGGTTGACTAGAGTCTACGCTGAGGATTATGATAGAGATCGTGAGCCACCGCCTCCTCCTTCACATCCAGCTTCATGATTGTACTTATTTTCTTTCTTTGTACTACAGAGTAACTGTCCGGGTTGTGGACTGTACTCTGCTTTTAGCTATTTGTATACATTTGTTTCTCTCTCATTGTATTTAAAATTATTCTTCCTTTAATAGATGTATTATTGCCTTTTCAAATTTGGTCTCAAACATCACTTGTACTTATAGTGTGTTAGTATTACAGTTTTTACTTTAATCCTATCTCAGTTCACAATTCATCGTGAAGGTATGCTAGTTTAGCGGACACGATTTGAGATGCTCTAATACCAAGTTGTCACACCCCAATTCTGCACTATTCAGAATGGTGTGATGAACCACTAGAAAACCAACGGTTCAACCAGGATCTCGTATAGATGGTATCCGACTGATCTAAACCTCATACATCCACATTCATAATCAGAGTAAATACACAATAGCGGAAGTCTTATAGTAAAATGAACTGAGAATCTACTGTGATATTAATATTTAAATAGCAAATTATTCTGTATCAACTGAGACATAAATAAATATCAAATACATGTCCTTAATAAATCCAAATAAAGAAAACTAAAAATCTAATCGAATACACATGAATTGCACTCACAAGAGAAGTCATGTGCATCCACTGCATCTTCAACTTCCGTCGCCGCCACGTTCCCGTACACTAGAGCATTTATATAATCTTCGACGGTAATACCTGCATCATCAACTAAAAATATTCGACGCCGAGGGGTGAGCACACATCATGGCTCAGTGAGCAAACAAAACAATGCAACAATACATATGCATGCAGTCAAATCATATCTTTGGTCTGGTTTAAAGTTTGCAATGTGCTATAGAAAGGATAGGTGGCTGCCGCACCTCTATACACGAGTGTGTGGAAACGCCCAATGAAAACAGCACCATCGCCCCACATGCACCCAGAATGGCACAATATACACCCCATGAAAACGGTCATGGTTGTACCGGTTGATACCATACCAACAAATAAACCCCTGCTGGCTAGGGTTACAAACTGGACTCGCAACTAACCAATCCTAATGCCAAACAGTGTATCCAAGGCCTCACCCCAGCATCCCTCAGAACATCCATAGAGATAGAGCTAAGGCCCCCCCGGTAGAGTCAGAGACTACAAGGACCGAGACCACCTCCCCTGATACTCTAAGACATAATAGTTCTGCTAAGGTAATGGTGATACGACGACGTCAGTGGACATAATTTGAGTAGAACCATGGCACAATATACCCCAATGAAAACAGCATCGAAGTACCGGTTGATACCATCCATACCCGCACCATATACACTGGCCAAACACAAACATTCACATGCCTATTCCTATCATCATCATCATCATCATATTATAAATAGTAAAGTAAATATGCATGAACAAATAATAGAAATATTGGATGACATGTTGAATGCACATACAAGCATACACGCATAGAATCAATATGGCATTGGACTCAAGAAATAAAATAGTTTATTATTAACCAATTAGTTTAGGTCTTGTTCCCTCACCTTAGCTTGTTAATAGATCATCTTTCAAGCTTTAGAATCACCTTTATATTGTAATTATATTGCTAGAGACCTAACAAAGTCGATAGAATTTAATTAGAATTAATTTCGAGTTTAAAAACCATACTGTTAACTGGGGGTCGGAGGTAGGGTCGGAGTAATGATTGACCTTGGGTGCGACCACCCCTATTCTGGACTTCTCGAACACTGGGGATCGATGCTCAGGGTCTGGTAGGGTCGATTGGCCATCGACCCCCCATGCGACCCCCTGTGGGTTTTGGTCGATTTTCTTCCTTTCAGTCCAATCTTCATGTTTGGGGTCCTATGGCTTGCTCCTACAGTCCATTCTACACACATTCTATGGTCTAAAACCATGAATCATTCACCTATATAGCTTTCATGAATTCCTCCATGGTTTTCCATGAAAACCTAACCATGGGTTGATGGTTTGGGTTTCTCCGAGATCATACTCTCTTCATTATCTAACCTAAGGTCTGTAGAAACTCATGGAATTAGTATCCATACCTGAGAAGAATACTCCTTCTCTGCAACTCTTCTCCTTTTTGCTTTCTTCTCTTCCTTGCTTCTCTTCTTCTTCTCTTCCTTTTCTTCTCTTTCTCTCAATTCAATTAGGGTTGTAAAAGGAGTGAAAGACTTAGGGACGTTCTATTTATAGAGTAGAAACTCCTAAAATAAGTCCCATTGAGATTTGGAAAGAGTCCAACCGAAATTAGGAAACTTTACTAATTTCTATTTCTGGCGGCAACTGGGGGTCGATGAGGGGGTCGATGAACCCGTCGACCCCTGGTTCCTAAAGTGTCCGACCCCCCTGTAAAACTGGGGGTCTGACTTTCTGTCTTGGGGGGTCCGACCCTCCCTTGGGGGGTCCGACCCTCCCTTGGGGGGTCCGACCCTCCCTTGTTGTATATGCGACCCTCCCCTTAATTTAAGTATTTTTAGGTCCGTTTAATACCTGGGATCACGATCTCCTTCACGCCCTTGGTCCATTTGGCTCGACCATGATGGGTAAATCTGGTTCAATGTGGTAAGACCGGGTTAGTTTGATACGGGTCTTACAAGTCAAATATTGAAGTGAGGCTAGTCAGTTTCACTTTGTGTGGTCGACACCTTTGGATTGTGTGGTCGACGGATTTTGAGACCACAAAGTCGACCACACAACCCAAAACCGACTCTAAGATTTGGGAATTTTTTAAATTAAGGGGATCTCTTTCCTAGTTGAGAGAGGACTTTATATAGAGGTTTTTCCTCTATATAGAGGACGTCCCTCAACCCTCTCTTACTATTTTGGATCAAATCTAAACCCTAAATTCTAAGAGGGAAGGAGAAGGAGAAGGAGAAGGAAAATGAAAAATAGAATGAGACTTGGAAAAGAAGATTGGAGAAGGATTTTTAGAAAAAGTTGCTAACTCTCTCTATAGCAAGGAATAAAGGTAAGGACCCTATTTCTGTAGATGTAGGTTGATTAGGATTGATCTCTCATCAATGAGTTGATGAGCTAAACCCAATGTTGTGATTGAGATCATGAAATTTTCCAATTAATATCAAAGAGAAACCATGGAAATAGGCTAGGGATAAATTATTGATGGGAAACTCATGAATAAGGCCTTAGAGAGACCCTAGAAGGTGCTCCAATAATGAATCAAAAGTTAGACTGAGAAAGACCCAAAAACATAACTAGTAAATTATGAGGTCGCATTATTGATCGACCACAGAGTGACCAGTGAATCAACCATGAGCTCTCGGGAAGTTACCCAGGGTTGTGTGATCATATCAGTGGTCGCACAACCCACCGACCACACAATCGACCACATAATGTATGGTCGACATATACCTGCGAACACTACATCAACCACTCAATTGCAGAAACCCTATTTTGAGGCTAAACTAGAATTTAAACTATTGTAACCTAATACCATCAAACCCTAATTTAAATTTATAAATTGTCTATGTTGTCAACTGGTATAAGTGAATTTCCAAAGCTTGGAAGAGAGTTAATACTACAATCAAAGATGAGGAAACAAGACCTAAACTAAGTGGATATTAACAAGTATTCTTTCTTTTACTTGTCCAATGCTATGATTGATGCCATGCTTATATGATTATAATGTGTATCTCACATGTCATCCATTATTACTACTATTCTTGTTCATGCATATTTATTTTATTATTTTACTTTATTATTGATGATGATAAGAATAGGTATGTGTTTGTGAGTGTGCTTACTGTGCTGTGTGGGGAGGGGTGTATGATCCCTAAACCATACATCACATTGATATTGTTGTATCGCTATTACCTTAGCGGAACTAATACGTCGTAGGGCATCAGGTGGATGTTCACGGACTGTGTGGTCTTTGACTCTACCGAGGAACCCTTGCCCTATCTCTATTGATGTATTGAAGGATGCTGGGGTGAGGCCTTAAATAGATATGGATGATATCTAGGATTGGTTAGTGGCGAGTCTAGTTTGCAAGCCCTTGCCAGTAGGGCATACGTACTGGTATGGGTAGGGCATTAGGAAAAGTATTGGCTGTGTGTAATCTGGATACTTTAGCTATATCTCTATTCCATGGTGGGTGCATGTACGACGGCAATAGTATTTGTTCCATTGGGTGGATTTACACACTCGTGTATAGAGGTGCGGTGGCCGCAATCCTTTCTATAGCATAGTTGCAAACTTAAATCAGACTAAAGATAATGATATGACTGCATGTATATGTTTGTGTATTATTTTGTTTACTCACTGAGTCATGATATGTGCTTTTCCCTCGACGTCGAATATTTTTAGTTGATGATGCAGGTCCTACAATGGAAGATAATATGGAGGAGCCATCATAGCGATGAATACAAAGACTGGAGAAGACGAGCATGACTCTGCTTGTGAGTGTTTCCAATGCCTTTATTCTTAATTTATTCATACTTTGATTATGGAAAACTTGTAGTAGATTATTTAATTATCTTTTGATTTATTTGGAGATAATTGGATTATTTAATTATTTATCATATTAGACCTCAGTTCATTATTAATAAGACTTCTGCTATTTACTTTATTATCTCTGGTTGTACGGAATGTGTATTTGGTTTGGATTATTGGCATGATTTTGTGAGACCTGACTTGAATAGTTGGTTCCTATGATGGTTCATCATACTTTTTTGTTTGTCCAAAATTAGGGTGTGACATAGTCCAATCGCATGTCGGGTGTAGTAATGGATTCATAATTTTATATATTTATTCTCCTTACATTTAATCTATTTAACATATTTTATGTCTTATGGTACTCATTTGTGATGATTCCTTATATATAAGACATTGGTGGAAAAGTATTGGTAATTTATGTTTAAAATCAAAGAATTCTGGCATTTTCAATAATGACTTTTTGAATTTTTTGCAGGTTTCTAACGTGGAAAGAATTTCAGCAACCAAACATGGTCTAAAAATCTAATCTGAAAAGATGATCTGAATTCAAACTAGAGAAGGAAGGTTTCCACACACGGAAGGTTCACTATTGGAAGGCCTTGATTGATTGTTAGAATTCTTGAGGAGAATATACACCTCTATGGAATATTACAAAGATTGGCAAGTCTAGGGGTGACATTTGGTTAATAATGAAATATTTCTCTATCTAATATAGGCAAGAAGATTTTGTCTAATCATTATTTCTATGTAATAAAGTTGTCAATTCTAGACATACCAGTTTTAGTCTCATCTACTTTAGCTATTTAAGCAATGTAAAGGCTACGTGATAGAGCATCCAAGAATTATTGAGAAGATAGTTTTATTTCTTTTGTGCTTTTCTTTTTTATCATGTCTGGCTAAGTTCTTTAGTTGATTCAAGGGGAATTCAATCCGGTTAGTAAAATTGTGAGAACAGGAGTAGGGGTGCGATTGGGAAGATATGCAGCAGCTGCGAATGCAGCTTCTGCTAATGTTAATTATTCTTCTATTCAAATATATGTGTTTCTTGGTTTTTCATGTTTATGATTGCATGATTTAATTAATTAAGAAGCTTATTAATTGATTGAATTATGTGGGTTGTAGCTAACCTGAATCCATAATCCGTAATTGTTATGTTATTCAAGAAGAGTAGCAATTAAGCAGAACAATTATGATCCAAATTTTTGATACTTGCTTAAAGGAAACATATAATGAATTAAATAATCTGACGCTTATTAGATTATTGTTCATATTTAACTCCCTCCGAGAGTGTAATGCTATCAGTAAATTCATAAGGATTGCTTAATACCAATTGGTTTATAGATAAGAATTAATTTGTGTGCTGGGCTCAGATTAATGAAATTAGGGAAGGTAAAGATTGTCTGGCTTTTTGATAATCCTTGATTAAATATTTGAATAGAGAATAATCTATATATGGGGTCCTTGATCAATTTACAACCGTGAATAATTTTCCTTGAATCGATATCGTCTTCCATTGAATTTTTGTTAACTCAATTTTACTTTTAGAGATTATTCTTATGTCATTAACTTGTAGAAGAAAACCCCCTTTTTCCTTGGTAAGTAGACAATTTGATTAATTAGTCTATGTGGATCGACCTTTACTTACCATTGCTATTCATTGTAAGTACAGTAATTTATTTTTAGTTGCGCTCGGCACGCATCAAAATTTGGCGCCGTTGCCGGGGACTAGTTTTAATCAAATTGTGATTGTTTTCATTCTTTTTAATTTCAGTTAGTTTAGTCACTTGTGTTCTTACCTTCATTGTAAAGTTTTATTTGTTTTAGTGTGTCCATAGTCTTTTCGACAAGTGCTGATCTTGCATGAGTTTTCAGAGGATGTAGGAGCGATATAAGAAGCTTGTTTCAAGGGACACAAAGTATAAAAATAAAAAAAAATAAAAAAAATAAAAAAAATAAAAAAAAAGCAAATTTTTTTAATTAGCTATTTTTTTATATTTTTCTGTGATCCATTGTATGGGTATCTTGGTTAATGACTCGATCTTCTAACTTTTGTAAATTGATATTTGATCCAGAATCCGAAAGAACTTTGCACCAACTACATAAAGAAGCTAAGCAAATTCTTACAGAACAAATTTCAACATCGGAAGGGGCAATTATTTCTGAGACATCTTTTAGTGATTTAGTAGTGAAGGTAGCCTTGGATGACAACAGAACTTTGAAGGACCTGGTTACTCTTAATTTAAACCAACAACCCTTGTGTATTAAGTTCCCAAATCTAAAAGTTACATTAGAATTGAAATCAGGACTAATACATCTACTTCCCAAATTTCATGGTCTTGCAGGAGAAGATCTTCACAAACATTTAAAGGATTTCATGTAGTATGCATGAAACCATAGGTATTACAAAGGCATAGATCAAGCTGTGCGTTTTTCCATTCTTTTTAGATGAATATGCTAAAGATTGGTTGTACTACCTTTCCTCTAGTACAATCAATTCATGGAATGAGATGAAACGTCAGTTTTTTAGAAAAATATTTTCTTGCATCCAAAGTGGTAAATATAAGAAAAGAGATATGTAGAATTCGACAACACCATGAAGAAACATTATATGAGTATTGGGAACGCTTCAAAAAACTTTGTGTAAGCTGCCCATACCATCAAATTAGTGACCAGCTATTGATTCAGTATTTTTATGAAGGGTTGTTACCAATGGAGAGGAGTATGGTGGACGCTGCTTGTCACACCCCAATTCCACATTGTTCAGAATGGTGTGATGAACTGCTAATCAAACAACGGCTCAACCAGGATCTCTAATAGGCTATCCCCGCGTTATCCAAACTTAACACGCATCCACAATCATAATCAGAGTAATACACAATAGCGGAAAATTTATAATTAACATGAACTGAGAACTAAAATGATATTAATAATTTAATAGAAAATTATTCTGTATCAAACCGAGACATCATAATTAAGTATCAAATACATGTCTAAAATCCAATGAAGAAACCTATAAAATATCTAATCGAATACACACGAGTTGCACTTGCAAGAGGAGTCATGTGTATCATCTTCAGCTCCAACTTCCATAGCTGCTACAGTTCCATATGCTGACAGGTTCATATAATATTCAACAGTATATCCTGCATCATCAACTAAAAATATTCGACGTCAAGGGGTGAGCACACAACACGGCTCAGTGAGTAGCCAAAACAATGCAACATTACATATGCATGCAAAAATCAATTTATATCTTTGGTCTTGGTTTATAGTTTGCAATGTGCAATAGAAAGGTTGGGTGATCAAAGGTTAACGTTTATTGATACCGCCTCTATACACAGGGTGTGGAAGCCCGCCTGAAGGTTAACATTTATCGTCGTCCCCATCCACCCTACCATAACATTATACAACAAAGGTTAATGTTTATTGCTATATAATGCTATACCAACACGTAAGCCCCTGTTAGCGAGGGCTTGCAAACTGGGCTCGCTGCTAACCAATCCTAATGCCAAACAGTGTATCCAAGGCCTCACCCCAGCATCCCTCGAACATCCATAGAGATAGAGCTAAGGCCCCCGGTAGAGTCAGAGACTACAAGGACCGAGACCACCTCCCTAATACTCTACGACATAATAGTTCTGCTAAGGTAATGGCGATACGACGATGTCAATGCACAAGACTTGAGTTAGAGATAGAGCTAAAGTGCTGAGACCCGCCAAAGGTTAACGTTTATTGACGTTCTCATCACACCTCCCCTGATACTCTCTCACATCAAGCACACCAACCACACACATACAATCACATGCCTATTCCTATCATCGTCATCATCATCATGTTATAAACAGTAAAGTAAATATGCATGAACAAGTAATAGAAATATTGGATGGCATGCTGTATGCACATTACAATCATATTCGCATAGAATTAAACATGGCATAGGACTCAAGAAAAGAAAACAGTTTATTATTAACCAATTTAGTTTGGGGTTAAGGTTCCTCACCTTAGCTTGCTAATAGATATTTCCAAGCTTTCGATTCACTGTTATAACGGTATTATATTGCTAGCAAACCTAACAAAGTCGATAGAATTTAATTAGAATTAATTCAGAATTTAAAAACCATTCTGTCAACCCGAGGGTCGATGCTAGGGTCGATGCTAGGGTCGATGGGTCTATCGACCCTCCCAAGATTCTCGAACTTCCCGAATGCCGAGGGTCGATGGTCCGAAACACCTAGGGTCGGATGGTCTATCGACCCTCGGTGTGACCCTTGGTGCACTCTGGTCCAATTTCCACTTTTAATCCATTCTTCGTGTTTGGGGTCCCATGGCTTGCTTCCTGCATTCACTCAACATTCATTCCATGGTCTAGAACCATGTATGATTCATCTAGATAGCTTTCGTGCATCCTCCCATGGTTTTCCATGAAAACCTAACCATGGATGGATGGTTTGGGTTTCTCCGAAATCCTACACTCAATCATAACTAACCTAAGGTCTGTAGAAACTCATGGAATTAGTATCCATACCTGAGAAGATTACTTTCCTCTGCAATTTCTTCTCCTTTTTGCTAAGCCTTCTTCCTAGCCTCCTTTCTTCCTCTTTTCCTTCTTCTTTCTTTCTCTCAATTCAATTAGGGTTGTGAAAGGAGTGAATGTGGCTTAGGGACGTCCTTTAAATAGACTAGGAATGTCCTATAATAATCCCATTGAGATTTGGAAAGAATCCCAACCGAAAATTAGGAAATTTCCTAATTTTAGTTTCGTCAGAAACCGAGGGTCGATGGGAGGGTCGATGATCCCGTCGACCCTAGGGTCTTAAGCTGTCCAACCCTCCCTCAAAAGCGAGGGTCGATCTTTCTGGTTTGGGAGGTCCGACCCTGCTTTGTTGGGTGTGCGACCCTCCCCTAGAATTAAGTATTTTTGGGTCGATTTCATACTTGGGATCTCGATCTCCTTCATGCCCTTGGTCCACTTGACTCGACCATGATGGGTAGACCTGGTTCAAGGTGGTAAGACCGGGTTAAATTGACACGGGTCTTACACTGCTAGTGGAGGAGCTTTAGTTGACAAAAGTTCAGAGGCCGCAAAGAGGTTAATTTCTAATATGGCAAAAAATTCATAGCAGTTCGGGACAAGGAAGGAGCAGGCAACTAGAAAGGTTAATGTGGTAAGTACATCAAACCTTGAACGTTAGATTTCTGATCTAACTTCATTGGTGAGACAAATGGCTGTAGGGAATTTGCAAACAGTTAAAGCATATGGCATTTGCTCAGCCACCAGTCATGCTATGGACATGTGTCCCACACTTCAAGAAGATACACCAGTCCAACAAGCAAATTCCATGGGAGAATTTCAAAAGCAATCTCAGTGGAAGTTTGATCCATACTCAAACTCATACCCTGGATGGAGAGATCACCCCAATCTGAGTTATGGGAATCAAGCTGCCCAAAATCATTACCAGCCCCCATTCTAACCTAGGCAACAAGCAAATCAGAATATGTCACTTGATGAGATTGTTAAGGCATTGGCAAGCAATACACAGTAGTTTCAACTTGAGACAAGGAACAACATTCAGAATATAGAGAAGTAGATTAGTCAACTTGCAACTTCAGTAAGCAAACTTGAAGCTCAAGGATCTGGAAAAATACCATCTCAGACCATCATAAACCCACGTGAGAATGCAAGCGCCATTACATTATGGAATGGAAGAGAACTTGAGCCCTCCATTGCTAAATCTGTAGATTCGGCCAAGACAGTTCAAGAAGAAACAAAAGCCGACAGCGATGATGTAAATTTACCCAAGGTAAAATCTCAACCAGTTGTGTGTAATTTTACTAATTCTGTTCCTCTCCTTTTTCTTAGCAGACTGTCTAAATCAAAAAAGAAAGAACAAAAAAAAGAAATTCTTGAGACTTTTCAAAAGGTAGAAGTAAACATACCTCTACTTGATGCCGTTAAGCAAGTCCTAAGATATGCTAAATTTCTCAAAGAGTTGTGCACTTTTAAGAGAAAATTGAGGGGTGATGAGAAAACTAGTATAGGGGAGAACGTATCAGCAGTAATTCAGCGTAAGTTACCCCTAAAATGCAAGGATCCAGGTACGTTTACGATTCCATGTGTGATTGGTAATACTAAGTTTGATCGTGCCATGTTAGACTTAGGTACATCTATAAATGTCATGCCACATTCAATTTATGCATCTCTAAATTTGGGTCCTTTGAAAAAACGGGTGTAATTATCCAGTTAGCTGACCGTTCTAATGCATACCCTAAGGGAGTCGTTGAGGATGTTTTGGTGCAAGTAAATGAGTTGATTTTTCCTGTTGATTTTTATATTTTAAATATGAAAGAAAGTACTTCCCCAAACCCTGCCCCAATTTTACTAGGAAGGCCTTTCCTTAAAATAGCTAAAACAAAGATTGATGTCCATGATGGTACCCTAACCATGGAGTTTGATGGAGAGATTGTTAAATTCAACATATTTAAGGATATGAGGTACCTAGTAATGATGTTCAATCTGTATTTTCTATTGATGTGGTTGATGTGTTTGTCGCAGGAGGTTTTTGAATTGAGCAGTAAGAACGAAGCGGGTAAGCAAAGGAAGTTGCAGTTGCAAGAATTAAAAGAGATACTACTTGAGGCATACGAAAATTCAAGAATATACAATGATAAGACCATGGCATTTCATGTGAAAAGGATTGCTAGGAAACAATTTATGGTTGGATAGAAAGCTTTGCTTTACAATTCGAGACTTAAATTGATGCTTGGTAAGTTTCGTTCTCGTCGGATTGGATCCTTTGAGGTTATTAATATGCTTCCTTATGGTGCAGTTGAAGTTCGAAGTTTAAGAACTAACAAGGTGTTCAAGGTTAATGGCATAAACTCAAGTCGTTCTATGAAGACTTTCAGAAGCATACTATGGACAAAGTACAATTGAGGGATCCCATTTATTCCAATCGAGGAGTGTTAAGTCGAGTTGACGACGTTAAACACAAGCGCTGCTTGGGAGGCAACCCAAGAAATCGGATTTATTTTTCTTGTAACTTTTAATTACTTTCCTTTACATCTTTTCATTACATTTTTAATTTCTGTTGGGGACAATGTCTGATTTAAGTGTGGGTGGAGGAATTAGGATTTCTTTTTTATTTTTATTTTTTTTAGTTTAGTTTTAAATTACTCTTTTATTTTATTTTTTTAGTTTTGTTTTAAATTTTTGTATGATGTGTTATGCTTTTTGTGTTTTTGAGAGTTGGGTGCATATTTTTCGAAGAGCAAAAATTTTTTGAAGAGCAAAATTTTTTAAAAATTTCAACTCAATGGACTGAGAGAGTATGTATGCCATGGGTTAGAACTATTTGAATGTAAAAAATTACATGTATGAATTAGTTGAAACAACTTGCTAAATGGGCTTTGAATAACATTGATAGTTGCATTTAGAGATAAAGCATGCGAGTTTAGCAGATGGAATCCAACCAAGCGAGCTTTCGAGCCAAACTAGACTGAGACATTTATGTCAGTCTTTATTTTCTTTGAAGAGTGATATTCTGTTATTTTTTTTGTCTCTCTAGAACTTGCTTTGAACCATTTCAAGATTACATTGATATGTGTAGACATGAAGATGATAAAGGCAAATAGGATTTTATAACCACTTAGCTTAAATGGTCAACATTATATATTTTTACCCTTAGTGGATCCACTTTGAGCTTTTAAACTTTATTCTTTATTGAACCCTAAACTATGAGCCTTGAATTATTTATTTTTCTCATGTTTTACCAACCTTTGAGCTAGTAGAGCATTGGAAATTATCTAATGGGTTTGAGAGAGAAATATGTATTGAATATGTGTGGGGGTATTATTGTCAAAAGTGATTGTTGTATATCAAGAAGTGGGATGTAATGGGAGTAAATGGTCATTGTTATATTTGAAATATCATGCTCTTCTAAAAGAAAAAAAAAGAGAAGAAAAAAAAATTAAAGTAGCAAAGCATAGTTCTCAAATGAAAAGAAAATGAATGAAAGAAAAAGAAACTGAAATTTGGGATGTTTTGTTGAAGAGCTTTGTTTATGAGCCCTTATCATTTTGATTGCTCAATTTCTATCTTAATGCTCTATTTTTTTCTTGGGTTTAAAAGTTAGTACTTTTTTCTTATCTTTACCTTGAACCCTAGCCTTATTACAACCTTGATAAAGACTTTTTGATTCATGTATGCATGTGTTCTAAGTAGTGGAGATATTGGTGAATAGGCAAGCCTATGGTAGTGCATCTTCATAAGAAGATCTTGAGTGAAATAGTTAAACATTGAATTCTTGAGTGAGTAGAGAGAATCCCATGAGAAAATCTACTAAATATTAGCATGTTCACTTTTGAATAAAACTGTTATGTTAGATATTGCTCATATTTGCTAAGTGACCTTTGACTATGACATATATTATTTTCTTGATCTCTTGAATTAGTTTCTGATTCATGATACACATGTTCGTTGAATGCTGTGGGATGAAAGTAAAAAAAATTTAAAATTTTTTTTGCTTAGTATTTAGTTTACCCGAGGATGTACAAATGCTAAGTGTGGGGGAATTTGATGGATTCATAATTTTATATATTTATCCCCTTACATTTAATCTATTTAACATATTTTATGTCTTATGGTACTCATTTGTGATGATTCCTTATATATAAAACATTGGTGAAAAAGTATTGGTAATTTATGTTTAAAATCAAATTATTTTTGCATTTTCAATAATGACCTTTTGAATTTCATGCATGTTTCTAACGTGGAAAGAATTTAAGCAACCAAACATGGTCTAAAAATCTAATCTGAAAAGCTGATCTGAATTTGAACTAGAGAAGGAAGGTTTCCACACATGGAAGGTTCACATACTTAGAGTCCTCTCCCATTTAGGAGAGTAGTCTAAACAAACTAGAAAACTTTCCTATTCTCGAACTGTATTTTATTCTTGTCTAGTAACTTGTCTAGTCACATAACCCGCAAGATCTGACTGTCACACCCCAATTTTGGTCTAACCAGAATGGTGTGATGAACCGCTAATAAACCAACGGTTCAATCAGGATCTCAAATAGGCTATCCCTGCGTTATCTAAACTTACACACATCCGTAATCATAATCAGAGTAATACACAATAGCGGAAAATCTATAATAAAATGAACTGAGCAACTATGATGATATCATTAATTTAATAGCAAATTATTCTGTTTTCAACTGAGACATAAATATTTAAATATCAAATACAAGTCTCTATTAAATTCAATAAAAGAAACCTATAAAAATATCTAATCAAATACACACGAGTTGCACTCGCAAGAGGAGTCGTGTGTATCATCTTCAGCTCCAGCGTCCATTGCTGCTATATTCCCGTACGCAGACGCGTTCATATAGTCTTCAACTGTGTAACATGCATCATCAACTAAAAATATTCGACGTCGAGGGGTGAGCACACAACACGGCTCAGTGAGTAGCCAAAACAATGCAACATTACATATGCATGCACATCAATTTATATCTTTGGTATGGTTTGAAGTTTGCAATATGCAATAGAAAGGTTGAGGTAGCCAAAGGTCGTGT
The DNA here is from genome assembly GCA_028583415.1 of Protea cynaroides. Classification (NCBI taxonomy): domain Eukaryota; kingdom Viridiplantae; phylum Streptophyta; class Magnoliopsida; order Proteales; family Proteaceae; genus Protea; species Protea cynaroides. Next base: position 4,820,345 of record CM053270.1, on the reverse strand, counting down.
TTATTGACTCCGCCTCTATACACGAGTGTGTGACGTTACCCGAAGATCACGTTTATCGTCAACTCACATGCACCCAATCATGAACAATATATAACAAAGGTTACGTTTATTGCTATATAGTGCCATACCAACACGTAAGCCCCTATTGGCGAGGGCTGCAAACTGGGCTCGCAACTAACCAATCCTAATGCCAAATAGTGTATCCAAGGCCTCACCCCAGCATTCCTCCGAACATCCATAAAGATAGAGCTAAGGCCCCCCGATAGAGTATAGGACTCAAGGACCGAGACCACCTCCCTTGATACTCTACGACATAATAGTTCTGCTAAGGTAATGGCGATACGACGATGCTAATGCACAAGACTTGAGTTAGAGATAGAGCTAAAGTGCTGAGACCCGCCAAAGGTTAACGTTTATTGACGTTCTCATCACACCTCCCTTGATACTTGCTCGCATCAAGCACATCAACCACACACATACAAGCACATGTCTATTCCTATCATCATCATCATCATCATGTTATAAACAATAAAGTAAATATCCATGAACAAATAATAGAAATATTGGATGGCATACTGTATGCACATAACAATCATATTTGCATAGAATCAAACATAGCATAGGACTCAAGAAATAGAAAATAGTTTATTATTAACCAATTTAGTTTGGAGTTAAGGTTCCTCACCTTAGCTTGCTAATAGATATTTTTCCAAGCTTTAGAATCACCTCTACAGTGTTATTATGATGTTAGCAACCTAACAAAGTCGATAGAATTTAATTAGAGTTAATTTCCAATTTAAAAACCATACTATTATCTGAGGGTCGATCAGAGGGTCGATGCTCAGAATGCATAGGGTCGATGGGTCTATCGACCCTGTCCTCTGTCCGAACTTCTCGAATGCTGAGGGTCAATGGCCAGGGTGCATAGGGTCGATGGGTCTATCGACCCTGTGTGCGACGCGACCCTGTGTGCGACCCTCTATGCAATCAGGTCCAATTTCCAGTTTTTAATTCATTCTTTATGTTTGGGGTCCTATGGCTTGCTTCCACATTCCATCAAACATTCATTCCATGGTCTGAAACCATGATTTATCCTCCTAGATGGCTTTCATGCATTATCCTAGGTTTTCCATGACAACCTAACCATGGATGGATGGTTTGGGTTTCTCCAAAATCCTACACTCAACCATATCTAACCTAAGGTCTGTAGAAACTCATGGAATTAGTATCCATACCTGAGAAGATTACTTTTCTCTGGAAATTCTTCTCCTTTTTGCTAAGTCTTCTTCCTTGTCTCTTTTCTTCCTTTTTTCCTTCTTCTCTCTTTCTCTCAGTTCAATTAGGGTTGTGAATGGAGTGAAAGTGGCTTAGGGACGTCCTTTAAATAGAGTAGGAATGTCCTATAATAGTCCCATTGAGATTTGGAAAGAATCCCAATCGAAAATTAGGAAGTTTCCTAATTTCAGTTTCGGCAGTAAGTGAGGGTCGATTTGAGGGTCGATGATCCCGTCGACCCTGTGGTCTGACACTGTCCGACCCTCTGTCCATTTTTCAGGGTCTGAGTTTCTAATTTGAGAGGGTCGACCCTGTTTAGCTGGGTATGTGACCCTTGCTCTATTTTAAGTGTTTTTGGGTCGATTTGATACCTGGGATCTCCCTCTCCTTCATGCTCTTGGTCCATTGACTCGACCATGATGGGTAAACCTGGTTCAAGGTGGTAAGACCGGGTTAGTTTGACACAGGTCTTACAACTCCCCCCAACTTATAAAAATTTCGTCCTCGAAATTGGACGTACCTTCTGAATCAAATAAGTGAGGGTATTGCTTCCGCATAGCATTTTCTTCTTCCCATGTAACTTCTTCCATGTCTCTACTTTTCCATGTGACCTTAACATAGTAGATATCTCTGTTGCGTAGACGTTGAACCTTTCGACTAGTGATTTCCATTGGTGTTACTTCAAATGTCAAATCATCAGTCAATTCTGGAAAATCCACTGTCAAAACATGCGTTGGGTCTTTGACATACTTCTTCAATAAGGAAATGTGAAATACGTCTTGCATGCTTGACATAGATGGTGGTAGTGCTAACTGATAAGCTACTTTTCCACGCTTAGACAGAATTTCATATGGCCCGACATATCTCGGACTTAGTTTCCCTTTTTGTCCGAACCTTTTCAATCCTCGCATAGGCGATACCTTCAAAAATACTTTATCACCTACGGCGAACTCTAGATCTCTTCGTCGAGTATCTGCGTATTGCTTCTGACGGTTCTGAGCTGTTCTTACTCTTTCCTTGATAATGTCGACCACTCGACAAGTTTCTTCAATGAATTCTGGTCCAACAATACTACGTTCTCCAACTTCATTCCAAAACAAAGGAGTTCGACACTTTCTTCCATACAGTGCTTCATAAGGTGACATCTGTATAGTAGCCTGATAGCTATTATTATAAGCGAACTCGATCAATGGTAATCTTTCATCCCATGATCCCTTGAAATCAATTACACATGCTCGTAGCATATCTTCTAGAATCTGAATTGTGCGCTCTGACCGTCCATCCGTCGCGTGGATGGAATGCAAGATCGAACTTTAATGTTGTACCCATAGCCTTTTGTAGTCCTTCCCAAAACTTGGAAGTAAATCGGGGATCTCTATCCGACACAATGCTTTCGGAACACCATGTAATCGAACAATATTATCCACATACAGCTTCGCTAACCTTTCCAAGTGTATACGGAGGTCGCATAGGTATGAAACGAGCTGTTTTTGTCAGACGGTCTACAATCACCCAAACTGCGTCAACTACTCGAGGAGTCAATGGTAGTCCTGTGACGAAGTCCATAGTGATGCAGTCCCATTTCCATGCTGGTTCCGGTAACGGCTGTAATAGTCCTGCGGGTCTTTGTCGTTCAGCCTTTACTTTTTGACAATTTAGGCATTGAGACATGAACTTAGCTACATCTGCTTTCATTCCCCTCCACCAATATAGTTTCTTTAGATCATGATACATTTTTGTACTTCCAGGATGTATCGAATAGATGGTGGTATGAACTTCTTTCATCAGTCGGTGTCTAATGTCCACACTTTCTGTTTCGGGTACACATATTCTTCCTTTGTATTTCAATACTTTTTCTTCATCCAAGGTGAACTCAGGGTTAGTCCTACCTTTCTCAATATCTTCTTGTACCGTTCTCAGATAAGGATCTGCTTGGATAGCTGTCTTCACTTCATCCATTATATCCGGTATAATCTTCAATGCCGCGAACATATTCGAAAACCGATGAATAAACCCTTGGTTAGCTGATTCATCCGTTGTATCTATCACATACTGCTCGTTGCCGTGATTGAATACCATTCCGGTAGTGCACATTTCCGCAGTCATGCTAACTTCTCCTTGAGATTTTATCATTGCTTTTATGCTCAATGCATCTGCTACTACGTTCGCTTTTCCTGGATGATACTGGATATCACAATCATAGTCTTTCAATAGTTCCAGCCATCTTCTTTGTCTCATATTCAACTCCTTCTGATTAAATAAATAAGTAAGACTTTTATGGTCCGACTTAATCTGGAATTTCTCTCCGTATAGGTAGTGTCTCCATATCTTGACAATTGTCTTGAGGTACTACTGCCGCTAACTCCAAATCATGAGTGGGGTAATTTTTCTCATGTAACTTCAATTGTCTTGAGGCATAGGCAATCACTTGCTCTCCTTGCATAGGCACACATCCTAATCCCAATCCCGACGCATCGGTATATAAGGTAAATGTCCGGTCCCGGGATCGGAATAGTCAAAATCGGAGCGGATATCAATCCGGTCTTCAGTGTTTGAAAACTCTTTTCACACTTATCCGTCCATACAAATTTTTTACCTTTCTTGGTCAAACTGGTGAGAGGTACGGCAATCCAAGAATAGTCTTCTACGAATCTCCGATAATAACCAGCTAGACCTAGAAAACTTCTAATTTTTGAAACGCTCTTTGGTGCTTCCCACTTTACGATAGCCTCGATCTTACTGGGGTCCACTTTGATTCCTTCAGCGGATACTACATGGCCTAGAAAGGCGACTTCACTTAGCCAAAACTCACACTTTGAAAATTTGGCGTATAACTTCTCTTTCCTTAAACGTTGTAGGGCTGCGTTTAGGTTCTTGACATGGGTTTCCTTGTCCTTGGAGTATACCAATATGTCATCAATAAATACTATAACCGACGTATCCAGCATATCGTGGAAAACTCGGTTCATAAGTTCCATGAATGTTGCCGGTGCATTAGTTAATCCGAATGACATTACTAAGAATTCATAATGTCCGTATCTTGTCTTGAAAGCTGTCTTCGGAATGTCACCTTCTTTAATCTTCAGCTGATGATAGCCCGATCGAAGATCGATCTTTGAAAATACTTTTGCTCCCCCGTGAACCGATCGAACAAGTCATCGATCCTAGGTAGTGGGTATCGATTCTTGATGGTCAGTTTATTCAACTCTCGATAGTCGATACATAATCGAACGCTACCATCCTTCTTCTTTACGAACAACACCGGTGCTCCCCATGGAGATATATTGGGTCTAATATAACCCTTATCCAGCAGTTCTTGTAATTGCACTTTTAATTCCTTCGGCCCGGTAGGAGCCATCCTATAAGGTGCTTTTGATACGGGTGCGACTCCTCGTAGAAGGTCTATTACAAACTCTGTGGCTCGGTCAGGTGGTAATCCGGGTAGTTCCTCCGGAAATACATCGGGAAAATCTCGCACGACATCAATATCTTCCATTCGTGGCACGTCCTTGGTTAGGTCGACCACTGATACTAGATATCCGGCAGCCCCTTTCTCAAGGCACTTCTTAGCCTTAAATGCTGAGAGTATGAGCTTTCGTCTCCTGGGAAGTTTGGTTCCCGAGAAACTGAATTCTGCTCCTTCTTTATCTTTAAATGTTAGCTTCTTTTTCGGCGCATAACAGATTTGTGGAATGCCGAGCTAACCAGTCCATTCCCAAGATGACGTCAAAGTCTGCCATCTCAAGTTGTATCAAGGTTGCATCCAAGGTCTGCTCTCCAATGAGAACTGGACATGGTCCATAACCTTTCTCTAATTCCACTTCTAATCCCATCGGTGACCGTACAAGTAATTTGTAGTCTAATGTTTTGATGGGCAAATTGGTCTTCTTTCCAAACGACACAGATATAAATGAATGAGTAGCTCCCCGAATCAAAGAGTACTCGGCGGGTATGCCATTGATAGGTACGATACCGTGATTCGTTTTTACTTAGTCTACATGCTCAATCAATGTAATTAAAATCTTAAAAGTTTTGGTCATACCTGTGACCACATCGGGCGATGCGGCAAAGCATCTTCTCGATGTAACAAAGATATACCCGTCCTTGATGTAATCGCTTCTTGGGTTTTGGGCACTCTCTTGCCATATGCCCCGGTTGGTTGCGTTAAAGCACTTCGGGACTTCAAAAATTGGACTTTGGCTATGGTTGAGCTGCTGAAGTAGGCTTCGATGGAGTAGCCAAAATCCGAGGACGAAAAGGTTTATACGTCCTATTATTGCCTCCGTCGTAGGTGTTTCCGGCTGGTCTCTTGATTCCTCGGTTCCCGGGAGAAATAGCTCTCCTTCCGGCCCGATTCAATTACTCGAGCGATCCGGACAGCTTCGTTGTAAATCTTCTTCTCTAAGCCCATAACATTTTCTCTTATGCTTCCTCTTAGTCCCGCAAACGAACCTACGGGTTTTTGTATCTTCTTCTTGCATACTCGCCGGTGCGAAGAAAAATAGTTCTTCGTAGCGCCGTTGATATGCGTCTACGGTCATCCGTCCCCGGTACAAACTCGGGAACTCTTTCTCCATTGAGTCTCTCGAAGCTTCGTGGGAAATATTTCTCGAAGAACGCTTCTTTATATATAGCCCATGTCGAGAGGGCATGTCCGGTCAATAAGTATGTTTTTGTGGATTTCCACCAATGGTGTGCGTCGCCTTTGAGCATGAAGGTGGCGCATAATACTTTCTCTTCTTCCGAAATAGTCATCATAAGGAAATTTCTCTCCATCTCGTCTATCCAGGGGTGCTGGCCACAACGGATCAGACGGTTTACCGTTGAATTCCTTAGGTTTCATCTTCGTAAATCTCTCTACTAGTCGGGAGTGATCCAGCTTGGTTTTGGGGGTTTGCCCCAAACATATAGTGTGGATACCGGTAGTTCCCTTGGGTTGCTTCCGGGACTTGCAACCGGAATTGGTGCAGCCGGTTGTTGAGGTGTCTCGTTGAGCCGGGTGATTACCCACCGGTGCTGCACTAGCTTGCCCAGGGTGCATGGTTGCGGCCCGAGTGGCTTGAAACATAACTCCCATTGCAACCTACATTTGAGCTTGTGCGTGTTGCATTTGCCGTAGTTGTTGTGCCGGATTCATCACCACCGTTGTTAGCTCCGGTGGTGGTGGTGGCAAATTTGTAGGGTTTGCCGGTTTGGGATTACCCCGTGCATAATTGTTCTCTTGACTAGTCTCATCCGCCGGTGGTGGTGTGGGACTGTGTTTCGGGTATGTCGGGTAACTCTACGTCCAGACATAATTCTTTTCGATGATTGGTGGTGCCTGAAAATTATCAAAATAGGTAAGAAATCATGTATATGTCATGTAGGCACGTTAACCAATAATCAATTCCAATTCGAGCTCATTTTATAAAAACAATACTGTCTTTTCAGACGTGGTCGATGGTGAGGGTCGATGGTATGTCGACCCTTAATGTCCGACCCCGTAGTTTCGGTCGATTCCCGAGAGCAGAGGGTCGATTAGAGGGTCGATCGAGGGTCGATGGCCCCGGGTCGAGTTGTCCGACCCTCCGACCAAAAATCAGATTTTTAAAGTCCGATTTTGGGTCATTTTCTATTATTTCCCTCCCGTTTCGACTCGTCTCTTCTCTCCGAGTTGCTACAAGTGCTACTTCACCGTTGTGGATCATTCTTAGTCCGAGTTTCGACATCCACATCACCTCTACAGGTATACTTTCCCAACTTTACCTGTTTTTAGGTTTTTATTTCTAGGTTTTTGCTCATTTAACTTGTATTTTTCAAATTAAACTTTTTCCAACCGTAAAAATTCGATTTTTATTGGGGGATTTTGTTGTTGGTGTCTTGAAGAATGAAAGCCCTCAAATTTTTTTGAGTTTCATCGGTTGGTTATCGAGAAACTTAAATTTTTCTCTTTTTGCCCTAATTTGTCGAAATTTTTTGATTTCTTGAAATTTCTTCAAATTGGACCTTGTCAGTTACCATTTCCTTCTCGTTTAACTGTTGTGTGATGTGTTCGAACTTACGTAAGTCCTCCTGCCCACTTGTATGGGTGAAAAGTGAGGCTTTTGACCAACTTACGTCGTTATAATGCCCGATTTTTAAATTTTTATCCTATTAACTTCTTGTTTTCCTTTTTCTTTCTTATCCGCAGATACTATGGTTCGTACCAAAGTACCCGGGAGTTCGTGATCCGCTCGCTCCCGCTCCAATGAAGCCGAGGCACAAGATGCCTACTATACGTGCAAGAAAGTGGAAGGGGGTCGTATGGTGAACCGGGCTGAGCTAGCCTTGTTCAATGTAGAGAGAGCTTTTGGTGATATGGGGTGGCTCCCTGTCATCACATACGATGCGTGCACCCGTCCAGAGTTAGTGCGCCAGTTCTATTGCAACCTTCAGATTGTGGGAAACCACAATGATGTGGAGCTTGGTCAGGAGTTGCGCATTACTAGCTACGTCAAGGGGATGCAGATTTCTTTTGATTATCGACAGCTGGCCGACCTGTTGGGCATTCCATATGACGGTCCTATGGTGTACTGTGCACCTGGTGAGCACGACTTTATTGAGACGTGGTTGCGGGCCGAGATTGATAGTCAGTTACTACAGCCCGATCGCCGGCGCATGAGGGCGTGCTACTTGCGTCCGGCTCCACGGGGTGTTCTCAGAGGATCATTCAGCATAACCTGATCCCGCAGAGTGGGCATTATGAGAGGGTGTCTCAACTGACCCAGTTTTTGATCTACAGTATATGCACTCATCAGCTCGTCTATCTTCCTTACATCATCATGCGGACGATGATCAGTGCTACATTGTCCGGTCATAGGGGAAATCTACCCTATGGACGCATGATTACAGTGCTACTGACCCGTCTGGGGGTGGATCTGGTAGATGAGAAGATCTAGGAGAAGACCTTCTCGTTGCCTCTAGATTGGGAGGCTATATGCAAGATGGGACTTCGAGATGCTCAGGTTAGCGATGATGAGAGGAACGCGATGGTGCGCCCTCACACTCGGGTTGAGGTGGCTGATGCTGAGGCTGCTGCTAGGGCTCGGGGGGATCCGATCGACGATGATGATCGTATGTATATGGATGTCAACGCGATACCCCCGCCATCACCCACACAGGCGGATGGAGTTAGTACTTCTACTGCGGTGGCTCCTGCACCGGAGACCGGTCCTTCTCATGAGGCTGGTCCTTCGCATCCACCTTCTGATATGATGGAGATATTGCGTGAGCTCAGGGATGCTCAGCGCAGATCTGATTTGAGGATGGATGAGCTGTTGGCTGTTCAGCACGCATCAGACGCTCGGATGGGAGAGCTCCTAGAGGTGCAAGCGATGCGACCGATCGGAGGATGGCCGGTCTCCACAGCCTAGTCTACGCACGACCCGGACTCGAAAAGCCCGGTTGACTAGAGTCAATGCCGAGGACTACGACAGAGACCGTGAGGCACCGCCTCCTCCTTCGCCTCCAGACTTCCCGATTGTACTTTTATTTTTCTTTCTTGTACTACGTAGTAAACGGTCCGGGTTGTGGACTGTACTCTGCTTTCATTATGTATATACATTCTATTTCTCTCTCTCATTGTATGTAACTTGTTTCCCCTTTAATAGATATATTATTCTCTTTTAAATTTGGTCTCAATCATCACTTGTGCTTACAGTGTGTTTATATTAAAACTTTTAATTTATTCTATCTCAGTTCATATTTGTCTCGAATGTATGTTAGTTTAGCGGGCAAGGCCTGAGAAGCTCTGATACCAAGTTGTCACACCCCAATTTTGGTCTAACCAGAATGGTGTGATGAACCGCTAATAAACCAACGGTTCAACCAGGATCTCAAATAGGCTATCCCCGCGTTATCTAAACTTACACACATCCGTAATCATAATCAGAGTAATACACAATAGCGGAAAATCTATAATAAAATGAACTGAGCAACTATGATGATATCATTAATTTAATAGCAAATTATTCTGTTTTCAACTGAGACATAAATATTTAAATATCAAATACAAGTCTCTATTAAATTCAATAAAAGAAACCTATAAAAATATCTAATCAAATACACACGAGTTGCACTCGCAAGAGGAGTCGTGTGTATCATCTTCAGCTCCAGCGTCCATTGCTGCTATATTCCCATACGCAGACGCGTTCATATAGTCTTCAACTGTGTAACCTGCATCATCAACTAAAAATATTCGACGTCGAGGGGTGAGCACACAACACGGCTCAGTGAGTAGCCAAAACAATGCAACATTACATATGCATGCACATCAATTTATATCTTTGGTCTGGTTTGAAGTTTGCAATATGCAATAGAAAGGTTGAGGTAGCCAAAGGTTGCGTTTATTGACTCCGCCTCTATACACGAGTGTGACGTTACCCGAAGATCACGTTTATCGTCAACTCACATGCACCCAATCATGAACAATATATAACAAAGGTTACGTTTATTGCTATATAGTGCCATACCAACACGTAAGCCCTCGTTGGCGAGGGCTGCAAACCGGGCTCGCAACTAACCAATCCTAATGCCAAACAAGTGTATCCAAGGCCTCACCCCAAAGATTCCTCGAACATCCATAGAGATAGAGCTAAGGCCCCCCGGTAGAGTATAGGACTCAAGGACCGAGACCACCTCCCCTGATACTCTACGACATAATAGTTCTGCTAAGGTAATGGCGATACGACGATGCTAATGCACAAGACTTGAGTTAGAGATAGAGCTAAAGTGCTGAGACCCGCCAAAGGTTAACGTTTATTGACGTTCTCATCACACCTCCCCTGATACTCGCTCGCATCAAGCACATCAACCACACACATACAAGCACATGCCTATTCCTATCATCATCATCATCATCATGTTATAAACAATAAAGTAAATATGCATGAACAAATAATAGAAATATTGGATGGCATACTGTATGCACATAACAATCATATTCGCATAGAATCAAACATAGCATAGGACTCAAGAAATAGAAAATAGTTTATTATTAACCAATTTAGTTTGGAGTTAAGGTTCCTCACCTTAGCTTGCTAATAGATATTTTTCCAAGCTTTAGAATCACCTCTACAGTGTTATTATGATGTTAGCAACCTAACAAAGTCGATAGAATTTAATTAGAGTTAATTTTCAATTTAAAAACCATACTGTTATCTGAGGGTCGATCAGAGGGTCGATGCTCAAAATGCATAGGGTCGATGGGTCTATCGATCCTGTCCTCTGTCTGAACTTCCCGAATGCTGAGGGTCGATGGTCAGGGTGCATAGGGTCGATGGGTCTATCGACCCTGTGTACGACCCTCTGTGCAATCAGGTCCAATTTTTAGTTTTTAATTCATTCTTCATGTTTGGGGTCCTATGGCTTGCTTCCACATTCCATCAAACATTCATTCCATGGTCTGAAACCATGATTCATCCTCCTAGATGGCTTTCATGCATTATCCTAGGTTTTTCCATGACAACCTAACCATGGATGGATGGTTTGGGTTTCTCCAAAATCCTACACTCAACCATATCTAACCTAAGGTCTGTAGAAACTCATGGAATTAGTATCCATACCTGAGAAGATTACTTTTCTCTGGAAATTCTTCTCCTTTTTGCTAAGTCTTCTTCCTTGTCTCTTTTCTTCCTTTTTTCCTTCTTCTCTCTTTCTCTTAATTCAATTAGGGTTGTGAAAGGAGTGAAAGTGGCTTAGGGACATCCTTTAAATAGAGTAGGAATGTCCTATAATAGTCCCATTGAGATTTGGAAAGAATCCCAATCGAAAATTAGGAAGTTTCCTAATTTCAGTTTCGGCAGTAAGTGAGGGTCGATTAGAGGGTCGATGATCCCGTCGACCCTGTGGTCTGACACTGTCCGACCCTCTGTCCATTTTTCAGGGTCTGAGTTTCTAATTTGAGAGGGTCGACCCTGTTTAGCTGGGTATGCGACCCTTGCTATATTTTAAGTGTTTTTGGGTCGATTTGATACCTGGGATCTCGCTCTCCTTCACGCCCTTGGTCCATTGACTCAACCATGATGGGTAAATCTGGTTCAAGGTGGTAAGACCGGGTTAGTTTGACACGGGTCTTACACTGACAACCTCAACCAGTCAGACCGAAAAAAGTTAAAGTTGTTAGTTTTATACCTTAACTCGTGGCTTGTTACCCGTCTGTATCTCCTGGTCTGGTTATGATAGGAAGACTTGTCATGATGCATTAACCCATGTTAGACCTCGTTCGTGGAGTGCGGGCCTTACAACTCCCCCTTAAAAGAAATTTCATCTTTGAAATTTAAACGTACCTTATGAGTCGAATAAATGAAGGTATTGTTTTCGCATCGTAGCTTCTTCTTCTTAAGTGATCTCTTCCATGTCTTGGCTTCTCTAGGTTATCTTGACATAAAAGGTATCCCGATTTAGAAGTTTTTGTACCTTTCGGCTGGTGATCTCAGCTCGCATAACTTCGAACGTTAGTTCCTCGGTCAGGTTTGGAGGATCTGTAGTCAATATGTGGGATGGATCTCTGATGTACTTTTTTATGCATACTTGACATTGACGGTGGCAATGTGAGTTGGTATGCCACTTTGCCACATCTTGCTAGAATTTTATATGGTCCCACATATCTAGGGCACAACTTCCCTTTCTTACTGAACCCCTTTAAGCCTCTCATAGGTGATATCTTTAGAAACACCCTATCACCTACAACCTACTCAAGGTGTCAACATCTATTATCTGCATATTTCTTTTGTCAGACTTGAGCCGTCTTCACTCTCTCCTGGATCTTGTCTACCACTTGACAAGTTTCTTCAATGAAATCCGGCTCTATAATTCTTCGTTCACTAACTTCATTCCAAATAGAGGGGTTCGACAATTCCTATTGTACAATGCCTCATATGGTGACATCTGAATGGTAGCCTGATAGGAAATGTCGAACCCCTCTATTGTAAGTGAATTCAATCAGTGGTAACTTCTCATCCCAAGATCCTTTGAAGTCAATTGCACAAGTTCGAAGCATATCCTTTAAGATCTGAATAGTCCTCTCTGGCTGACCATCCTTCTGATGATAAAAGGCTATGCTAAACTTCAGTTTCACTCCCATAGATGTTTATAGTCCTTGCCAAAACTTGGAGGTAAAGCGAGGATCTCTGACACTATTCTCTTAGATACACCATAGAGTCTGACGATATTATCCACATACAGTCTTGCCAACCTATCCAAAGTATATTGAGGTCTTATTGTGATGAAATAAGCTATCTTTGTAAGGCAATCTACAATCACCCAGACTACGTCAACTAATTTTGGGAGTCAACGATAGTCCAGTGACGAAGTTCATAGTGATGCAGTCCCATTTGCATACTGACTCAGGTAACGGTTGTAGTAACCATGCATGTCTCTGTCTTTCGCCTTTCACTTGCTAATAGTTTAAACATTGAAACACGTGATTGGCCACGTCTGCTTTCATTACCCTCCACCAGTATAACCTTTTCAGATCATGGTACATCTTAGTACTTTCGAGATGTACTAAATATGGAGTAGAATGGGCTTCCCTTAGTATTCTGTCTCTGAGGTTTAAATCTTCACTTTCAAGTATACACAACTTGCTTTTATATCTGAGTACCTTTTCCACATCCAAGGTAAAGTTAGGGTTGGGTTACCTTTCTCCAAGTCTTTTGTATGGTTCTGAGATACAGATCTTGTAAAATTACTGCTTACACTTTATCCATCAGATCTGATAGAATCTTTAGTGTGGTGAACATAAGTGAAAGCTTGTGAATTAACCCTTGCTCTACAGGGTCATCTAGAGACTCCAATACATGTTGTACTACATCTCGATCGAAAGCTAAGACGCACAGCATAATCCTTCAGGCTTCAGTATCCTTTTTCTGATCAACGCATCTGCTACTACATTTGCTTTTCCTGGATGATACTAACTGTCACAGTCATAATCTCAGCAACTCTAACTACTTTCTCTGTTTCATGTTCAACTCTTTCTGAGTAAAAAAATAGGTAAGACTCTTGTGATTTGACTTGATTTAAAATTTCTCACCGTAGAAGTTATGTCTCTAAGTCTTGATTGCATGAATTACCACTGCTAACTCCAAGTCATGTGCAGGATAATTCTTTTCATGCTCCTTCAATTGCCTTGAGGCATAGGCCATCACTTATTCACCTTTCATTAGAACACATCCCAAACCCAATCCGGAGGCATCTGTATAAAGAGTGAACGGTTGTCCTGGTGCCAGAATGGTCAAGATGGGAGCCAATATCAACTTTGATTTCAGGGTCTGGAAACACTCTTCACACTTATTGGCCCAATGAACTTCTCCCCTTTCTTGGTCAGCTTTGTAAGAGGCATTGCGATTCTAGAGTAGTCCTCTACGAATCATCTATAGTAACTAGCTAATCCTAAGAAATTTCTTATCTCTGCAATGTTCTTAGGTGCTTCCTACCCTACAATCGCTGTGATCTTGCTAGGTATATCTTTATCCCTTTTGACGAAACCACGTAACCCAAGAAAGTCACTTCGTTCAACCAGAACTCACACTTCTTGAACTTGGCGTAGAGCTTTTCCTTTCTTAGCAGTTGTAAGGCTGCTCTAAGATGTGTTGCATAAGTCTCGTCATCCTTGGAGTAAACCAAAATATTGTCTATGAAGACTATGACCGAGGTGTCCAACATGTCATGAAACACCATTTTTTTTTTGCTAAAGGTCAGCAAAGCAATTGTATTAAATATGAAAGAAAATACAAAAAATTACAATGATAGTAAAAACTCCACCTTCGGCATTTCCATTAACAGAGCCCTATCATTGGGTGATGTTATGATTATTTGAAATGAAATCTTTGATGCTCAAAAGCATCCCACACTACATTACCAGCTATTAAATTAGGACATGTAGTCCATATCTCTGAAATCAGCTCCGTTGCTGCACGTTTAGCCAATGAGTCAGCTACCGCATTTGCTTCACGAAAATAGTAAGTGATTCTGATTTGAGTTTTTGATAAGTATACTATCAACCCTTTCCATTGTTGCATCATGTACCATGGCAGTTCTTTTTTAGAAGGCACTCTACAATTGTTTTTGAATTACATTCAACCCATAACTATCTCACTCTAAGCCTGATGGTTTGTTTCAATTCTTCCATTGTTGCTAGTAATTTAGCTTGGTAATTTGTTTTCTGATTGAAAAAAATAGAAAATCCATAGTAACCATGTCCTCTCTCATTCCAAATAACATAACCAAATTACATAGAAAATGCTTAGAAATACCCAATTCATAAGCTCCATAAATGATGCAGGGGCATTGATCAATCCAAATGACATAACCAGGAACTCATAGTGTCCTTACCTGGTTCCGAATGTTGTCTTAGGGATGTCACCATCCTTGATCTTCAACTGATGATACCCTAACCAAAGGTCGATATTAGAGAATACCTTTGCACCTTACAACTGATCAAATAAGTCATTGATCCAAGGTAATAGATATTGATTCTTGATAGTGAGCTTGTTCAATTTTCGATAATTTATGCACAAGCGAACACTACCATCTTTCTTCTTTACGAATAGTACTGGTGCTCCCCATGGAGAGATGCTTGGTCGTATGAAACCCTTATCCAATAACTCCTACAGTTGAGTCTTTAGTTCCTTTAATTTTATAGGGTCCATTTAATAGGGTGCCTTAGACACTGGTGTTGACTCTAGTAGGAGATCTATCACAAACTCGGTTGCTCGATCTAGTGGCAACCTAGGTAGATCCTTTGAAAATACATCAGAAAACTTTCACACAATGTCGATATCTTCCATCCACAGTGCTTCTATGGTAACGTCCACCACGGATACCGGATAGCCAATTCCACCCTTTTTGAGACACCTTTTTGTCTCGAATGCAGAAAGGATGAGCTTCTGCTTCCTAGTCAATTTGCTTCCAGTGAAACCAAATTCGTGTCATCTTTGCTCTTGAATGATAAATTTTTCTTGGTACATAGTAGCTTTGTAGAGTGTTGAGTTAACCAGTCAATTCCTAAGATAACATCAAAGTCTGCCATCTTCAGTCGAACTAGGTTTGCTTCCAAATCCCATCCATCAATATGAACCAGACATGGCCCGTAACATTCATCCAACACTACCTCTAGAGATTGTACTAATAAGCTCTGGTCTAAATGTCACACCCTCTACCATAGGCATCAAATATCGGATTGGTAGTCTAACAAGCTATTAATAACTCCCATAAAAATCCATGCATAGAAAATTCCAATATAATCTTTCGCTTAATTAAAAAAAATTCCCATACATCACAGAACATAAATTCGATAGACAACACGACGGAAGGCTTAATACATACAACTCCTGGTGGTTGTACAAAAGCTTACAAGTTATTTAATTACAAAATATTACAACCACTTACAAAATATTTAAACAAAAATATCATATAAGTCCATAGCTGCCAAGGGGTGATGAAATCCCACTTGGACTCTCATATGCCATCAACTTCAGCCTTTCCTTTACTATCCTCATCTGCAATAATGTCAACATATGAAAGAGTGAGCCAATGCTCAGTGAAGAAAACCTATCCTGACAGATTTACATGCAAATACTACATATATAATACATTGGCTATAAACAAATCATTAATTAGTCATTTGTAAAATTACATCATGTGGAAATCTTTAAACATGTCTTTTTAGAGCTATTGCATTCACATCTGTTATATAATCCTCATATTAAAGTCATTCTTTTATAGCTATACACTTTATCTTATTTTCTTATGCATTTCTCATTTTTTTTTCATGTCAACGTAGGATTTTTGGGCTCACTGGGTTTACTACGTATCTTGCCCATTCATGTTTTTTATTTTCTAGTCATAGATGGTGTATGAGCTCATCGAGTATAAATACGTATCTTGCTCAAAACACCCCATTGGCTAGCATACTTGGTAGTGTCACACACAAGCCTGTTGCTACAACAATGGTTTTTTTTATCATCACCACTTGGACCTTATCTTTTATCTGTTTTTCTATTCTATGTATTGAGCTCACCGAGTTAGGTACATATCTTGATATATGCCAATGGCTATCTCACTTGGTGGCGTTACACACAAGACTGTTGTTACACCATTGGTACCATATCAAATATAATCTTCTTAGTCATTATCATCTTTCTTACTTCTTTGAACATATCAAGCAGTGCGTTGGACTCACTGAGTTTAAATACATATCTTGTCCTTGCACATTCCATTGGTTAGCTCACCTACTGACGTTACACACAAGACTATTGATTTACCAAGGGAATCTTCCATGCCATTCATTCTTTTCATGTATAATTTCAGTTATTGCATTTCACATTCTTATTCACATAAGCATTTGTTCTTTGTAATTCTCTTATCTATCCTAAATTTAGATATACATTTACAACACCATTCATAATTCATGTTTCATCAAACCATATCATGAATTTATCATCAAAACATAAGCATGTTATATCACAAATTAATCTCATGTTCTACAACACTATCACTTCGTTACATAAACCTACCAATATTGAGCCAACTTTGTACTTACAACATTATGAATACATAGCAATACATCATATCATCAAACATCATAGCTTAGTACAAACAAACATGCAATATAACCATAATAGTCCACTATAGGAGAAGGAGTTCCTCACCTTAGCTTCTTTCCAAATTTTCTACTCAAAATAGCTCAATTGATCTCTTCCTTGAAAAGTCTCTAAAAATTACCTTTCGACAAAACCTTTTTAAAGTCATTAGATAGACAACAAAGTCACTTAGATCTCTCAAAAGATCCCTAACACATTCTCAAAAACATCCCCTAACCATCCCCTAGGGGTTTAGAGTGAAAAACCCCAAAAATAGAAATTTATGCTGTTAAAGAGGGGGGGGCAAGTAACCAGCCACACACATCAGCCGCACGACTTCTAAAATTCTAGAATAGCCTTTATTTCAGCTATTTTGGCTTGCAACCCCTTGGGCTCTGTTCTAACACTTCCAATATCACTCTAAGCATGTTCTAAACATACCCAACCATCTAAACATCATTCTAAAAATGTTTTGCCTTCCCATTGAAATTTTCTATCACATTTAGAGACATATTAGTTTATTTATCCATACATGTTCTACCAAAACATCCCTATTTGGGTGCTAAATTTATCCTCCATAAAACTCCCTTGAGGTCTGAGGAAGATACCCCAAAGAAACCATTCAAACACCTCAAAAGCGCTGTGCAGCTGTACGTCAAGGACCCTGCAGATGACCATCGACCACACGCAAGCCACAGACCGCATGTGCACAGAGGCTCAATTGAACCTCTATTTTTGCCCATTTCTGGATTTCTAGGTCTGGAACCTTATTCTAACCTCCCAAACATGTATCAAAAAGTTCCCTCTACCTTTTAAGGTTACTCATTTGATTGTAATGGATTCCAAATGACCATCCTAATGCACATTCCTTTAGTTTTTCATTCCGATATGCACAAATGATGAACATGTTACTGTTCATCATCTTCTTCCCCAAATTTCAGCATTTTAAAGGTCTGAAATCATTGTACAGAGCTTCTAATCTACATGCAATCCCTTTATTATTCTTTATAAGAATGGTAGGACTTACCTTAAGAGTGTTTTGACTAATCCCCAAGCTGAAATCAGTTTTCTTCAACTTCCTTGCTTGCTTCTCTTCTAACTGATCCACTACTTCAGCTCCTAATCTTCAAGAGTTTGCTTCCATTTCAGTCATCCACTCATCCCTTTGGACTTACTACTCAAGCATCATAATTTTTCTCTCAAGAATACAGAAATTTCTCCCTCTCTCATACGTTTTCATTCAACCAAAAGAGTTGAAAATGAAAATTCATTTCTTTTATCTAATTTCTTTTTAGTTTTCTAAAAATCAAATATCCTTTATTTATGAAATGCCTGCCTTAACCCTATTGTATACCCAATGCATGTGAACTCAGCCCATACTTATAGGGTACCCTTAAAACACATGTACATAACTCACTTTTCCTATTTTAGGTACCCTTTTATTTCAGGGACCAAAAATACCCTCTTTTCTATTTCAAATTTACACTCATGCCATTACAATTTTGAAAATCAACTTATTCATTCCCAACCAGTAGAGATCAACCACATGTTGTGGGTCCCACACATAAGCACTCATACAAAACAAATCCTCTTTATTTGTCTCCTTTCAGTTTTGAACACTAGACCTGTAAGACCCGTACTCTGTAAACCCGATCTAAACCTTGGTTTTGTGTCTAGCAAGTCTTCCGATCATCACCGGGCCAGACGGGATGAGCGGATGACAAACAGGTATGAAATCGAACCAAAGACGATCAAATCAACATGATTTTATGTTGACCGGTCGATGGTACCGGTCTTGGTACCGGTCGACCGGTCAGCTCTGCACATCTGAGTGCGGAGATCCAGAAATTAACTTCTGAGGGACCCACTTTCCTGATTTCGAATCCTAAGACTTTCCTAATCCTAATAGGGTTACTAAACCCTAATTTTAGCCTATAAATACACCCTTAAGCCTTCTCAAATCCTTTCCATTGTCTCTCACAAACCCTAGAGAAGAGAAGGAGGTTGGAAAGGAGAAGGAGCTAGGAAGAAGAAGGAGGTGCCGCCATTACCGTTCGACGACGCTCCCGTTACGCCAGTCAACGGTAAGTGTTTTAACCACTTTTCTTACCCTATGACTCTAGGATAGTTGTGTGGGTGGATCAATACCATGCAAAGTAGGTATTGATCTAAAACCCTAACTGGACCTTAAAACCCTAAGTTGCCGTCAAACCTTAGATTCGAGTTCCGAGATGATATTCATTGAAATAAGACTTGAATGAGCTGGGGATAACTCTAACTCAAAGCTCAGACTTAGAATGGATAGGTGAAACCCTGGAAATCCATGGGGGATGATCGACAGCAGTCGAAAGACCCAAGTATGGTCTTCCGAAGATATACCGGTCGACTATACCGGTTGCACATAGTGCGGCCGGTATGTTGCCACCGGTACCTTTCGGGGGGCTGGTCTGTAGGGACCGACTGACCATACCGGTCGCCAGCCTTCCCCACAGAGCTGTGTCCGGTACTTGCTACCGGTCAGCTCTGTTTGCCACCGGTCAGCTCTGTGAGGGTATTTTGTAACCATGTTGGTTTCCGACCAACATGAAACTCTAAGAAAAATATTTTAATGAAACCATAATAATATTGTAAGACTTTGTGCCTTTCCGTTTGGACCTTGCGACGTGGAGCAAGCTATCAAACGAGCGTCAGGTAAGGGAATCTGACCTAAACCTAATAATTAATGGACAGTAAATCTTTGTTATTGACACTAAATATATATGATGTGATGTTTGTGCATATTCACATGTCATCCCTTACTTTCAGTTATTATTATTGTTCATGCATTGATAGGATGTGATTGTTAGGCATGTGATTGTTTTCGTTAGTATGTGGAGTGGGGCATGGGCCTGGGATCATTCCTCACACTGGCACCTTTTGTAGTATTCTGTCTTAACATGCTTGGTACGGGTGGGGCATCAGGGGAAGGTCGTGGTACGGTGGTCTCCGATGTTGATGTTGGCCTCGCCATGGTTATGTGGCATTGTGGTCTCGAGGTCGATGCTGGCTTGTCCACGATGCTTTAGCTCTATCTCTATGCCATAGGGAGTTATGTTGGGATAGGGTCTACCTGCGTTATGCTTCTATCCTAGTAGGTTAGTTACGGATAGGGCATCAGGGGAGGTACGGGGATGCCTTAGCTCTATTTCTATGCTGTAAACGGCTATGCTGGGATAGAGCGTACATTGATGACATATAGGATTGGTTAGTTGCGAGCCCAGTTTGCGAGCCCTGGCCAGTAGGGGCTTAGGTACTGGTATGGGTAGAGCATCAGGGGAGGTACGGGGATATCTTAGCTCTATCTCTATTCCATGATGGGTGCATGTGGGCCAATGGGGCTGTGATCCATGAGGTGCCACACACTCGTGTATAGAGGTGCGGGGGCCTCCAAACCTTTCTATAGCACATTACAAACTCAAACCAGACCACATCATAAAATGATTGTTACTCATGCATAATATTTTGAAACTGTCTGATTATCTTACTGAGCTAAGTTATGAGCTCACCCATTGTACGTATATTGTTTTAGATATTGATGCAGGTTACTCGGTGGGCGATTATGTGAACGCTCCGGCGTATGACGGTGTTGCTGCGTTGGATGTACAGGCAGGAGAGGATGAGCATGACGCTTCATGCGAGTGCCCTTTCTGCGTGTACCTGTGATTGATTTTATTTAATTGTTTCAGTTATTTTCGGTTGACTTTTTAAGAGATGTAATGATATTATATTTTATGATTGGATTTAAATAATGTGATATTTTATTTAAATTATCAATAGATACTCAGTTCATTCTATTTAAAGACTTCCACTGTTTTATTTATATTCTAATTGTAGTTATGTGCAATGGTTTGTATGAGAGGACACGGTCTATTCGAGATCCTGGTGTGAACCGTTGGTTCAATGACGGTTCACTCACACCATTCTGGTTGGATCAGAATTGGGGTGTGACAAGACCTATGGTCAACATTACTCTTTGATTGTAAAATGAATCATTAGTCTTGCATGTGACAATAATAAAGCATTTTATAAGTAAAATACCTATGTATTACTCATTTATTCTCAAGTAAGCCAATAATAGTACAAATATCTTTTATATATATATATATATATATATATATATATATATATATATATATATATATATATATATATATATATATATATATATATATATATATATATATATATATATATATATATATATATATATATATATATATATATATATATATATATATCACTATATATCAAGGCCATTTAATCATTCCAGCCTTATTTCTCAAATCTATAAACCTAAGAATAGCTATAACCAAAAGTAGGTAAGATTTATTTACCTCTATGGGCACAATAGGAAATTACTGAAACACCCTTGCTAGTCTCTTGAATTTCCTTTACCTGTCCAAATAAAAGCATGAGTAAGTAGTTAACAACCTGGTAGAGCCGGGACGTTACACTAAAGGTCTGATGGGTACGTCTAATCTATTTCCAAACGAGACAAACACAAAAGAATGGGTGGCCCCAGAGTCGAAGAGGACTCTGATGGGTACACCAACTATATTTACAGTACTTGTAGTTATAACTATCTCTTAGTCTATATGCTCACACAAGTACACTGTAAATAAATTAAATCATACCTATAACCACATCAGGCAATGCGACTGTGTCTTCTGAGGTCACAGTGTATTCCTTCCCTTGTTGCAATTGCTTCTTAGGTTGTGGGATGTCTTTGCATAATGCCCCATCTGGTTGCAGTTGAAACACTTGATATTTCTAGCTTGACTACCTTCTTGTTGTGCACTGGTTGGAGCAATCTTAGCTAGCCCTGTCATATTTGTGGCCTACATTCTTGGAAAGGCTTTGAATTTCCCCCAGTTGACGTATTAGTGTTAAGCCTTTTCAGTCCACGATTTTGAGGGAAGAAGCTTTTCTTCTGGCTGGACTCTAGAACTCATGCAATCTATACTACCTTATTATAGATACTCTTTTCCAAACCCAGCATGTGCTCACGTATGCTGCCTCTAAGCCCCATGGTGAACTGTCAGGTCTTGGTGACCTCTTATTGCATGCTGACAAGGACCCAGAAGAACACTTCCTCGTACCTCTACTGGTAAGCATCCACAGTCCTCTATCCCTGGTGCAGATTTAGGAATTTCCTCTCTATCTAATTTCTATAGCTTTTGGGGAAGTACTTGTCGAAGAACGCTTCCTAGAATATTTCCCAAGTCACCTGAGCATGCTTGGTCAACAGATAGATGCAGGTGGAGTTCCACTAATTGTTTGCACCTTTTCTCAGCATGTATGTGGCCCAGAGAACCTTTTCGTCTTCCGTACACACCATCATACAAAAAATCTTTTATAAATATTTTATTTACTATGCTGGCCATAGTGGATTGGACCCCTTGCCTGAAAAGGTCTGAGGCTTCATCTTCAGAAATTGCTTCATTGTCTTTGTAAGGTCATTTTTCCATTGAGCAACCATCCCATACATCTAAGACTAATACGGGTGCCATCTTTGGTAGCCACCTTGGTATCCGCCATCGTACTGTCTTGGTGTGTTTGTCCCCAGGATCCATTGTTGTGCTTGATGGGCTGCTGGAATGGTGTAACTGCTAATAGGTGCAATATTATTTCAGCCTTGGGGTACTGGTGTGTCATTGATAGTGGTAGCCATGGTGGTTCCCAGTGCAGCTCGCAACTTCAATAGTTCTCTCTGCTGTTCCTGTACTTGACGGACCAAGTTGGTTACAACCATGGCCATATCTCCTGGAGGTGGTCTAAGTGTGTGGTCTGGATAGTTGCTCCTTGATTTGTTTTTATCGGTTTTCATTGGTTGGTACCTGCCTAGCCTGGTTATCAGTTCCAATCCCTGTCTTGTTCGATGGTAAAACTGAATTACGGGTATTTCGGCTGCCTCTACAGGTACGACCTGCCATTTTAGTCTAGTAGTACCTAGAGGATCTATAACAACATGACCAATATGTATGAGACAATGTACGAAATAAGTTGGCAATATACAGTGTTAGTACCATAGAATGCATGCTAAACAAAATCCTAACTTGAATTGAGCAGTAAAATTTTCCAGACAAAACTTACATAAAAAATTTTGTCCGGTCACACTTGACCGGTCGCAAGTCTGGGATACCCTGTCCCACCAGTCATCCCATTGCACATATTTGGGAAGTTCTAGAAATTTGTCCGGTTGGACTGTCTGATGTAACTCGATTGTAGAATTGTCCGACCGGTAATCCCACCGGACATCATATCCGAGAGAGTCAAAGTTTATTCAGTCGCTTGTCCGGTCGCACTTGGAAAAAAAAAAGTCTGACCTGACAAGAAAAAATGGCTTTAAAACAAGTGATTTGAGACATTTTTCTCCACTTTTCTTTCTTGTTCTCTCTAAGTCAACAGTTTTACTCATCGTCGGTGACTTCCTACACTCCCTCTGGACAATGACCACCCATTTCCCTCCGGTCAAAGTGTCCATTATCATCTTAGAGGTGAGATCTTCCTCCCTAACTTCTCTTTTGGGGATTTTTCTAGGGTTTATTTGCTCTTTTCTAGTTTTTCTTCAATTAGAATTTTTCCAACTGTAGGAATTGATGTTGGGGTCTCAATGAGCAAAACCCTTCAATGAATTTGGGGTTTTAGTGGTTGATTTATCGAAACCCCAAAAAGATTGGATTTTTTGTCCTAGGTTTTGGGGAAAAACCCCAAATTTCAAAATTTTAATCCTTTTCCTAGAATTTGGTCTTTCTTGTTTATTGGTTTGCCCTTGTAGGATGATTTGTAACCCATGTAAGTCCTCCTGCCCTTGTTTTGGGCGAGTTCGAGGCTTTTGCCCCATTTTACACCGTCATGCTGCCAAAATTTCAAAAATTTCAACTAACTTATGTTTATTTCTTTGGTTCTTGTAGGTTTAGACATGTCTAGGGACATAGCAATGGCCAAGAATATGGCATCTGGGTCTCGTGGTCTACCTCCCCCGACTCAACTGTTCAACACCTACCTATTTCATTCTGCTGAAGGCGGCGATACGATACTCATGGTTCAAGGCCAAGAGTATTGAGGATGGCCGATATGTAAACCTGAACCAATTAGATCACTTTGATGTTAGGGTGGCATTCAACACTCTTGGGTGGTTGCCAATCATTCAATACCACACGGTCACCTGGCTCGATGTAGTGAAACAGTTTTACTGCAACCTAGAGATGGAGGGCAACCTCAATGATTTTGTGAAGGGAAGAGAGTTGCGCATCACCAGTAAGGTGAAAGGCGAAGACATCTCGCTGGACACCTAAGAGTTGGTGGATCTATTGGGCATCTCCAACGTTGGTGAATTGATCTATTGTGTACCTAAGGAGTGCAATTACTTGACTGAGGCCTTATGGCAGATAGTTTGGAGTAAGATCCTTCAGCCTGCCACCCTATAAAGGCGGTCAACCTGCGTCCTCTCCCCCGCATGTAATGTCAAATTATATAACACAACATTCTTCCACAGAGTGGGCATTAGAATGAGGTTTCTCAACTAGCCTAGTACTTTACCTTTTACATGGCCACCAGACAAGAGATATGTCTACCTCATCTTCAGGACCATGCATCATGCCATGATGCCTGGGCTGAAGGCCAACTAGCCTTATGGTCGGTTGATCACCGTTCTCTTAGCCACCTTGGGGTGGATATGAGCAATGAGGAGATTTACGAGGAAACTATGGTCATTGACCTCGATTGGGAGGCCATTTACAAGATGCGCATGCACGACATTATCCACAGTAATGAGGAGTTAGAGGCTTGTGGGCAGCCATCGAGAGGGCTAGCAGCCACAACAGCAACAACAGAGGGTGTAGGAGTTGATGAGGATGAGCACATGGAAGACGTCCCAGCCCTTGCACCCCCACCTGTTCCTGTAGCTGGACCTTTACACTCCCCTTCTGACTAGATGTTATCACTGTTGCTAGAGATCTGTGATGCTCAGCGCCCGATGGATCGAAGTGCAGAGGAGATCAATCAGCGTTTAAGAGTTACGCAGGATGACGTGCATTGGCTGCGGGTGGCTTATGTGCAGGATTACAAGCACAATGACATGGCACCTGCACTACCTCCCTCACCAGCCCAGTGATAGATTTTCTTTTCACTTGTCTTTACTTTGTTATTATTTATTTTCATTTCTTTTAGGGTAACTGTCCGACTTGTGGACTGTACCCTGCTATTTTATTCGAACTAATCATTATTCATTTATAAATACATGGTTCTTCCTCTTTAATAGGGTATTATGCTCTTGTTTAATTTCTATTCTAAATTCTCATGCAATGGTTTAATTATGTGGGTTTATATTAACGATTTTAGATTATCCTATCTCAGTTCATGGACACAGATTACTGCATACTGGTTTGATTGGCAGAGCCTTTGAGCTCTGATACCAAATTATCACACCCCAATTTTAGATGAACTAGAAGTGTGAATGAACCACTAACAAACCACGGCTCAAGCCAAGATCATGAAGAACCGTGCCAACATTCAAACCACACATGTAACCAATAATCAGTATAAATAAATAATCAACAAAAGTCTTTATTAATGAACTGAGAATCTAATGTGATAAATAATAAATAAATCCAATTATTTAGATATTAACCAATACATAAATAATAATATCCATTACAAATTTTATAATCCCAAATACAAAAATAAAACCCTAAAGATAAACACAGTATTGGCACTCGCATGACGAGAATGCTCGTTCTCCACCATTTGCACATCTATAACTGCTACTTTTTCGAACAAAGGTGCATTAACGCAGTCTTCTGCAATATATCCTGCATCATCAGAAACTAAAGAGAAAACGATATCGTAGGATGAGCTCACAACTTAGCTTAGTGAGAAACAAAAAGTGCAACAGGCAATATGCATGAGATAACATTCAATCATTAGGTCTGATAAAGCTTGCAATGTGCTATGGTAAAGATAGGCTATAACCACAGCTCCATGCATGAGAGTGTGAGCACACCCAACGGTCAAGGTCCAACCAAAACCACTTTTGCCTCATAACGCTCACTATAAGATAGAGATAGAGCTAGAGCCCAACGATAGGCTACAACCAAACCGCCAACACTCCCCTAATACTCTATCCCATACCAATACGTCACCCCTATTAGTGAAGGCTTGTAAACTGGGTTCGTCACTAACCAATCCTAGTAGTCATCATAAGTGTATCCATGGCCCTACCCTAGTACCCTTCAATATGAAACAGATATAGAGCTAGAGCCTAATGGTAAGACTATGGCCAACAACACTAGCACTCTCCCTGATACCTGACCTCGTACAAAGCACGCTAAGGTAGATGGCGATACAATGATGTCAGTGCGATGAATGGTTTAAGCCTCTAATCTCTCTCCACCTAACATACCAACTACATACACAAACACATGCCTATCCTCATCATCATCATAAAAGAAATAAATATACACGAACAACAATTTAGCAATTAAAAAGGATGACATGTTATATGCATAAACACAGCATATCATAGACACACAAGATAGTTTGATTATTAATCAATTATTTTGGGGTCTTGTCCCTTACCTGTTGAGTGATTCTAACACTCTTTGAGACTTTGAAACTATCCTTGCTTGGTTATGAGTCCTAGACAAATAATAGGATTAAATTAAGTTTAATTCTGGCAATTTATTGTTCATCTGATTCAATGTCCGGACTAGCAAAGAGTCACTCCAGACATTGTCCAATCCCATGTCCATTGTGGCATAATGTTCTACTGAACATCAATCCGGTCAACCCTGAGACACTTACCGAGAGAGTCTGGATCTGTTACCGGTCTCACTCTAGTGTGACCGATCAGCTAGATCGGACAACCTTCAAGTTGTTCTTCTATTTATATTTTTTCTTAGAGTTGATCCTTCGACTCATTCTAGGGTTTCTCCCAAGTAATTCTATGGTTGAGAACATGTTGAATTAGGTTTATCACTATAACCTTAGTTCTACATACCTTCATATCGTTAGATCCTTATAAATCATTTGACAATACAATTCATATTGTATTGGAATTTATCAATCGGTCTTTGACGACTGTGAATCCCAACTTCATACTCATACTAATCTAAGTACAGTGATTGAAAAATTGCCTTAGTTTCATGGCAACGTTGATCAAAAATTGATGGTGAACTCTTCCTCTCCACAACCTCTTTTTCTTCCATAGCTTCTCTCTCAGATCTCCTTTTAGTTTTTAGGGTTTGTAGAGAGAGAATAGAGGAAAAAAAACTTATATATAAAGGGTAGTGCCCTACTTAGAGCCCTCTCCCATTTAGGAGAGTTGTCTAAACAAATTAGAAAACTTTCCTATTCTCGGACTGTATTTTATGCTTGTCCGGTCGCACAACCCGCGAGACCACGAGGTGTGAAGCGATCTCGTACTAAACAAAATGACTTTCACTTTCCAGTGGTCAGTCTCGCTACCTCTTTAGTTGCTACCCCCTACTTGACTGAAAACCTTAACTAGTCAGACTGGACAAAGTTAAAGTTGCCAGTTTTATACCTTAACTCATGGCTTGTCACCTGTTTATATCTCCTGGTCTGATTATGACAGGAAGAATTGTGACGACACATTAACCCATGTTTGTAAGACCCGTATCAAAGTAATCCGGTCTTACTACCTTGAACCAGGTCTACCCATCATGGTCGAACCAAATGGATCATGTGCACGAAGGAGATCACGATGCCAGGTATTAAACTGACCCAAAAACACTTAAAATAAGGGGAGGGTCGCATACCCAGCAAGGGAGGGTCGGACCCCCCAGTATAGAAGTCAGACCCCCAGTTTTACATGGGGGGTCGGACATTTTAAGGACCATGGGTCGACGGGATCTCCGACCCTCCCTATCGACCCTCGGTTGGCGGTAAAAACAGTTCGAAACTGAAATTAGGAAACCTTCCTAATTTCAATGGGATTCCTTCCTAATCTCAATGGGGCTTATTTTAGGAGTTTCTACTCTATAAATAGGATGTCCCTAAGCCTCTTTCACTCCTTTTACAACCCTAATTGAATTGAGAGAAAGAGAATAGAAGGAAGAGAAGAAGAAGAGAAGGAAAGAAGAGAAGAGTTGCAGAGAAGGAGTATTCTTCTCAGGTATGGATACTACTTCCATGAATTTCTAAAGACCTTAGTGTAGATAATGAAGAGGGTATGATCTCAGAAAAACCCAAATCACCCACCCATGGTTAGGTTTTCATGAAAAACCATGGAGAAAGTCATGAAAGCCATATAGGTGAATGAGTCACGGTTCTAGGCCATAGAACAAGTGTGTAATGGACAATAGGAGCAAGCCATAGGACCCCAAACACGAAGAATGGACTGAAGGAAGAGAAATTGATAAAACCCACAGGGAGTCGTATGGGGGGTCGAGGCCAATCGACCCTACCAGACCCTGAGCATCGACCCCCAGTGTTTGGGAATTCCAGAATAGGGGTGGTCGCACCCAGGGTCGATCAAGACTCCGACCCTAGCATCGACCCCCAGTTAACAGCATGGTTTTTAAAATCAGAATTAATTCTAATTAAATTTTATCGACTTTGTTAGGTCTTCTAGCAATATAATATCAATATAAAGGTTATTCTTAAAGCTTGAACGAGGACTTAGGATCAAGTTAAGGTGCGGAAACAAGACTTAAAAACTAATTGATTAATAACAAACTATTTTTATTTCTTGAGTCCAATGCTATGCTTGATTCTATGCGAATATGTTTATAATGTGCATACAACATGTCCTCCAATATTTTTATTATTTGTTCATGCATATTTACTTTATTGTTTATAACATGATGATGATGATGATGATAGAAATAGGCATGTGGATGTATGTGTGTGGTTGGTGTACTTGATGTGAGCGGGTATCACAGGGGTGTCATAGGCCTGGCCTCAGCACTCTAGCTCTATCTCTAACTCAAGTCTTGTGCATTAGCATCGTCGTATCGCCATTACTTTAGCAGAACTATTACATCGTAGAGTATCAGGGGAGGTGGTCTCGGTCCTTGTAGTCTCTGACTCTACCGGGGGGTCTTAGCTCTATCTCAATGGACGTTCTGAGGGATGCTGGGGTGAGACCTTGGATACACTGTTTGGCATTAGGATTGGTTAGTTGCGAGCCCAGTTTGCAAGCCCTTGCCAGCAGGGGCTTACGTGTTCGTATGGCACTGTACAACAATAAACGTTAACCTTTGTTGTACAATGTTATGGTAGGATGGATGGGGACGACAATAAACATTAACCTTTGGGCAGACTTCCACACCCTATGTATAGAGGAGGGGTCAATAAATGTTAACCTTTGACCACCGAACCTTTCTATTGCGCATTGCAAACTTAAAACCAGACCAAAGATATGAATTGAATGCATGCATATGTATTGTTGCATTGTTTTGTTTGCTCACTGGTCGATGATGTGTGCTCACCCCTCGACATCGAATATTTTTAGTTGATGATGCAGGTACTATCGTTGAAAATTATGTTAACGCTCCAGTGTACGGGCACATGGCGGTGATGGAAGTTGAAGACGAAGTGGATACGCATGACTCCTCTTGCGAGTGCAACTCATGCGTATTCGATTAGATTTTATTTTCATTACTTGGATTTAGTAAAGACATGTAATTGATATTTATTTATGTCTTAGTTAATACAGAATAATTTGTTACTTAAATATGAATATCACAGTTAGATTTCTCAGTTCATTTTACTATAAGACTTCCGCTATTGTGTATTTACTCTGATTATTAATGTGGATGTATGAGGTTTAGATAAAATGGATATCGTCTGTCTGAGATCCTGGTTGAACCGTTGGTTTGCTAGCGGTTCATCACACCATTCTGAATAGTGTGGAATTGGGGTGTGACAACTTTGTATCCGAGCATCTCAGGCCGTGTCTGCTAAACTAGCATACCTTCACGACAAATTGTGAACTAAGATAGGATAAAAGTAAAAAAAAAAAAACTGTAATATTAACACACTATAAGCACAAGTGATGTTTGAGACCAAATTTGAAAAGAGAATAATACATCTATTAAAGGAAGAATAATTTTAAATACAATGAGAGAGAAACAAACGTATATAAATAGCTAAAGCAGGGTACAGTCCACAACCCAGACAGTTACTCTGTAGTACAAAGAAAGAAAATAAATACAATCATGAAGCTAGAGGTGAAGGAGGAGGCGGTGCCTCACGGTCTCTGTCATAATCCTCAGTGTGGACTCTAGTCAACTAGGCTACCTGAGTCTGGGTCGTCTGAAGACTAGCTGTGAGACCAACCAAGAGCTGATCAGTCACGCGCTGAGCACCCAAAAGCTCCTCCATACGCATATCTGACCGGCGCTGAGCATCTATGAGCTCTCCCATCCTCATGTCCGATGTGCGCTGAGCGTTTAGTAACTCCCCCATCCTCAGATCAGATCTGCGCTGAGCCTCTCTGATCTCATGCAATATCTCCATCATATCAGAAGGTGGGTGTGAAGGACCAGCCGCATGAGAAGGACCAGCCGCATAAGAAGTACTAGCTCCAGCAGCATGTGTAGGTGAAGGAGGTGGTATGGAGTCCACATCCATGAACAGACGGTCGTCATCACTAGCAGGCTCCATATGAACTCCAACGGCTGCTGCTATTGCCTCAGCGTCAGCCATCTCTACGCGAGTGCGAGGGCGCACCATCGCGTTCCTCTCCTCATCACTGACCTGAGCATCCCGCAATGCCCATCTTGCAAATAGCCTCCCAATCTAGTGGCGAAGAGAAAAATTTCTCCTGAATCTTCTCATCCCCTAAGTCAACCCCCAGGCAGGCAAGCAAGGAAGTGATCATGCATCCGTAAGGAAGGTTCCTAGTGTGACTGGGCAACGTGGCACTGATCATGGTACGCATGATGATGTATGGAAGGCAGACAGGCTGCCTAGTGCATATACAGTATAAGAAATACTGGGTCAGCTGGGAGACCCTCTCGTAATGACCACTCTGCGGTATCAAGTTATGCTGAATGATCTTACAATATACCCGTATATCCGAACACAGATAACACGCCCTTATTTGCCAGCGATCAGGTCGGATGAGCTGACTATCGATCTCAGCCCTCATTTGTAGAGAGAAGAACTGGGGCTCTCCAGGAGCATAGAAAACCATGGAGCTAGCATAGGAAATGCCCAGTAGGTCGGCCAGCTGCCGATAATCAAATGAGATGTCAACTCCCTTGACGTAGCTCGTGATGCGCAGCTCATCACCCCTCTCCACATCATTGTAATCCCCCACCACCTGGAGGTTACAATAGAACTGGCGTACCAAGTCAGGGCAGGTACAGGCGTCATAAGTGATGACAGGAAGCCATCCCATATCACCAAATGCTCTCTCCACATTGAACAAGGCTAACTCAGCCAAGTTCACCTTGCGACCTCTCTCTACGTTCTTGCGAGCGTAATGGGCATACTGTGCCTCGGCTACGTTGGAATTGAAACGAAGACGGTCGCAAACTCTGGGTACTTTGGTACGAGCCATGGTATATGCAAATAAGAAAGAAAAACAGATAATGTGTTAGTAGGGTAGGAAAATCCGAAATTTTGACATTATAACGACGTAAGTTGGCCAAAAGCCTCACTTTTCACCCATACACGTGGGCAGGAGGACTTACATAGATCCTAAACTAACTTGGGAGACTTAAACGGGCGGAAATTGCAACTAATTAGATTGAATTGCAAGAAATTTCAAGAAATTCAAAATTTCACCAAAATTAAGGCAAAAAGTAAAAATTTTGAGTTTCTCGATAACCAACTGATGAAACTCGAATATTTTTTAGGGCTTTCATCCATTGACTCACCAACAACAAAAGCCCCCAATAAAAATTGAATTTTTACGGCTGAAAAAAGTTTAATTTGAAGAAAACGAGACATACGGGTGAAAACCTAGAAAAGAAAACCTAAAAACATGTAAAGGTACGATACATACCTGTAGGGAAGGTGTAGACGTCGAAACAAGGAACCCAAATGACCAATGTAGCAGAGTTGGCACTATAGCAACTCAGAGGAAGGAGACGAGTCGAAACAGAGGAAGAAGAATGGAAATGAACTCAAAATCGGACCTTAAAAATATGATTTTTGGTCCGGGAGTCGGAGAATTCGATTAGAACAATCGACCCCATATCGACCCCGCATCGACCCTCGGCTCTCGGGAACCTGACAGAGAACCAGGGGTCACACTGAGGGTCGGATACCCATTGACCCCCCATCGACCCCTGGCTCTCGGGAAAAATAGGTGATTTCCCAAGGTCGGATACTGAGGGTCGGACACACCATCGACCCTGCATAGAAAAAACAGTTTTTTTTTCACAGAATGATCTGAAAATTTGAAAATAACATCGGTTAACGTATCTACATGAAATATAAATGATTGCCTCATGTCTTTTAATGATTTTCAGGCATCACCATTATCAGAGGGAAAATATGGCTGGGCGTAGAGTAACCAGACAGAGCCGAAACGCAGTTCCACCACCACCACCCGTGGAGGAAGCCAGTCAAGAAAATATATATGCACAGGGTAATCCACAGGTTGCATCACCAGTAAACCAGGGTCAGGCAAATCCTACAAACTTGCCACCTCCACCACCGGAGCTGGTAACTATGGTTATGAACCTAGCGCAACAGCTGCAACAAATGCAACAAGCACAGGCTCAAATGCAAGCAGCAATGGTAATAATGTTTCAGGCAGCACATGCTACACCAATACCGACTAGACAAACAAGTGTAGCACCGGTGGGTAACCACCCAGCACCTCAAACACCTCAACCACCAGCTGCACAGATGCCAGTACAAGGTCCTGAAGCAGTTCAGGTTAATTACCATTATCCACATCCTATGTTTGGGGCATACCCTCAAAATCAAATGGACCACTCCCGACTGGTCGAACGATTCTTAAAGACGAAGCCCAAGGAGTTTAACGATAAACCGTCTGATCTTTTATGGCCAGCACATTGGATCGACGAGATGGAGAGGAATTTTCTGATGATGACTATTACAGAAGAAGAGAAGGTATTATGTGCCACCTTCATGCTAAAAGGTGATGCACATCATTGGTGGAAATCTACCAGGGCCTACCTATTAACCAAGCACGCCCTATTAACCTGGGCTATATATAAAGAAGCTTTCTTTGAGAAGTACTTTCCCCGAAGCTTCAAAGACTCTATGGAGAAAGAATTCCTGAGTTTATATCAGGGACAGATGTTCATGGATGCATACCAACAGCGTTATGAGGAGCTGTTTTTCTTTGCACCACTCAGCATGCAAGAAGAAGACACTAAGACCCGTAGGTTTGTCACGGGACTTAGAGGAAGCATCAGAGAGCATGTTCTAGGTTTGGAGAAGAAAATATATAATGAAGCTGTGCAAATTGCTCGAGTTATAGAATCGAGCCAGAAGGAGAGTTATTTTACCCAGAACAGAGGTATAAAAAGGCCAGCTGGAAATGCTTATAACGGAGGGAATAACAAGACATTCAAACCCTTCGGTGCACTAGGTTTTACTGCTGCACCCAAGACTACCCCAGTATCTCAACAGTAGCCAAAACCAAATACTGAAGGTCCAAAATGTTACAACTGCAGTCAAGCGGGGCATATGGCAAAGGAGTGTCCTAAGCCCAGGAAGCAGCTACATCAAGGACGAGTTTATGCTGTTACATCTGAGGATGCTGCCGCATCACCCGATGTGGTCACAGGTATGACTGAAACCTTTTAAGTTATATTACTTTGTGTGAGCATGTAGACTAAGTTAAATAAATCACAGGTATCGTACCTATAAATGACATACGCTCCAGAGTACTCTTTGACTCAAGAGCTACTCATTCTTTTATATCTGTGTTATTTGGAAAGAAGATGAATTTACTCATCAAAACATTAGACTACAAACTACTTGTACGGTCACCGATGGGGTTAGAAGTGGAGTTAGAAAAAGGTTATGGGCCATGTCCAGTTCTCATTGGCGAGAAAACCTTAGATGCAACCTTGATCCAACTTGGGATGGCAGACTTTGACGTCATCTTGGGAATGGACTGGTTAGCTCGGCATTATGCGAACCTATTATGCACCAAAAAAGAAGCTAACATTTAAAGACAAAGAAGGAGCAGAATTCAGTTTTACGGGAACCAAACTTCCCCGTAAACGCAAGCTCATACTCTCAGCACTAAAGGCTAAGAAGTGCCTTGAGAAAGGAGCAGTCGGGTATCTAGTGTCAATGGTCGACCTCACCAAAGAAGCACCACGGATGGAAGATATTGATGTCGTGCGGGACTACCACGACGTATTTCCTGAGGAACTACCAGGATTACCACCCGATCGAGCCACAGAGTTTGTGATAGATCTTATACCTGGAGCCGCACCAGTATCAAAAGCACCTTATCGAATGGCTCCTACTGAACTAAAAGAATTGAAAGTACAACTACAACAACTACTGGATAAGGGTTATATTCGACCCAGTATATCATCATGGGGAGCGCCAGTATTGTTCGTAAAGAAGAAGGATGGTAGCGTTTGATTATGTATCGAGTATCGGGAGTTGAACAAACTGACAATCAAGAATCGATATCCACTACCTCAGATCGATGACTTGTTCGATCAGTTGCAAGGAGAAAAAGTATTTTCTAAGATCGATCTTCGGTCAGGCTACCATAAGTTGAAGATTAAAGATGGTGATATTCCTAAGACAGCTTTCAGGACCAGATATGGACATTATGAATTCTTGGTCATGTCTTTTGGATTAACAAACGCACCAGCAACTTTCATGGAACTTATGAACCGGGTTTTCAACGATATGTTGGATACGTCGGTTATTGTGTTTATTGATGATATATTGGTATATTCCAAGGACAAGGAAACCCATATTAAGAATCTAGACGCTACTCTATAGTGTTTAAGGAAAGAGAAGCTGTATGCCAAATTTACCAAGTGTGAGTTTTGGCTAAGTGAAGTCGCCTTCCTAGGCCATGTAGTATCTGCTGAAGGAATCAAAGTGGATCCCAGCAAGATCGAGGAAATTATAAAGTGGGAAGCACCAAAGAGCGTTGCAGAAATTAAAAGTTTTCTGGGTCTAGCTGATTATTATCGGTGATTTGTGGAAGACTATTCCCGGACTGCCGTACCTCTCACCAGTCTAACTAAGAAAGGTGAAAAGTTTGTGTGGATGGATAAATGCGAGAAGAACTTCCAAACCTTGAAGACCAGATTGATATCCGCTCTGATTTCGACTATTCCTGTTCTAGGATAGCCATTTGTCTTGTACACTGATGCGTCAGGACTGGGATTAGGATGTGTGCTTATGCAAGGAAAACAAGTAATTGCTTATGTCTTAAGACAGTTAAAGACACATGAGAAAAATTATCCCACTCATGATTTGGAGTTAGCGGCAGTGGTACATGCTGTCAAGATATGGAGACATTACCTATACGGAGAGAAGTTCTAGATTAAATCGGACTACAAAAGTCTTACTTATCTATTTAATCAAAAGGAGTTGAATATGAGACAAAGAAGATGGCTGGAACTATTAAAAGACTATGATTGTGATATCCACTATCATCCGGGGAAAGCTAATGTAGTATCGGATGCGTTGAGCAGAAAAACAATGATAAAATCTCGAGGAGAGGTTAGCACAACTGCAGCAATGTGTACTACCGGAACGGTATTCAAGCACGGTAGTGAACAGTTTGTAATAGATACACCAGATGGACCAGCCAACCAAGGGTTTATTCATCGGTTTTCAAATATGTTCGCTGCATTGAAGATTATATCGGATATAATTGATGAAGTGAAGACAGCTATCAAAACAGACCCTTACCTAAGAACGGTACAAGAGGACATCGAAAAAGGTAGGACTAACCCTGAGTTCATCTTGGACGAAGAGAAGGTACTGAAGTACAAAGGAAGAATATGTGTACCCGAAACAGAAAGTTTGGACATTAGACACCGATTGATGAAAGAAGCCCATACCACCATTTATTTGATACATCCGGAAAGCACAAAAATGTATCATGATCTAAAGAAATTATATTGGTGGAGAGGAATGAAAGCAGATGTAGCTAAGTTCGTGTCTCAATGCCTAAATTGTCAGAAAGTAAAGGCTGAACGACAAAGACCGGCAGGACTGTTACAGCCGTTACCAGAACCAGCATGGAAATGAGACTGCATCACTATGGACTTCGTCATGGGATTACCACTGACTCCTCGAGTAGTTGACGCAGTTTGGGTGATTGTAGACCGCCTGACCAAAATAGCTCACTTTATAACGATACGACCTCAGTATACACTAGAGAGGTTAGCAAAGCTGTATGTGGATAGTATTGTTCGATTACATGGTCCACCAGAGAGCATTGTGTCAGATAGAGATCCACGATTTACTTCTATGTTTTGGGAAGGATTGCAAAAGGCTATTCGTACAACATTGAAGTTTAGTACTGCATTCCATCCACAGACAGATGGACAGTCGAAATGTACAATTCAGATTCTAGAAGATATGCTTCGAGCATGTGTAATTGATTTTAAAGGATCATGGGATGAAAAGTTACCACTTATCGAGTTCGCTTATAACAATAGCTATTAGGCTACTATACAGATGTCACCCTATGAAGCACTGTATGCCAGAAAGTGTCGAACTCCGTTGTTTTGGAATGAAGTTGGGAAACGTAGTATTGTTGGACCAGAGTTTGTTAAAGAGACTTGTCGAGTGGTCGACATTATCAAAGAAAGAGTGAGAATAGCCCAGAATCGTCAGAAGCAATATGCAGATACTCGACGCAGAGATCTTGAGTTCGTCGTGGGTGATAAAGTATTCTTAAAAGTATCGCCTATGCGAGGATTGAAACGGTTCGGACAGAAATGGAAACTAAGTCCAAGATATGTCGGGCCATATGAGATTCTAGCTAAGCGTGGGAAAGTGGCTTACCAGTTAGCACTACCACCATCTATGTCAAGTGTGCATGACGTATTTCATATTTCCTTATTGAAAAAGTATGTCAAAGATCCAACGCACGTTTTGACAATGGATCTACTAGATTTAACTGAAGATTTGACCTTTGAAGTAATACCAATTGAAGTCACCAGCCGAGAGGTTCAACGACTACGCAACTGAGATATCTATTATGTTAAGGTCACTTGGAGAAGTAGAGACATGGAAGAATTACATGGGAAGAAGAGAATGCTATGCGAAAGCAATACCCTCATTTATTCGACTCAGAAGGTATAACAATTTTGGGGATGAAATTTTTATAAATAGGGGGGAGTTGTAAGACCCATATCAAACTAACTCGGTCTTACCACCTTGAACCAGGTCTACCCATCATGGTCGAATCAAATGGATCACGTGCATGAAGGAGATCACGATCCCAGGTATTAAACTGACCCAAAAACACTTAAAATAAGGGGAGGGTCGCATACCCAGCAAGGGAGGGTCGGACCCCCCCAGTATAGAAGTCAGACCCCCAGTTTTACATGGGGGGTCAGACATTTTAAGGACCAAGGGTCGACGGGATCTCCGACCCCCCCTATCGACCCCCGGTTGGCGGTAAAAATAGTTTGAAACTGAAATTAGGAAACCTTCCTAATTTCAATGGGATTCCTTCCTAATCTCAATGGGACTTATTTTAGGAGTTTCTACTCTATAAATAGGACGTCCCTAAGCCTCTTTCACTCTTTTTACAACCCTAATTGAATTGAGAGAAAGAGAAGGGAAGGAAGAGAAGAAGAAGAGAAGGAAAGAAGAGAATAAGGCAAAAAGAGAAGAGATGCAGAGAAGGAGTATTCTTCTCAGGTATGGATACTACTTCCATGAATTTCTAAAGACCTTAGTGTAGATAATGAAGAGGGTATGATCTCGGAGAAACCCAAATCACCCACCCATGGTTAGGTTTTCATGAAAAACCATGGGGAAAGTCATGAAAGCCATATAGGTGAATGAGTCACGATTCTAGGCCATAGAACAAGTGTGTAATGGACTATAGGAGCAAGCCATAGGACCCTAAACACGAAGAATGGACTGAAGGAAAAGAAATTGACAAAACCCACAGGGGGTCGCATGGGGGGTCGAGGCCAATCGACCCTACCAGACCCTGAGCATCGACCCCCAGTGTTCGGGAAGTCCAGAATAGGGGTGGTCGCACCCAGGGTCGATCAAGACTCCGACCCTAGCATCGACCCCCAGTTAACAGCATGGTTTATAAAATTAAAATTAATTCTAATTAAATTCTATCGACTTTGTTAGGTCTTCTAGCAATATAATATCAATATAAAGGTTATTCTTAAAGCTTGAACGAGGACTTACGATCAAGTTAAGGTGAGGAAACAAGACCTAAAAACTAATTGATTAATAACAAACTATTTTTATTTTTTGAGTCCAATGCTATGTTTGATTTTATGCGAATATGTTTGTAATGTGCATACAACATGTCATCCAATATTTCTATTATTTGTTCATGCAAATTTACTTTATTATTTATAACATGATGATGATGATGATGATGATGATAGGAATAGGCATGTGGATGTATGTGTGTGGTTGGTGTACTTGATGCGAGCGGGTATCAGGGGGTGTCATAGGCCGGGTCTCAGCACTCTAGCTCTATCTCTGACTCAAGTCTTGTGCATTAGCATCATCGTGTCGCCATTACTTTAGCAGAACTATTACGTCGTAGTGTATCAGGGGAGGTGGTCTCGGTCCTTGTAGTCTCTGACTCTACCGGGGGGTCTTAGCTCTATCTCTATGGACGTTCTGAGGGATGCTGGGGTGAGGCCTTGGATACACTGTTTGGCATTAGGATTGGTTAGTTGTGAGCC
The DNA here is from genome assembly GCA_028583415.1 of Protea cynaroides. Taxonomy (NCBI): domain Eukaryota; kingdom Viridiplantae; phylum Streptophyta; class Magnoliopsida; order Proteales; family Proteaceae; genus Protea; species Protea cynaroides. The sequence goes on along the minus strand of CM053270.1, from coordinate 4,781,590 downwards.
CAGTTTGCAAGCCCTCGCCAGTAGGGGCTTACGTGTTGGTATGACACTGTACAGCAATAAACGTTAACCTTTGTTGTACAAAGTTATGGTAGGGTGGATGGGAATGACAATAAACGTTAACCTTTGGGCAGACTTCCACACCCTGTGTATAGAGGAGGGGTCAATAAACGTTAACCATTGACCACCGAACCTTTCTATTGCGCATTGCAAACTTAAAACCAGACCAAAGATATGAATTGAATACATGCATATGTATTGTTGCATTGTTTTGTTTGCTCACTGAGCCATGATGTGTGCTCACCCCTCGACGTCGAATATTTTTTCTGCGCACCGGCAAGTATGCAAGAAGAAGAGACCAAGACACGTAGGTTCACCATGGGACTACGTGGAAGCATCAGAGAGCACATATTGGGTCTGGACAAGGAAATCTATAATGAGGCTGTGCAGGTTGCGAGGGTGATAGAGTCCAATCAGCCGGACAGCTTCTTTGCACAGAACAGAGGAGTGAAGAGACCCGCTATTGAGAGTTTGGGTGGCGGTAACAATAGACCTTTCCGCCCATACAGTGCTCGGACCGCTACGCACCGCTAGGAACAATACGGCACCACCTGTGCCACAGAACGCCGGATACAACCCGAATATCAAATGTTTCAACTGTCAGCAAGTGGGTCATATTGCAAAGACCTGCACTCTACCTAGGAAGCAACCACCCCAGCAAGGAAAATTATATGCGGTCACCACTGAAGAGGCAGCCGCATCACCTGATGTGGTCACTGGTACGAATCTATCCCTTACTATTTGGCTTACTATTTTCATTGTGTGTATGCGCATGTAGAACTAAGGGATAATAAAAATTTCAGGAATTGTAAATGTAGCTGGTATACCTGCCAGAGTACTATTTGACTCTGGGGTCACGCATTCCTTTGTTTCCATTTCCTTTGGGAATTGAACGGAGTTACCAATTAAGCACATGAACCCAAGCTTGATAGTTCACTCTCCACTAGGAGTCGAAGTGGCTTTGACTAAATATTATGGACCATGTACTGTATGTATTGAGGGCCGAGACTTAGAAGCAAGTCTGGTACTACTCGAGATGGCAGACTTTGATGTCATCTTGGGAATGGATTGGCTAGGCCATCATTCAGCTATCCTATTATGTGGTGAAAGGAAGCTTGTTCTTACAGACAAAAAGGGAAAGGAGTATAGCTTCACTGGGATCAAGCTACCTAGGAAGCGGAAGCTGATCCTCTCTGCCCTAAAAGCCAAGTGATGCTTAAAGAAAGGGAGAGTGGGGTATCTAGTATCTGTAGTCGACATCACGGTGGAGTCTCACAAGATGGAAGATATAGATGTGGTTCGAGAGTTCCCAGATGTATTTCCAGAGGAGCTTCCAGGTCTACCATCGGACAGGGCTACAGAGTTTATAATAGACCTTATGCCAGGTTCGGCGCCGGTGTCTAAAGCACCATACATTTTGGCCCCTACCGAGTTAAAGGAGTTGAAGACCCAATTACAAGAATTGTTAGATAAGGGATTCATACGACATAGCATATCGCCTTGGGGAGCACCTGTATTATTTGTCAAGAAGAAAGATGGAAGTGTAAGACTATGCATTGACTACCGTGAACTGAACAAGTTGACGATCAAGAATCGGTATCCCTTGCCTAGAATCGATGATCTGTTCGATCAATTGCAGGGTACAAAGGTTTTCTCGAAGATTGATCTCCGATCGGGGTATCACCAACTGAAGATCAAGGCCGAAGATATTCCGAAGACTGTTTTCAGGACGAGGTATGGGCATTATGAGTTTCTAGTCATGTCATTCGGGTTGACCAACGCCCCAGCGTCATTCATGGAACTGATGAACCGAGTGTTTCATGATATGTTGGACACTTCAATCATCGTATTCATCGATGACATATTTGTCTACTCAAAGGACATGGAGACTCATACAACGCATTTGAGGGCAGCCCTTTAACGGCTAAGACAAGAAAAGCTTTATGCTAAGTTCTAGAAGTGCGAGTTTTGGCTGAAGGAAGTGGCTTTCTTGGGCCATGTAGTATCTGAAGACGGTATCAAGGTTGATCCAAGTAAGATAGTTGCTATAGTAGGATGGGAAGCACCAAAATCTGTTGCGGAGATTTGTAGTTTCCTTGGGTTGGCTGGTTATTATAGAAGGTTCGATAGAATTCTATCGAAAGGCAATGCTATGGAGCCCAAGAGGCAAACAGATGATGGTTTGTTCAACTCCTCTGAGTATGATTCATTCGAGAGCGAGAGGGGTTCCTTTCCTTATAGAAGGTAGACTAGGTATGACACTTGTCCACATGAACCACTGAATTTTTCTATGAAGGGCCAATGAGGGCAATGCTTTAGGGTCACATCAGGTCACCTATCCCCACTGAGGTATTATGGGTTGCCCATTGAGGTTTCTCGGGTTGCCTTTCCCTGTTGAGGTTTCTTTTCTTCCCCTTTTTTTCTCATTTTTCTCATTTTTTCTTTTTCCTTTTTTTCTCTTTGAATTTTCTTCTTCTTCTTCTTCTTCTTTTTTTTTGAATTTTCTTCTTCTTTTATTTTTTTTATTTTTTACAAATCCCGTCTTAAGTTGAACAAGGAGTCCTAATATGGTAAGGATATCGCCAACAATTATGGTCCTATCCAATGGTCCGAAACCCTTAGGGGAAGTCTGAAAAGCATGACTTTCATGACAATTGGGTAGCCTTGCCCCACTATTTAAGTTGGCACCTATACGCATTGACAAGTGAGTAGCTATTTGAATCATCACTAAAAGCGACCTTAGGAAAATGCAGTCCCACACCAAAATTAGGAGTAGTGCCGAATTATGTTTTCCTTTTTTCGAGATGTTCAGATGGAACTCGTGTCTCAACAAACTATATCAAGATGCCGAATCAGTCGTGATCATATCTGGGCCTGAAACCTTTAAGTTTGTTGACAAGTATTGATGTTGAAGGTCCGAGAGGACTGATGTGAAACTGTCCACATGGGTCTACCATTGGGAGAGTGTTTGGTTGTTTATGTAGAATGGGCTTATCTTATCGAGAAGATCCCATTTTATTGACTTGAGAAATGAAGGGCTTGTAGGAACCTTGGGAAGCCGTCGGATACAATAAACGACAGATGGGAGTTCCATCCAGATTCATGAATTTGTATATAAAATGATGACATGCCCATGAGATACAATGCCATAAAAATTAATAATCAAAAGAAGGGCTTGTGATGGAGACTCTTTGGAAGGCCGTTGGATTGATGGACGGGAAAGAGAATCTAAAGCCGATAAGAAATATTTCTCTGATGATGACGAAGTAATGAGATCGTCTCTTGTAAAGGTATGATGTAATTGGCCAAAATCAAAAGTCTAGTCCAATACGCAGTGAATCACGACGAACGGTCAAACTTGCATCAGGCTTTGATTGGAACTACCATCCTCTTGAAGTGAGACGAACAATTGGCTTACTATTAAGCTCCAATGCCATTCAATATCTTACTATTTTCTTTTTTCTTTTTTTTATTTTCTTTTTTTTATTTTTATTTTTATTTTATGGATGTGAAGGCCATATAATGCAATGCTTCACTTGATTGCAAAGTTGAATCATGACTTTCAATATTGAGTTTGAAGCTTTTTCTTCTAAACATTACCAATCAGATAGAACGTCTTACCCCTATTAGTACTCTGAGTTTCAATAAACTTCTTAAACATTTGTATCTGCTCATCTAGTATCTGATTTTATCTGAATGGTGAATCTGTATACTGTCCTCTAGAAATTAATCATTACCTTCTATCTGATGTGAATATCTCCCATTAATGATGTAGAGAAAACATAGGCTTGAATTTTATTTTTTTTTTTTTTTTTTTTTTATGGATGTGAAGGCCACTTAATGCAGTGCTTCGCTTGATCACAAAGTTGAATCATGACTTTCAATATTGGGTATGAAGCTTCTTCTTTTGAACATTTCCAATGAGATAGAACGTCTTCACCCTAGTTAGTACTATAATCTTCTATAAACTTCTTGAACATTTGTGTATGCTCATCTAGTATCTGATTTTATCTGAATGGTGAATCCTTATGTTGCCCTCTAGAAGTTAATCATCACCTTCTATCTGATGTAACTATCTCCCATTAATGATGTAAAGAAAACATAGGCTTGAGTTTTTTTTTTTTTTCTTTTTTTTTTTTTGTTCTTTGATTTTTGAGATTGGTCATTCATTAGGTATCTCTTGCTTACAAATGATGTACATTGTAAGAACTTTGGTATTTCCATACTTTTGGTGGCACATCAGTCCTCTACTTATTTGTACTGATTGGCTAACCTGCTGATATGAACTGTTACTATCTGATGTTTTCCTTGGAATCTTTTCACAAGTCAAAGAAATTGGCAGCTTCTTCAACACATGTTTCTTGAGAGTACTCTTGTGTCTCCCAGTTGATCATTTAAAGCTTTCCCCAAAGGGTTGGACTTTCCTTTCTCAAGAGATCGGGTGGCGTAGAAGTTCAGGAGATGGCTCATCATTTTAATCATCTTCAGAGTCAAAATTGACTGCACACATGGAATAAAAAGATATACGAAACTGGGAGGAAATGTATGGAAGAGACAAGGCATAGTGATTGAAATCTCAAACGGGGTTGTAAGACCCGCACTCCATGAATCCGATCTAAACCTTTAATTCATGTCGTAACAGGTCTTCCAATCATCACTGGACCAGACGGGATGAGCGGATGACAACCAGGTATGAAATTGGACCAATCGGACCAATTCAAGTATGAAAATTTGGATACCGATCGGTGGTACCGGTCTTGGTACCAGTCGATGATCGATCGGTATGGCCTGCGCAGACTTGGATCCACGGGTCCCACTTTCCAAATTTTGAACCAAAGGACTTTCCTAATGTTAGGAGGCTTCCTAAACCTAATCCTAGCCTATATAAGGACCCTTAAACCTCCTAAAACCTCTTCCATTGATCCTCACAAACCCTAGAAAGGAGAAAGAGGTTGAAGAAGGAGAAGAAGCTAGGAAGGAGAGGGAAGAGCCGCCATTGCCGTTCGACGAAGAACACATTACCGCAAGTCAACGGTAGGTGCTTAAACATTCCTCTACATTAAGTATTCTAGGATGGTTAGTTATGATTGGATCAATACCATGCAAAGCAGGTATTGATCTAAACCCTATTTTTCCGACAAACCCTAATCTAGTCGGTAAACCCTAGATTCAAGTTCTAGGTTGAAGATCATCGAAACTAGGAATTGAATGGAGTTGGAAACAACTCTAACTCAATGCTCAGACCTAGGATGTGTAGGAGAAACCCTAGGATCAATAGAGGGTAACCGACGGAAGGCAAGAACCAAGCGTATGGTCTTCTAGAGACATACCAGTCGCACCCTATGCGACTGGTACTGTGACCGATACCTCCCAGGGACTGGTCTGTGGGGACCGATCGACCATACCGGTCGCACCTTTCCCCACAGTGCCACGATCGGTATGCTCTGTGAGGAGTATTTTTGACCCAGTTGGTTTTTCAACCAACGTAAACCTAAGGGAAAAACTATTCTAATTAAACCTAACATTGTGTAGGACCTTGTGATAGCACGTTTGGACCTCGTGATGCGGAGCGAGCTATCAAACAAGCATCAGGTAAGGGAATCGGACCTAAACCCTAATAATTTAATAAACAGTAAATCATTGTTAATAACCATGATTCTATGGTATGATGTTTGTGTATACTCACATGTCATCTTTTATTTTCAGTTATTATTATTGTTCATGCATACTCGCTATGCTAGGATGTGACTGTTAGGCATGTGATTGTTTTCGTTGGTGTGTGGAATGGGAAGGACTGGAGGTCTAGGATCATTCCTCACACTAGCACCTTTCGTATCATTTTGTCTTAGCATGCTTGGTGCGGGTAGGGTATCAGGGGGAGGAAGTGGCACTGTGGTCTCCGGCCTGGCCACTAGACTCTAGCTCTATCTCTATGCCGTAGGGAGCTGCGCTGGGACAGGGCCTACTGTGATGACATATAGGATTGGTTAGTTATGAGCCCAGTTTGCAAGCCCTCGCTAATAGGGGCTTACGTGTTGGTATGGGTAGAGTATCAAGGGAGGTGTTGGCGGTGTTTGATCCGGACGCCTTAGCTCTATCTCTATTCCATGGTGGGTGCACGTGGGACGACAGTGGTGTTTGATCCATTGGGCAGCTTCACACGCTCGTGTATAAAGGTGCGGTGGCCACCAATCCTTTCTATAGCACATTGCAAACTTAAAACTAGACAATGATGTGAATGTTACTCATACATATGAATGTTGCATTGTCTGATTGTCTTACTGAGCTAAGTTGTGAGCTCACCCTTGTATATACACTATTTTTAGATGTTGATGCAGATTACTCGGTGGATGATTACATGAATGCTCCAACGTACGGAGGCGTGGCTACTTTGGACGTGCAAGCAGGAGAGGACAAGCATGACACTTCATGCGAGTGCCCTTTCTGCGAGTACCTCTAGGATTTGATTTAATTTGTTTTAGTTATTTTCTGTTGGAATACATTTGATGTAAAGATATTTACTTATGTTTTGGGTATTTGAATAATTGAATATTTTATTTAAATTTATCAATAAATTACTCAATTCATTTAATTTGAGACTTTCGCTGTATTTATTATATTCTGATTGTGATTATGTGCAATGGTTTGTATGAGTGGACACGGTCTTATTGAGATCTTGGTGTGAACCGTTGGCTCAGTGACGGTTCACTCACACTTCTAGTTCAGCTGGAATTGGGGTCTAACAACTTGGTATCAGAGCCCTTAGGCTTTGTCCAACAGACCATATTTGCACTTAACTAAGTCGATGAACTGAGATGGGAAAAATTAAAAGCTTTATTAAGAACACACTCTAAGCACTTGTTTGATGCCTGAGACTAAATATGAAAGAGCATAATGTACTATACTAAAGGTGAAATTAATAGACATGCTCTAGATAGGAACCTTAATGACAAGTGAGAGAAATCATAAACTTCTATTAAATTAAAAAAGAAATTGTATCAAGTGTGCTACTGGGTACAGTCCACAAGCCAGACAGTTACCCTGTTATATAAACCATGCTGTGAGAGAGAAAAATAAAAGGGCTATCATGGGGATGGGGGCATAGGAGGAACAGGGTCCATGATGTCATAGTCACGCTCATAAGCCACCCTAAGCCAATGTAACTACTCCTGCATGACTCTGAGGCTGCGAGCAAGACGCCCTAGGTCACGGCTCATCTCCCGCTGGCCATCTCGGATCTCCGTGAACATACCCATCATGGTATCGGGAGGAGGCTGAGATGGTCCCACTGCATGTGTGGGCGGTGGTGCTGGTGCTGGAACATCCTCCAGCTGATCATCGTCACCCTCATCATCATCCCCTGTCACTTCTGTACGAGCCGCATTGGCTGCTGCTGCCGCAGCTACTACCCTCCTGAGTGGACGAGGACGAGCCTCTAACTCCTCATCATTGATCGGTAGGTTGTCCATCTTCATCCGAATGATGGCATGTCAGAGGTCATGGTGTCCTTAACTGCAACCTCACCTCTCATGTCCACCCGTAAGCGTCGCAGAAGAGTAGTGATAAGCCGGCCGTATAAAAGGTTATTGATCTGATCCGGTTGAGTAGCCTGGCGTATGGTCCTGATAATGATGTAGGGAAGACAGACCAGCTCCCCGGTGCAAATGCAATAGGTCAAGTATTGAGTCAGCTGAGACAACTCACTGTAGTGGCCGCTCTGGGGAACGATGTCGTGCTGGATGATGTGACAATATACCCGGGGAACAGGCCTCAAGTTAGCGGCTTTCATAGGTGCTCCAGGGTTAAGGATCTGCTCCGAAACCTCCTGGTGCAGATCATCAAGGAGAAAGCCCTTCATCTTAGGGGCACAATAAACCAAGTCACCATCATTGGGAATCCCTAGGAGATCGAAAAGCTGGTGAGTGTCGAAGGAGATGGGGACACCCTTGACGTAGCTAGTGGCAAAGTTCCCTGCCTCGGCTGAAGTCATTGACATCTCCCTCTATCTCCAAGTTTGCATAGAAATGTTTAACAAGGTCGGGGCGGGTAGTCACCATGTACGTAATGACGGGAAACCACCCGAGTCTACCAAAAGCTGCTTCCACATCAAACCGCTGAAGCTGCTCCAGGTTCACCCGTCGCCCTGACTCAATATTCTTCTCGTCAAACCAAGAAAGTGGGCTTGTGCCGCCTTGAAACGAAACCACCGTTCATCGAGCTATGGAACAGGTGGATGCGGGCGGTTCATGCCAAGACCAAAGGCATGTTTACCAGCACCTCTGCGTTGAGACATGTTGAGCTACAAAATAAAGACAAAACAAGGAGAAATTTGTTAGAAATTTTTGAAATTTCGGCAGCATAACGACAGTAATTTAAGCAAAAGCCTCGAACTCAACCGAAACCTGGGGAGTAGGACTTACGTCATCACCCAAGACCACATGGAAACCAATCATACATCAATCAAACAAGAAATTTAGGAATTTTCAGAAAATTTCACTTTTTTTTTGTAAAAACCTAAAAATTTGATTTTTTGAAAACATTCGGTGGAACCTCAAATTGGTTGAGGGCTTTTGCTCATAGAAGTCCCTAAACCCTTTCTAAGCCGAAGAAAAAGAGTTCCTACGGTTAGAATCTTCCAAACTAAGAAAAACCTAGTTTTTGGGCATGAAACCATGAAGAAATGATGTATAAAGTAAGAATGGAGGGAAGGAACTTACTTGGAGGCGATGTTTTAGGTCTTGATCGGAAGAAAATAGCTTATAAGACCACCGGTCGGACTGTAGCAACTCAGCAAGCCAGAGAGGAATCACCACCGGAGAGGAAGAAGAAAGGAAAAGTGAGAAAAATCTCACTTTTCCCGATTTTTAAAGGTAATCTAGGCATACCGGTCGACGGTTTTGCCCATACCGATCGACCGGTACTCCCTGGTAAAGTCGACCGGTACCTCTCGATCAGGAGAAAATCCTGACCGGTCGACTATACTGGTCACGCCATACCCTACAGGTTAGCGACCGGTACATCGATCGGTACCTCTCGGGAACCCGAGAAGTTTCTCCGCCTGGACATACCGGTCGCACTACCATATACAGTGCCGCGACCGGTATGTTGCGACCGGACAATTAATGGAAACCTAGAAAATTTTGGGAAAAATTTGTTAAAAAAAAATTTTAATTAAGTTTCCGTTACAATGTTTCGCCTTGCATTTGTTAAAGACTAACACTATTATGATTATTCGATTGTACCTCATGTGTTATGTCTACTTCTCAGATCTGAACAGGAAATCCTCATTAAACCATACCCAATTCAAACCCAAGGTCAATCCATACCCAATTCAGACCCAAGGTCAATCCGGTTCATGCCCCAGTTCAAGGGTCAATGGCTTTCCTCATTGGACCGCACTTAATTTGGGTCCAAGTTCAATCTAGTTCATGCCCCAGTTTATGGGTTAAGGGTTTCATCATTGGACCATTCCCTAGTCGTGATTCTGGTTCCTATCCTAGCCTGGGGTACATTGGATCTCTTCTTTGTTCTACCCTACTGCTTGAAAAACTCTTTGGATTCTAGCATTTCCTTGGCCAATGGGGTAAAAATGCCCGTGATGGGATAGCACTATCATAGCTGAAGTTTCATGGTTTCCTGATGACTCCAAAATCTGGAATTGATCTTTATTGACAAGCAATGGGGAATGCTTCTCGTTCTCCATTCTGACGAGCGATCCTAACTTGTAGCATCGGGCTATGATAGACATGGAACGGGCTCTAATTGATAGATCCAGAGGTTGATTTTGAATTGATTCTCCGATTAATAGAGACAGGGTTGACTTTAAACTGGTCTCTGATTGATAGAGATCAAGATTGACTTTGAATTGGTCTCTGATTGATAGAGGTCAAGATTGACAGTCATGGACTGGGCTCTAATTGTTGGAGGCAAGGATTGCTTGAGTTGGGCTTCGATTGATAGAAGCCAAGGATGACAATCATGGATTGGACTCTAATTGCTAGAGATGATGGATTGATTGAGTTGAAATGACTGAAAATCTCTTCGATTCCTTCATGAAATGGAACATGGACTAGAGGTAATGGTTGAACAGGTCTAGAGGATAACTCATGCTCACATTGAGTTCATATGAATGGAACCTTTCTTAGTTCCAACATGAATTGAAACCTGAAACGGAATTGACGGTTGGACAAGCCTAGGGGGTAATTAAATTCAAATGAATGGAACTCTTCTTAGTTCCAACATGAATTAGAACCTGAACCAAAGTTGATGGTTGGATAAGCCTAGTGGCTAATTGAATTCAGATGAATGGGACTCTTCTTAGTTCCAACATGAATCAGAACCTGAACCAAAGTTGATGGTTGGACAAGCCTAGTGGCTAATTGAATTCAGATGAATGGAACTCTTCTTAGTTCCAACATGAATCAAAACTTGAACCAAAGTTGATGGTTGGATAACCCTAGTGGCTAATTGAATTCAGATGAATGAAACTTTTCATAGTTCTGACATGAACCGGAACCTAAACAGGAGGTGAAGGGTGAAGAAGCCTAGGGGCTGAATGTCTCCTCCACTCTAACATGATCTAGAAGTGATGATTGGACATGCTTAGGGGATTAAACCTTTCTTTAATTCTGAGGTAAATAAAAAATGGTGGTTAAATCTGAGGCTAAATATTTCTTTGATTCTGAGATGAACTGGGTGTGATTGAATCTGCCTAGGGGCTGAATCTTCCCTTGATTCTGGATGAACTGAAATGATGATTGGATCTACCTAGGATCTGAATCTTTCCTTAATTTAAAGGTGAATCGAGAACTGTGATTGGATTTGCCTAGGGGCTGAATCTCTCCTTAATTTATAGGTGAATCGAAAATGGTGATTGTGTTTGCCTATATACTGAATATCTCCTTAATTTATAGGTGAGTTGAGAACAGTGAATGGAGTTGCCTAGAGGCTAAAACTCTCTTGATTATGAGATGAACTAAATATGATATTTGAGTAGGCCCAAGGACTAACTGTACAGGAATATTGTAAACTTTTTCAGGTATAGGTGCTTATCGCTACCTAAATTGAATGCTCTATTGGACTAGATTGACTGAGTTACTGATTGTGTTCCCAAATCTGGTTGCCACCTTTCTTACAAAATTTGATGTTCAATCAAGATCTAGACTCATGGCTTCCATTGATTCATTTAGAAAAATAACATGGATGGATCTCAAGGTGGGAGATCAAGACAATTCCCTAGTTGTAGGGGCCTCTCACCCTAAAAGGGTGGATATGGTTGTAATTTATTCTCTTTTTCAAAGGCATTGAAACCCAATGGAGGAATATCGAGATTCTAGACATCTAAAGGAAAGGAAGAAGTCACATGCACAATCAAAGATGACTTAACCAAACAAAATTAGCTCCCTCATAAGGGCGATTGGGTAAATATTATCCGAGTTAATTTAGTTGGATTTGGTTAAGCCATGTGTTCGGTCTTGGGACCTTGTGATTCCAAAAATAAAAAATCAGTGGTACCAAGGTCTGGCCACTTGGGTTACCGAATTCAATGAAATTAAAATGGATATATTAATCCATTGTCCTTATTAGGGATGGTTAGCAAAAGTGGTTCATGGATGAACAAACTAGTAAATTTCTTCTTAACCATGGTATCTATGTCTTGACAGGGATTTTCTACTCGTTTTTTGAAATCGACGTGTTAACAATGAGAGATCCGACACATCGAGCTTACTTAATGGAGGGTATATAATGACCATCCACTATGACGTGGAACAGGTGTGTACATACCTCACGCTCCTAATGGGTGAGAGTTTAAGATGCTAATCGTGTAGATTCTAACATGTTGACCAATCAAGGACAAAAACAGGCAGAATTTTGACATCTCGGACATGGATGTCATGGTTAAGCAAATTTTACCGGGTCGGTTCAGGGATGAACCAAAAATAAAAAACATTGGGCTACAATCTGGGTTAGGATAGAAAAGGTCACCTTGACAAGGACGGGCTAACCTATCACCGAATGCACGATGAATAATGGATCCCTAATCCCTTTATATACTATGTTGCAAGAATCAAACGACGTAGCGTAGCATAACGCATTCCTAGGCAGACCTAAGAAAAGCTAGTTAGAGACTGCTCGTCGGTCTTGATCTCACAATGTACAGGCCAAGATTGTGTGTTTCGCCAAGCGGGTTGCCTCATATGCATGGGACCCAGTTCGACTACTCGCACGAATGTGTGACTGAACCCATTCCCCCCCAAAACAATATTATAAAAGCATAAATATAGTATCCTAAGAGCTAGCATCCAATTCACACACGAAAAGTTTTCATTTAGGAGTCTGATGTTTATATCCCTAGTGGAGTCACCATTATGAAGACAAAGATAGATGGATACTGGGAGTCGCCACCTAAATTAAGGTCTAAGACCTCAGAATGTATGTGTAGTCTCACCCTAAGGTAAGGCTTCAATTGACTCATGACCCTTAGATTAGATTTTTGGCCCATCAGAGATTGAGTAAGCGTCAGGTTACGGTTATGGGAAAGGGTTAGGCACCCAAATCACCCGATCAAAATCGGTCTCCTATACATTTCCTATGCTAGACTTTATCTATTAAATCGAACCAAACCAAGTGGATTGATATCCTTGAACCGAATCTGGATCCTTCCAAATTGCCTACGTATCTCGGACTTCTTCTGAAAATCAGGTTCACCATCTTAGTTCTGGTGTGATTAAAGTTTATGACTGTGATTTATGCTTGTGCATGATTAAGTTCATTGTTCAAGTTGAAGTTTATGCTTGAAAGGATAAGAAACCCTATGGGTTAGGATCTGGATAGTCCATGCGGACTGATAGATAGTCTTAGTGGATATAAGAATGGATAACCCATGCAGGTTGAACTATGTATTCCTAGTAGGTGAGTGGATAGTCCAAGTGGACCATGGATCCGAATTTAGATTGATTGAAATCTGGATAACCCTTTCTAGGTCTGAATGTGGATAACCTTATCTGGGTCGAAATATGGATAACCCTTTCTAGGTCGAAATATGGATAATCCTTTTTGGGTTGGAATGTAGATAACCCATTCTAGGTTGAAATGTGGATAATCCATTCTGGGTTGGAATGTGGATAACCCTTTCTGGGTTAGAATGTGGATAACCCTTTCTGGGTTGAAATGTGGATAACCCTTTATGGGTTAAAAAGTGGATAACCCTTTCTGGGTTGGAATGTGGATATCCCTTTTTGGGTTGGAATGTGGATAACCCTTTCTGGGTTGGAATGTGGATAATCCTTCCTGGGTTGAAAAGTGGATAACCCTTTCTAGGTTGAAATGTGGATAACCCTTTCTAGGTCGAAATGTGGATAAACCTTTCTAGGTCGAAATGTGGATACCCCTTTTTGGGTAGAAATGTAGATAACCCTTTTTGGGTTGAAATGTGGATGGATATCCTAGTAGATCTATGGATACTCCGAGTGGACTAAGGAGTGGATCCGAATTTTGGATTCTCCCAAATGGCCTACATATCCTAAGGTTTGCCCTAGGAATCAGAATCCGCGTAGTTCAAAAGGTGGGATAACCTGTTCTAAGTTAAGGATTTACAACCTATTCTAGGTTGAGGATTTAGAACCTCTTCTAGGTCTAAGGAGCAACCTGTTCTAAGTTGAAGTATGCTGAGGGGCAGGGATCATCCTAAACTACCCTTTCATCCTAAGCTCTAATTTTGGAAGTTTTTGCAATGCATTTTCTTTCTTTGTTAAGACTTTTATTATTTTTCATTATACCCTTCCCAATAATGTGGGTGCCTAAATGCACATCCCCACACCTAGATTGTCTTCTAGAAGTGTGCATATATGGCAGTTCAACTAGGATGTTGCAGAAATGAAGTTATTGCCAAAAATATAATATTCTATCTAAGCATGGAAATGCATGCAAAATATAACAATATAAACATCACAGATGCACAAATATTGACTCAGATCATATCATGCTCAAATTAAGAACCAACAGTTCAGATTCCATGATGAATGGTAAATTTCACATAAAACTTAAGATTAAGGGTTCAACATCAAATGGTGAGATTTTTCACATAAAAAATCGAACATAACAGATCAGATTTCATCTCATTAAAATTGGACATCACAGATCAAATTTTCTCTCATTAAAATTGGACATTAAAGATCAGATTTTCTCTCATTAAAATTGAACATCACAGATCATATTTTCTCTCATTAAAATTAAACATCACGGTGGGATCTATTTCATCTCATTAAAATTGGACATCACAATGGGATCCATCTCATTAAAATTGGACATTACAGATCAAATTTTCTCTCATTAAAATTGAACATCACAGATCAGATTTTCTCTCATTAAAATTGAACATCATAGATCAAATTTTCTCTCATTAAAATTAAACATCATAGATCAAATTTTCTCTCATTAAAATTGAGTATCATAAATCAGATTTCCTCTCATTAAAATTGAAAATCATAGATTAGATTTTCTCTCATTAAAATTGGGCATCACAATGGGATTTCATCTCCTCTCATTAAAATTGAACATCATAAATCAGATTTTTCCTCATTAAAATTGAACATCACAGATCAGATTTTTTTTCATTAAAATTAAACATCATAGAACAGATTTTCTCCCATTAAAATTGAGCATCACAATGGGATTTCATCTCATCAAAATTGAACATCACAATGGGATTTCATCTCATTAAAATTGGGTATCACAATGGGATTTCATCTCATTAAAATTAGATATCACAATGGGATTTCATCTCATTAAAATTGGACATCACAATGGGATTTCATCTCATTAAAATTGGACATCACAATGGGATTTCATCTCATTAAAATTGGACATCACAATAGGATTTCATTTCATCTCATAAAAATTAGACATCACAATGGGATCCATCTCATTAAAATTGGACATCACAATGGGATCCATCTCATTAAAGTTGAGCATCATAGATCAGATTTCCTCAGAACATCACAGATCAGATTTTCTCTCATTAAAATTGAACATCACATATCAGATTTTCTCTCATTAAAACTGGACATCACAATGGGATTTCGTCTCCTCTCATTAAAATTGAACAACATAAATCAGATTTTTCCTCATTAAAATTGAACATCACAGATCAAATTTTCTCTCATTAAAATTGAACATTACAATGGGATTTCATTTCATAAAAATTTTCAAGCATAGTAAATCAATCACATAAAATTTCTAAGCATAGTAGATCAATCATATTAAAAATTTGAATTCACATGGGAGATTAATCACTCTTGAAATTTAACATCACATGGGATCAATGGATCAATGGATCTTGAGGGATGGATGGTGTAGGTGTCCATTAATGGGTTAATAGAAAATAGGTTGGGTGATGTGTATGAAATGTAGTGGAGGTGGAAGGTAGCATGGAGGTGGAAGGGTTGGTTAATGGCTACACAAGTGAGTGATGATCAGGTTTTGTGTTATGTAGGTTTATGAGTGGAGTGCTTGGCTAATAGCAATAGGAGAGGAAGAATAAAAAATAAAGCAAGAAGAAAAGGGTGGCGGTCGCTTACCTTAATCTTCTTCTCCTTCCTCTTCTTCTAGCTTCTTCTCATCAATCTTATTCCTTTCTCTTTTTTTTTAGATCCTTTTTTTCTCCTCCTTTTCTCTTGGTTTTCTCTCCTTTTATGAATTTGGGGAGAGCAGCCTTCACGTTCCATTTTTCTCTCCTCTTTTTTTTTCTTTTTTTTTTATCCAATTCCCTCCATTCTCCCTTCCATTCTCAATCGGCTTCCTCCCCTCCTCATTCTTATTTTTTCTCTTTCCAACTTTTTGTTCATTCCTATTCTTAATTCTGATTTTTTTTCTTTTCAATTCCTTTTCTCTGACTAAGCTGTCAATCCTCTCCCCCACTTTCATTCTTTCCTTTTGTTTTGAGATTTTTCTTTCTCTTTCTTTCCAATCTTGGAAAACCTCATGGATTTTCTCTCCCTCATTTTTCCTTTCTAGAGAAACCTCACAGATTCTCTCTATGACACCTCCCGGCCAGCTTCTTTTAGAAAGAAATCTCATCCCCACTTTCATTCTTTCTTTCTCCTTAATTCTGATTTTTTTTATTTCTAGCTTTCTATTCCCATCAGCCAATCTCCTCTTCACTCTTTTTTTTCTTTTCTTTAGAGTTGTCTCTCACCGACCTCTCTTCCTTTGATTCCTCTCTTTCTCTTTCAGATTTCTTCTTTTTTTCCATATATGATTCTCTAATTTCTTTTCCATTTCTCTTTCTCCGTTCTCACGATCTCTTTCTCTTGTTAGAGATTTTCTTTCATAGATTTAGGTATCCTAAATCTCTCAATCTCCCTTTCAATTTCTTTCCCTTTATTTTCTTTTTTTTTTTCCTTTTCCTTGCCAATGAGACCCACGACGGTCTCTTTCTATCCTTAGAGATTTTATTTCTTAGATTTAGGTTTCCTAAATTTCTTGGTCTCCCTCTTAATTTCGTTTTCTTTCCCTCTTTTTTTTTCTTTCTTTTTTTTTTCTTGCCAATGGGTCCCACGACTCTCTCTCCCATTCGGATTTTACTTGCTCTTTATATATGAAAAATATATTCAAATATATAATATATTAATATATTAATATATATATATATATAATATACATATAAGATATATGTATATATTATATGATATATTATAATATATTATATATTATATAATTATATATAACTAATATATAAAAGAAATACATGCACATGGGCAGATGTGACTCGATCCGAACCGGTCCGATTTGGGTCAAGCAAGGCTGGTCGAGGTTGACTGGACTAGCTTGGGTTAACTGGGTTGGGATAAGACTGGGTGGGTTTGGCTGAGACCAGCTCTTTTCTCTCTATTTGACATCTCATGAGCCATTTCAGCTTGCAACTCTGCATGGGACCCTTTGACGGCCTTTGTCTAGAATTTTCTTTATCCACTTTAATGGGTATCAAAAATGGAGAATAGTGGCACTTGAATTACCTGATTCGGACGTCGGACGGCCAAGATATGAAGCATGGAAGTTCTATTGATAATTCTGCATGGAAGCTTGCATGGGACCTATTGGTGACCACTACCTGAAATTCTTCATGTCCATTTTGAAGAGGATTGAAAAAGAAACACAATGGCACTGGAATCACCTAATTCAGGCGTCGGATGATCAAGATATGATGATTTAAAGTTTGACGATAATTCATGCATGCATCTTACAATAATTACATAAATGCCCTTGTACTTTTAAACCGACTAAAACTGTGATACCTTCCTCATTTGATCCTAATTGGGTGATTCTAGTCTCATTTTGAAGATAATTTCATGAACTATATATCCAAGTAGGTAGTAGTCCATGACCCTACTGTCGGGCTCGTTGAAAAATTGCAAAACCTTGAATTAAGAGCCAAAAACCATCATATGGATTTACTTAGACTTCTGCATGCTAAGGATGGCAAAAATGGGGTGCTTATAGAAGCTTTCATCATGGGGCTCAAAGTTGCACTTGCAATTGGCATCAAGAAGTTGAAAGTGTATGGGGATTCATCTTTTGTCATCTACCAAGTCAGAGGGGATTGGAAAACCAATGATGAAAAATTAATTCCTTATTAACAGCATGCAATTAATCTAGCTCAGAGCCTCACAACGATAGAGTTCAACTATTCCCCAAGGGACACAAACAAATACGCTGACACATTGACCACCTTGGCTTCAATGATCGAAGGTGATCCTATTGAACGCACAAGACTCTTGATGATAGAAAGAGGAAGGCAGCCAGCATATGAAAAAGTTGATGCATTGACTATTGATGGAAGACCTTGGTTTGCACCCATAGTGGACTTTATTAGTGAAGGCAAATATCTTGTAGATGCTACAGTAAGATAGAAGAAGACACTGAGACGATATGCTTCACAGTTCATCCTTTGCGAAGATATCCTATACAAGAGATCATATGATGGGGTACTATTGGTCTATGTCGATGAAGAGCAAGCACAAACCCTCATTGAGCAGATACATCAAGGAGTTTGTGGACAGCACATGAATGCTAGGATACTTGCAAAGAAAATCTTGAGGATGGGTAATATTGGAACACGATGGAAATAGATTGCACGGAGTTCGTGAAGAAGTGCCACAAATGCCAGATCTTGGCCAACCTGATACATGTACCACCTATAGAATTGCACTCTCAGTTCACCTTGGCCATTCTCAACTTGGGGTATAGATGTGATCGAAAAGATTCACCCAAAAGCATCAAATGGACGCGAATTCATCATAGTATCCATCGACTATTTTACCAAATGGGTAAAAGCTCAATCATATGCTAAACTCATGACAAATAAGGTAGCCAAATTCCTCCAAGATGATATCTGTCACACCCAAATTCTGATCCAACCAGAATGGTGTGAGTGAACCGTCATCGAACCAACGGTTCACACCAGGATTTCGAATAGGCCGTGTCCACTCATACAAACCATCACACATAACCACCATCAGAATATAATAGTACAGCGGAAGTCTTTTAAATATAATGAACTGAGAATCTATTGATAACTTTAAATAAAATATCAAATTATTCAAATCCAAGAAAATAATATAATATCATTACATCTCTTTAATCCAATCAAAAATAATGGAAATAAATAAATAAAACCACTCAAAGGTACACGCAGAAAGGGCACTCGCATGAAGCGTCATGCTCGTCCTCTCCTGCCTGTACACCCAACGCAGCAACACCACCATAAGCCGGATCGTTCATGTAGTCATCCACAGTGTAACCTGCATCAACATCTAAAAACATGTATATATACAAAGGGTGAGCTCACAACTTAGCTCAGTAAGATAATCGGACAGTTTCACCATATTATGCATGAGTAACAATCATTTTAAGCTGTGGTCTGGTTTTAAGTTTGCAATGTGCTATAGAAAGGTTTGGTGGCCCCCGTACCTCTATACACGAGTATGTGGCACCTCATGGATCACACCCCCATTGGCCCACATGTACCCATCATGGAATAGAGATAGAGCTAAGATACCCCTGTACCTCCCCTAATGCTCTATCCATACCAGTACCTAAGCCCCTACTGGCCAGGGCTCGCAAACTAGGCTCGCAACTAACCAATCCTATATGTCATCAATGTATGCTCTATCCCAGCACAGTCGTCTACGGCATAGAGATAGAGCTAAGGCATTCCCACACCTCCCCGATGCCCTATCCACA
>CM053270.1:4645983-4761791 GCA_028583415.1 Protea cynaroides | reverse complement strand
GATGTATGGAGTTTAGATAACACGGACAGCCTACTCGAGATCCTGGTTGAACTGTTGGTTTGTTAGCGGTTCATCACACCATTCTGAATAGTACGGAATTTGGGTGTGACATGCAGCCACACCTGCAACCACTCGATCTATTTGATTTCAGATGAGACATCTGATTATTGTAACTTGGTGAACTTGAGTCCTAACTTAAATACATTAATTGTTTAGGTTCCCAACGGGTTCAAAGTCATTTTCAAAGCTTGAGAAAGGAACAAACATCGATCAAAGGTGAGGGAACAAGACCTAAACTAATTGGCTACTAACAAGCTATTTATTTTATTGAGTCTAATGCCATGATTGATTCTATGCTTGTATGCTTGTAATGTGCATCTCACATGTCATCTAATATTACTGTTATTACTGCTCATGCATATTTACTTCTGTCTATTTACTACCATGTTGATTGATGATGCTAGGAATAAGCATGTGATTGTGTGTGTGTTGTTGGTGTGTTGGATATGAGTGGAGCATCAGGAGGAGGACATGGCATTGTGGTCTCTAACCTAGTCACCAGACTCTAGCTCTATCTCTACTCAAGTCTTGTCCACTGACATTGTCGTATCGCCATTACTTTAGCAGAACTATTACGTCGTAGGGCATTAGGGGAGGTGGTCTCGGACCATGTGATCTTTGACTCTGCCAGGGGGTCTTAGCTCTATCTCTATGGACGTATTGAGGGATGGTGGGGTGAGGCCTTGGATACAATAAATGGCATTAGGATTGGTTAGTTGCGAGCCCAGTTTGCAAGCCCTAGCCAATAGGGGCTTACGTGTTGGTATGGGTAGATCATCAGGGGAAGTATTGGCGATGTTTGATCCGGACACTTTAGCTTTATCTCTATTCCATGGTGGGTGGATGTGGGACGATAATGGTGTTTGATCCATTGGACAGATTTACACACTCGTTTATAGAGGTGTGGTGGCTGCCAATCCTTTCTTTAGCATATTACAAACTTAAAAACCTGATCAAAGATATGAATTGAATGCATGCATATGTTTATTGCATTATTTTGTTTTGCTTACTGAGCCATGATGTGTGCTTACCTTTTCGATGTCGAATATTTTTAGTTGATGATGCAGGTCCTACTGTAGAAGAGTATGTGAATGCATCGACATATGGTCATATGGCGGCTATGGACATAGAAGTTGTTGAAGATGCGGATGATCCTTCATGGGAGTGCAATCAATGCGTCTTTGATTAGTTTAGTTATATTTTGGTTAACGGACATGTAATTGATTATTTTATTTTATGTCTTACGTTACTTGGAGATAACTGGATTAAATATTTATTTATCACTGTTAGATACTCAGTTCATTATTTATAAAAACTTTCACTTATTGCTTATTATCTCTAATTATTACCGTGAAATGTGTGTGTGATTTGATATGGTGGGTACGACCTATACGAGATTCTGATTGAACCATTGGTTTATTGACGGTTCATCACACTATTCTGGTTTGTCCAGAATTGGGGTGTGACAACCCCCGTAGTCCCTTTCATGCTCCTGAGACACCGCAACAACAGTAGGCTCCCTTGTTCTGCCCCAGTTCAATAATTCGATGAAGCTGAAAATATCATCAACCATCTTTATAGAAGTTTGGAAGAGGAAAGATTGTAGACTTACTAGTTAAGTAAGGAAGAAGAGCTGAACATCGGAAATTTCAGAGAGGATTTCGACAGTCTTAGTACGTAAAGAAATCAAAGTAAGAAAGGAATGAAGATGACTCTTCAAATCTCCAGGGCATGATCCACATAGCAGTTCGTGAATATACAATACTATAGACGCAACGCTTCAGAATTTGGATTTCCCATGCGGGATCCACATCATGTGACCCCAATAGCTCGAAGCCCTAATGAGAGGAGTACTGGAATTAATGAGCTGTAGTCATTTTTTTCAAAAAAAAGTGGCAGTTGTGTCCATGTGGCAGACACTTACCGTTCGATGCATCGTTTCTACATAAAGCAGTCATGATGGTAACCTCGAATGCCTCACTTACCTGTGATAGTCTGCCCCATGTAGCAGATATTTGCCTATGGAAGGCTTGTGTAATAAATGCGAGCTAGATGTTCTGCGCTTAACCAGATATCAAATGCACATTGCATTAAATGCCAGTCAGAATCAATCCGAAGCGTCATCCCAGGCTAAGGACTCAACTCATGGTCGCCCAGAACGACTCAACTCCTGGTCATCCAAAGCGACTCAATTCCTGGTCACCTAGTATGTCTCATTCTTGGCTGCTCAATGCAGCTTATTGAGGACCAACTCTAGGGGTCTTCCAAAGCATTTTACCAACAGTTGACGCCAATGCTCAGCCTCCACATCAATGAAGGAACCTCAAGATTGTCCAAGACAACATTGCTCCCTCGACCTTAGGGAGCTCGGAAGAGCAAGGGGCAACTGTTAGGACCATACAAAAAACAACCAATCAGAAAGGGTCATGTGGCATCTCGCGAATCCAGTATAACTGATGTGTGTCCCCATCTCAGGGTACCAAGTCGGGCACGATCTAGTTCTCAGAAGTAGTTATCCACGTGCGGGAATTTAGTGTGTGGGATAACTGGAATAACCCATTATTAAGAGGTTACCTCTACGTATCATCCCCTTGGAAGAGGTTGGGGTGTGCACCATTACCCTACAAAGAAGACCAAGGGTGGTTATGATCAATCTGACCGACGGATGTCCATTAAATGGCTATGGGTCATGCCTACACCATCATGACCCCTTATTTTGGGGAAAGAATGCACATAGACTCCCAATTCACTGCGAAGACTCCCTGAGTTCTCGGATGGGGTCTCGAGATCCATGCAATTGCAAGGAGGCATTCTATGATTACTCCATGCTTAATAAATACCCTTACCAGGAAGGTAAATGGACTGAACTTTTGCTACCAAGTTGTTATCATACTGAATTCTCTACTAGACCCTTCTCTATCTTGAACTCATCCTTCTCATACTTGAGTTCATCTGCATATTGCCCTTGAAATAATTTAGGCATCGGAGTGGCCCTCGGGTTGTCCAACCAGGCCAACACTAGTGTCTATTTTTCTTTATGACAGGTGTCTCAATCAGGAGTTTGACCAAAATCCGGTGATAACAGAACCTATTGTTTAGACAATCTATAATGGGCAGAACTTAGGCAATATGTGGGGAGGTTTGAGAGTCCATTGCAAATGTCCCAAGTAGATTAGGAGCTGTTAGTTATGTTAAAAATGTGCCTAGTTTTACTAAAGTTTTCTAGCTACCATTAATACATAAACAGACTTAGGTTCTCTTTGCTATAGTTTATATTTATATTTATAAGTTATTTATAATAAATTATTATGAGAATAAATTATGAATCATAAATAATAACCATTTAATACCACTAGAGTAATAATAGATTATGAAAATAATGATTAACACCTTTTAACCTATTTGTAGATTTTATATTATACCAATTTATTTTATAAATATAATAAGTATCATTAATCATACCAAACAACTACAAAGATAATCCAAAGGCTTCGGGATCGAGGTTATCATTAATCATACCAAACAACTACATATCTCATATGTAAAAAAGGGCGTCCCAATGCACGAGGCTTCCGCTACTGCAGGCTCTGAGGAGGGCAGGATCTACTTATAATACATACCAAAGAGAGCCTTAGCTAGCAAGAAACTTTTTTCTTAAACATAGAAATAGCCTCTCCGTGTTGCAAGGGTAAGAGTGCATACATTTTTCCCCTCCTCAAACCGAGTAACGAGAGAACCTCGTGCACTAGGACGCCTTTATAGATCTTTTTGTTTTGAAGACTTTTGCTGCCATATGCTGTCATTACACTGCTTTAGTTATTACTTGCTGCTATGCTTGGTACCTTATTTTTTTTTTTTTTTTACTAGAAATCCAAAATAATTCATTAAAAAAGAAAAGAAAAAAGAAGAAGATACAGACCACCCTAATAGGATGTAAAACTCCCACCTTCGGAGGGCAAGATATCCAACATTGAGAACGTCTTTCCTTGGCTGTAAATTTAGATAGACAATCAGCCACAGTATTAATTTCCCTGTAGCAATGCTAAAATCTTACAAAGAGATAACTGAGTTTCCATCTCCATCCACTCTTGCCTAAGCATCCAAGGCAATTTATTAGAAGATAAGATCTCCACGATAGAGGATGAGTCAGATTCTACCCAGATATTTCGATAACCCATTTTCGTAGCTTCTTTCAACCCAATAACAATTGCTTTCGGCTTAGCAAAATAATTTGTAGTCACACCAAGCATTTCTGAAAAGGCAATTGATGAACTTGATATGACACTGAGAGGGAGGGGTGAATCAGTGTCTGAAAATTCTCCCTAATTATTCACTGCTGCCTAGAGCTGATGGAGACCTAACTTTTCACATACACACAAGCGCATGCAAATCTACCTCGCTACCACTCAGTGGCCAAGTCTACCAGATTTGCACACCCACCCTGCAAGCCATTCCACGCACTCCAAAATATAACAAAAAAATAAAACAATGAACATAGAAATATTACGTGGTTCACCAACACAGTATGTGATGGCTAGTCTATGGAGTAATGCCCAACGGGCTCCGTATTTACTCAACACTCAACTTTTAGTCTCTAACAAGACAAGGATACTAACCCTAGGTTTTTCCAGCATAAAACTGAGAGGGTGCACCAACGCCAAGATTCAGGCTTAACAGCCAGTATCCAGCACCCACTGAACACACCATGCTTAACCCGCACCCACAGGAAGCAAATAATAATTTTTAGGCTTATAGAATTGCCTTACAATTTTCCCCTACTAGCTCAATAATTTTCACCTACGCTAGCATACAATATATTGAAAGCAACAAATAGATAGAGAATTGAAAAATCTCACAAACAATGCTTTCGAATGGCCAACAATCTCTCTGAAGCTTCACACTGCTCTTAGGTACTCTCCAACAGCCTTCAATGATGATAGAGATTGATTCACAGAGCACACCTCACTCACAGGCTTCCAATCTCTTCCACACAATCCATAATCACCATGAATGTAAACATAAAAGCTCTACTGACCTCTTATAGGGATTTAGCACTCCATTGATGCACAAAGAAGAGGTAATTGGTGATTGATCACTCCCACAGGGCATGAAATCCTAGAAAACTTTCTTTCTACCTTCAAAATACTCTTTTCAATTTTTCTCTACGTTTTTATGACTCCTAATAACGCCCAAAAGGTAGAGAATCCAAAAATATGGAAACTACAACTTGAACGGACTGATTTGGAGTTCGGATGAAGAAGTTATGTCGGTTTGAAGTTCGACCAGTCAGAAATAAGGAAAGAGAATCTTTTGAAGTCATAACGTGCACCCTTGCTTCCCGGAATCGCCGCCCGCCTATGCGTTGTCTAGTCGCCATTGACTGAAGACGGAATCTATCTTGACGTCCGTTAGATCTGTCGGCTAGTGGCGGGATCGATTCTCGTCCATCGGATCGGCCAAATCACGTCATATGCTATCGGCATCAATCGAGGCCGCAAGATCTGAATCTTTGCCACCGAGGTACCACGCGTGCGCCACACGGAATCAAGAGCTGTCTTCATGAGTCGCGGTTCATTGTATTAACCTGCTTCCATCCAACCAGAATGCGCGTGATGGTATCAAGACGCAAAGGCCGCATTATACTTGAGCCCGCCTTGATCTAGGCCATAGGATTGGAATCTGAGAGGTGTGGCTCTCTCTTGGCCTCTGATATCGGATCTTCTCTATTTCTTATGCTGAAAATGCCCCTCAAATTTCTTTGAAAGGACCTCTGTAACCAAAGGTTCATTAACAAATCCTATAGAATGAAATCTGGCCGAATGGTGCCTCTCTCCTGGCATTTTGTCGAACACTTTGCTGGGGGGAAGGCGGCCAGGGACATGCGAACATGGGCTTGCGGCTGTGTGGCACCATGCTGCTACCTATGCCTTGCGGCTGTGTGGCATGCCATGGTGCCATGGTGATGCTATAGCCTTGCGGCTGGCCATGTGGCTGGCTGGCCATGTGGGGCTGCCACTATGGTGCCGTGGCCTAACTGCCATGGTGGCATGCCACCTTGGCACAGTGGGTCCCACCCATATTTTTGTCTCTCCTCATTCTCTCTCTACAGTCTTCTTTCTTTCTTCATATTTAATGCTTTATTTAATGCTTCAAGATGCCGCAACACTGCCTCATCATCAGTAACTCAGCCACATCATCAGCGAAGCTGTGCCACATCACCAGTGGGGTCCACAGACACTCTTTCTCATCAAACTTAGTGTAGAATACCATTTAACTCGCTGTAAGTCATCTGAAACACATGTAGAACACTGTACAACACACATGCGAAGTTGCCACATCTGTGCTACTGCACTGACACTCTCTCTCCTACATTGATATTCTCTCTCCTTGTTTCTCTGACTGAATGCTCACAAACACTGTCACATCAGCTAAGTTACCAACAATGACAACATAAAGTCCAACAAATACCACCTGACCATTAGAAAGTCGAATAGTTCCACCAGCACCAAAGATACCTGGATTCCCTAGGTCCGTATTCAACTTGCACCACCCTTTAGGAGGAGTCCTCCAAACTAACTCCACAATATCCATTGGTTTCCTTGGTATCGTAACTAAAGAGAAATATTTTGCCACTTTCAACTCAACATTGAATTTACAGAACAAGGGTGTCGGACAGACAAATCATTACATCCTCTTTTAATATTTTGCCATAGCATGTGCTGTTATTACGAGCTGTCCACAAAGAATGCAAAGAAATAAAAAGCAAACCTGTCCAGATGCTTCTCAATCTGATCCCACTTCTTTTCCATAGCCACCAGTTCAAAAGATCATCACATGATGTGAAGGACGGCATCTGTACTTCAAAAATTGTTCCCACATCATACCACACCAATTGAGCAATAACACATTGACAAAAAATATGATCCAGTCTCCGAAGCAGAGTTACACAAAGCACACCTAGACACCAACTGAATTCCATTCGTCATAAGGCTTCCTTTGTTGGAAGCTTATTCATTCACCACCGCCAGGCAAACCATGATAATCTCGGGATCATATTTTTATTCCACACTGCCAAAAACCAGCTAGGTTTTTGTTTATGATCCGAAGTAACTCCCATGCTGATTTCACTGAAAGTTTGCCGGACTGATCGCCAATCCAAATAAGTTGATCATGACGACCCACAGGTAAAGGAATACCACAACCCTCATCAAATATAATTTTAAAACAGGAGATAACACAACCGGCCATTGCCAATTGCCATTATGAATAAAACATGAAAGAGAACACACCTTTCCATTTAATTACTGCTTATTAATGCCCATTCAATTCGGTCCATCAAAGAGCCGCCATTTAACCACTGATCAGTCCATAAGTCTACACTTTTCTCATCACCAATAATCCAATGAGTGTTTTTCGATGTCCAATCCCACATCTTTTTGATACTACGCCAAACTGGAGATGAACACCGAGGGTTTCTTAACAAACCCTCCTTATTCATATAATGGCCTTTCACAAACCTTGCATAAGGATTGAATGTGACTTAAGTTCTGTAACTAGATGCTTGAGGTCTGCAAGCTTGCCATGGTACTTGGAGCAAGAATGGAAGGCAATTCTGAATGAGTTATCGAATACAAAGATTAGAATCACTCATTGTTACAGGGAAGCCAATGTAGTAGCAGATGTTCTTGCAAAATGGGCAGCTACATAATTGAACTCCAGCACTTGGACATTCTAACCTAGCTTCATTGCTAGTGATGTGGTATGGGATGTATACAGATTTTGCATAGAAAACTGATGTAATTGTCTGTATTCTGTGCTTTTTATCTGTGTAGGGTCTCCCTTCGTATTTGAGCCACCAATGGGCCCTGGTGATGGTTAGGCCGGAGGTGGGGTTTCTACCATTAGGTGGTTGTACTGTCTTTATTTCTTTTTCTAATAATACATTTCGCTAAAAAAAAAAAAAAGGAAAAGGATGGTATCTCATTGAAATTATTCTTCCACGGATGGATGGAAGGATAATCGAGCAAAATTTAGATCACAACATGATCAGCTTCTTTTAAATCTTAAACGAATCATTTGTCAACTTATATGTACTGGACCGACCGGCCTGATGACGACTCATTTCCACTGTGAAAGTTACATGAGCTGTAATGGAGGTTCATGGAATTCACTATAAAATTTAAATTGGCTTGGAATACGACTATAATTACATATTATTAAATTGGCTCTAAGAAGTCCATATGATATTATCACCATCATTATCATCCATTGAAATTCACTAGTGATCATAACGGAAATGTTCCATCCTCAAGGTGTGAAATTTGTCGGAGAGGCTGGAGTTTGGGCCCAAATTTTTTTTTTTCAACCATTTCTTTTCAATCAGAGAAAGAAAAAAAAAAAAAGATTAAGGAAAATTTTTAGCATCTCTTCTGTGCTTATCATAGAGGCAGTCACCTCCAACTTTAAAGATAATTACAACCACACCTAGTTCTTTTAAGATGGTTTACGGAAATTGTGAAACGACTTATTTACCCTCCTATAATAAACAACAAATTCCCTTCAATTTTTAAACTCGTCTTCTCTATATTTTTCTTTCCTTCTTGCAACGGTTTCAACATAGCATTCATCTTCTTTGGCAACTCTCTTCATTCATCTTCTTTGGCAACTCTCTTCTCCTCTCCGGCGACTGTCTTCCCTGGCGTTTCTCTTCTCTGCCTATACTTTTTCCCCGTCTTCTCCCACAACACTAATTTTATTGAAATTTGCCCATTAACTCCACATTCCAACTAAAAGTTCTAAACAAAACCAAACAAAGCACATAATTTTCCATTTGATCCACACACACATACACACACACACACACACAAAAGCTCTACACTTTTCAAAGATGTTATCCGAAGAGTATCCATTATTAATCATGGTTCATAAGGAAAACCGTTATGCATGATTCCACGCTTGCGACTTGCCTGATTTGCCCATGGGGCAGCTTCCTCCAGACCTCGAGTTTCAACCGACTCTTGTCAATTGCGCTGCAGATGTTCCCACTCATGTATGTTGTTCAATGTTCCCACTTCCCAGTCATGCTTCCAGGGAATTTATTTATTTATTGGATTTTTTGGTTGCCCAATTACAGAGTTTCTGCCACTTTCATGAATTTAATGTTTTCTACTGCGTTTTTTTTTATTTTTTTTATTTATTTATTTATTATTATTATTATTATTATTATTATTATTATTTTTTATTACGTTTTGGAGGCTTCTGTGTTGAAGACAAAAAATATTCAATACTCTGGTGCCTATGCAGTGATGGGAGTTAATAATAGTTTCTGGTTGGATGAGTTTTGTAAAAAGTTCAGGGTCGAAGAGATTTGGTTTACAAAGGACGACATGATTGGTATCGATCCTGCGATCGCCGCTTTTCAGAGGATCCTCATAGTGAGAGGTAGAATTTTTATTTGGTTCATTTATGTTCAGGCATCGGACGAATCTACGGAGGTCTAACAGGTTGGGAATATCGGCTGCCCTCCCATCGCTGGCTATCAACAGAAATGCCTTCAGTGATGTTCTTACCGCTGGATTAAGAAAGCAAGCTGGCACGAAGGAGAGGGAGAGAATGATGCTCGTATTGCTGCTGGCTTTCCATCAATCCTGCTCTCTCTCTCTCTTCTTTTTTCTGTAATCCACTAATCAGAGTGCAAAGGAGGAAACCATCGAACCAGACTCTAATATTGGCTCTTATCTTAACAAACTTTTGTTTGTAATTCTGTACACAAAAAGAGAATGAAAAAGAGAAAAAAAAAATTCCTGAATGGAATTGGCCAACTTGGAGAGTGGAGATTGGAAGAAGTTCCTCGATTCTTTCCTTTTTCCTCTCCGAAGGTTCTTTGAATGGGGAAGATCCTCTACACTCTTCTTTGGCGAAGGTCCCCGGCCAATGTTCTTCTAATGGCGAAAGCCCTCGACTCTCTTCTCCGGCAAGTGTTCTTCCAATGCCAACAACACTCTACTCTCACTTCTTCCTCTTCTTTCCTCCATTTGGATCGAGGAAATTAGTCTACCCTAATGTCTTTTCTTAAGTTTAAAAAGGGTAAAATGGTAAGGTTACACTTGTCCAAGGGTATTGTTGTTGACCCAAACCGGATTGATCTTTAGCTCGCTTATAGCTCTTGCAAAAAATAAGAAGGGACACTGTAGTAATGGTCGGGTGTAGACACCTTTTGGCCACTCTGATGCCTAAGTCAGTCTGAGGGACAAATAGTATGGGACAAGTAAGAGAGACTATCCCTTTGAATGAAGGGGATTCGGGTAGCTAGCCTACTCTGGGCTCAAGTGCTAGAAATGTGACTGTGTGTTTACCTGGGTATGCTTCCTCTATTTATAGGTTGGGAGTGACCTAGATGTGGGAGTTGACGTGTCTCTTGTTGTGGCGGAATGTCCTTCCTGGAGCGTGATTTACTCCAATTGATTTGGTGATCAAGTGATCTTCTGCTGAGTCATCGAACAGTGGGATCTCTTTCTTAGGATTCCATTGACTTTCCCTTGGCGTACACCTAGGGGGAAGTTTGATCTTTGTATTTATATGATTGGACCCTACATGTACGTCACAGTATAGCTGGCATGTAGCGTGGATCTATATGACGAGGTCCACTTGAAGAGGTGCCGAGACAACTGTGCTGCAGAGATGGCGAGACCACCATACTGAGGAGGTGTCGAGGCTTCTATCCTGGTGAGGCTCCAAGGCCTATAAGACATCTGAGGCCAATAGGACCACGAACCTCCGAGACTAAGAAGGACACGAGGCTCCGAGGCTCTTTACTATTCTCATTGGTGGTTCCGGTTTATCAGGAGCTGCTTTTGTCTTAAACGTGCAAGTTTAAATATATGAATGTGGACCTTTCCTCAAGGGCCTGGGACTTATATATGTAAGACCCACACTCCATGAACCAGATCTAAACCTTGAATTCATGTCGTAATAGGTCTTCCAATCATCACCGGGCCAGACGGGACGAGCGGATGACAAACAGGTACGAAACAGACCATTTAAGTATGAATTTTGTTCATACCGGTCGATGGTATCGGTCTTGGTACCGGTCGACCAGTATAGCCTGCGCAGCAGACTACGAAGATCCGGAACCGGATCTCTGCGGGTCCTACTTTCCAAATTCCGAACCCTAGGAATTTCCTAATCCTAGGAGGCTTCCTAAACCTAAACCTAGCCTATATAAACCCCTCTAAACCTCCTAGAATCCCTTCCATTGATCCTCACAAACCCTAGAAAGGAGAAAGAGGCTGAAGAAGGAGGAGAAGCTAGGAAGAGCCGATATTGTCGTTTGACGAAGAACACCTTATCGCCAGTCGACGGCGAGTGCTTAAACCTTCTTTTACATTATGACTCTAGGATTATGACTCTAGGATGGTTAAGTTGCTTTGATCAATACCATGCAAAGAAAGTATTGATCTAAAACCCTATTTTGCCGATAAACCCTATTTTTGCCGACAAACCCTAATCTAGTCGGTAAACCCTAGATTCGAGTTCTAGGAAGAAGACCGTCAAAGCTAGGACTTGAATGGAGTTGGAAACAACTCTAACTCAGTGCTCAGACCTAGAATGTGTAGGAGGAACCCTAGGATCAATAGGGGATGATCGACGGCAGTCGAGAACCGGACGTATGGTCTTCCGGAGACATACCAGTCGACTATACCGGTTGCACCCTATGCTACCGGTACTATGACCGGTACCTTTCGGGGGCTGGTCTGTGGGGACCGGCTGACCATACAGGTCGTAGGTTTCCCCACAGTGCTACGACTGGTACTGTGACCGGTCAGCTCTATGAGATGTGTTTTGCCATTGTTGGTTTTTCGACCAACGTAAATCTATTCTAAATAAACCTTAATATTGTATAGGACTTTGTGATAGCACGTTTGGATCTTGCGACGTGGAGCAAGCTATCAAACGAGCGTCAGGTAAGGGAATCAGACCTAAATCCTAATAATCTAATGGACAGTAAATCGTTGTTAATAACTATGACTCTGTGGATTGATGTTTGTGCATACTCGCATGTCATTCTTTACTTTCAGTTATTATTATTGTTCATGCATACTCGCTATGCTAGGATGTGATTGTTAGGCATGTGATTGTTTTCGTTGGTGTGTGGAATGGGAAGGGCCTGGGGTCTGGGATCATTCCTCACACTAGCACCTTTTCGTAGTATTCTATCTTAGCATGCTTGGTGCGGGTAGGGCATTAGGGGGAGGACGTGGCACTATGGTCTCTGGCTTGGTCACCAGACTCTAGCTCTATCTCTATGCCGTAGGGAGTTATGTTGGGATAGGGTCTATCTTTTCTTATTGTTCTGTCTTAGCATGCTTGGTGCGGGTAGGGCCTCAGGGGGAGGACGTGGTACTATGGTCTCCAGCCTGGCCACCAGACTCTAGCTCTATCTCTATGCCGTAGGGAGCTGTGCTAGGATAGGGCCTACTGTGATGACATATAAGATTGATTAGTTGCGAGCCCAGTTTGCAAGCCCTCTCCAATAGGGGCTTACGTGTTGGTATGGGTAGGGTATCAGGGGAGGTGTTGACGATGTTGATCGGAACGCCTTAGCTCAATCTCTATTCCATGGTGGGTGCATGTGGGACGGCAGTGGTGTGATCTACTGGGCGGTTTCACACACTCGTGTATAGAGGTGCGGTGGCTGCCAATCCTTTCTATAGCACATTGCAAACTTAAACCAGACCATAATATAATATGATTGTTACTCATGCATATAAATGTTACATTGTCTGATTGTCTTACTAAGCTAAGTTGTGAGCTCACCATTGTGTATACACCATTTTTAGATGTTGATGCAGGTTACACGGTGGATGACTACATGAGCGTGCTGGCGTACGGAGGCGTAGCTGCTTTGGACGTGCAGGCAGGAGAGGACGAGCATGGCGTTTCATGCGAGTGTCCTTTCTGCGTGTATCTCTAGGATTTTTCTTTATTTGTTTCAGTTATTTTCGGTTGACATTAAAGTGATGTAAAGATATTTATTTATGTTTGAGAATTTGGATAATTGAATATTTATTTAAATCTATCAATAGATGCTCAGTTCATTTTATTTAAAGACTTCCGCTGTATTTATTATATTCTGATGGTGGTTATGTGCAATGGTTTGTATGAGTGGACACAGTCTTATTGAGATCCTGGTGTGAGCTGTTGGTTCAGTGACGGTTCACTCACACTTCTGGTTCAGCCGGAATCGGGGTGTGACAATATACATGTGTGGATACTTGATTGGGGGGGGGGGCATATTCTCCCGTATCAAATGCCCCTTGCTCTTGCCTGCTTCTTGAAGCTGGGGAGAGCAATATATCTTTCCATTTTTTGTCCGATGCCCATGAGGCTGCCCCTAGAGAAGCCATACGGTTACCTCTTAAGCGGGATTTTTAAATTTTTAATCGTGGGTCCAGCCACTTACCTTGTTTTTCTCCGATCGCCCTGTCACGTCATAAACGTGGCCGTAGGAGAACAAGTAGGGTGCGTCCACGTGAACTTTTACTTTTACGACGCGACGGTTATAGCAATTTCATAGGTTACTAGCCCATTATGACCTACGTTTGGATTTTTTATCCGAACGTACGGTCCTTATATACTGTTCATCTTCCTTACTATCTTCCTTCTGCTTTCTTCTTCGATCTTCTCTGATTTTTCTTGCTGTTCTTTCTCCGTTTTTTTGTGTACAGCGCTCCGTCGATACTCACCATCTACAAGTAAGTATGCGTAGGTTAAGGAAACCCATTAATAGGGAGGATACTAACCTTGAAGAGGAAGCTCAGGGCTCAAACCCCGCAAGACGACGTGGCCAGGTTTCTACTTCCACTGCCATCCCTCTTGTCATTCTTGAGGAAGGATGGGGTTGGCATAATAAGGTCTGTAGGGCTAGGGCTGTTCAAGCTGCCCAGATGCGGGCAGCAAACCTTGGACCCCAGCAATCTTCTAGAGTCCCTTTCGGTACTAACTATGCCGCTGGTAAGATACTAAGTCGGATGACTCAAGGTCGCCTAGATGCCATTAAGGAGCTTTACAAGGTCCTTGAGAACTTCGTCTCCACACTACCAGAAATAGAGGATCGAATGTGCATTCCTCGCAACAACGCCATTGTAGTGTACGAAGAAATGTTCCAGTTAGGGTTTCGGCTTCCTAATCCCCCCCTTTTACTTTGAGCTGTTGGATAGTTACAGACTGACACCTCCGCAAGTTACCCCTAACGGATGGTGAGAGATTACTAGTTTCTTAGCTCGGTCAAGGTTGGGCGGCTTGCCTGCC
This sequence comes from Protea cynaroides, assembly GCA_028583415.1. NCBI lineage: Eukaryota > Viridiplantae > Streptophyta > Magnoliopsida > Proteales > Proteaceae > Protea > Protea cynaroides. Next base: position 4,747,421 of record CM053270.1, on the reverse strand, counting down.
GATGTCACCCTCTTCAAGAAATTTATCCACCTTGTCTCAGGAACACCCACTGCTGGGGAAGGTTGGTACTACTTCCAGTGTCAAGGTGATTCGTCTTACACCTCGGCGAAAGACGTCATCACCTCGCACCACAACTAGAAATTCAATTTCTTCTTTGTTTCTTGGGATCCATTACCCAGGGACACTTGGCCTCATAACATCTGGTCTAAGCCTATCCTATCCTTGGTCAACACTGTCCCACTAATTAGCCAGGACCTGAAAGAGTTTTTCGAAGCAATCTGCGTCGTTCCTCCTTCGACCGTAGAGCAGCTGACTGATCTCTCATTTCTCCAGAATGCTGGGCTGGGTAAGCCCTATTTTTATAACTAACTCCATTTTCTGTATTATATGCAACTTGACATTCATTTTTCTGATTGACAGTGGACATCAGATTGAAAGATCTTGTTGAGATCCTGATGGTCGAGAGCTCTCCAAAGGACACCAATGTGGTCGAGGCCCAAACTTCTATAGGTCCTTTAGAAGATACTGCCGAGGTCATCGAGCCTGTTAAGGTTGCAGAGCATTCTTCTCCTCTTGTGGTTTTTTCTCCGGGCAAGAGGTCGGCGCAGCTAAGGGTGGTGTTGAGGCACAGGAGATTGAACCCAAAGAGGTCACAGAGCTTCTTACATCTTGAAAAGAGGAATCTCCGTCATGAGGAGAGATTTGAAAAGAAGAAGAAATCTTCCCGGAACGAGGGGGAGTCTCGAGGTATACTTCTTCTCGTCCTCCTGTTTTTCTTTGATAACTTGTTTTTTATTTTACATCTTTTATTTAGCAGTTGGCCGTACGAGGGACCATTCTGCCAAATTCACTCATCCCGAGACCATAGAGGATGATGTGATACCTTTCGTGCCTGAGGTCAACATATCAACCCGTCAGTCGGCCCTCCGAGTTCCCGTTGTAGCAGAGGAGCTCATCCGAGATATGAGGCTTTCTGTGGACGAGGCAAACTATGACAAGATGACACTCGGCGAGGCCTTTTACCATGAGACTTGTCATCAATATCAAGGTAATTATTGTTGGTGTTGCTTTTTTTTCTTTGGCATTTTTTGTATCATGACTTCTTTTTTGCTTGCAGATTGACCATTTCTTACACAGAGCTCGAGAAGCAATTGTCGACATCAAGGCCAGGCTAGACTTGGCTCTCCAACGGTTGTCTAATGTCGAGACTCATCGGGTTGAAGCCTATGCTCTCGCCAAGGGGTACCAAGAGGAGAATTAAAGTCTCAAGGGCAGACAAAGGACCTCAAGGAGGAAGTCAAAAAGTTGAAGGCGGACCTTGCCGAGGCCGAGAGAAAGAAGACCATGCTTCGACAGGAGTGGGATGACGTTGAGAATAGAGCGAGGGAGGACCGAAATTCATACGAGGGTATGAAGGAGACTCACATGTACCTTAAGGAAGAGGTTTGGAATGCTAAGGCCACTGTTGAAGCAACAAAGAAGATTATCCAAGATAAACGCGTTGCTCACAGTGATGCTTTGGCAAGGCTTGAGGCTACTTCAGAGGTTAGAGTTCGGGAGGCAAGGAGGAAAGCCTTAGAAGATTTCAAGACTGGGACGGAATACAAGAAGACTATGACGGAGTCATTTCTCAAGCTAGTGATGCCGATTTTGACTAAGACCTGTGATTTTGTTTGGGCCACCTATCCTCATTTTGACCTCTCGCTAGTTAGTACTTTCAAGAAGCTTCTTGGAGCCACTGCATCTCCAAGGACCTCGCCACTCCTGTCGTTCCCTTATTCTTCCAATCAGCCTACCTCTCTGCCTTTGAAGGTTACAATAGAAAATCAACCTACCTCCATCCCTCCTGAGTTGACACCTTAACCTGGCTAAGTTGAAGAGACCACTCCTGCAGAAGTTCCAGTTCTTCCCTCAGATCAAGTTTTCCCTACCGCTGAGCCATGAAAAAGAAAGTTGAAGTTTGAAAACATGTTCTCCTTTTTTTAATGTATAATTATTCTTTCCCATCAATGAACAAACTGTTTCTTCACTCCTGTGATCTTTGTTCTCTAAGATTGACATTTGACTTAGGATAATTATCCACCCTTCGATCTTTGAGGCCCTTGGGGCAGCCAAGGGTGTCAAAAATAGTCTCTTCCCATCGAGGTTTGCATCTACTGAATCGACCCTCCATGCTTTGGCCCCTCGAAATGGTGCTGATGCCAATGCTTTATCCTTACTTAGGATAATTATCCACCCTCCGAGCTTCGAGGTCCTTGGGGCAGCCAAGGGTGTTGAAGGTAATCTCTTCCTATCGAGGTTTACATCGACTGAATCGGCCCTCTGTGCTTTGGCGCCTCGAAATGGTGTTGAAGCCAATGCTGTATCCTTACATAGGATAATTATCTACCCTCCGAGCTTCGAGGCCCTTGGGGCAACCGAGGGTTCTGAAGGTAATCTCTTCCCATCGAGGTTTGCGTGTACTGAATCAACCCTCCGCCCCTCAAAATAGTGCTGAAGCTAATGCTTTATCCTTACTTAGGATAATTATCCACCCTTCGAGCTTCGAGGCCCTTGGGGCAGCCAAGGGTCTCATAGGTAATCTCTTCCCATCGAGGTTTGTGTCGACTGAATCAACCCTCTGTGCTTCGGTGCCTCGAAATGGTGCTAAAGCCAATGCTTTATCCTTATATAGGATAACTATCCACCCTCCGAGCTTCGAGGCCCTTTGGGCAGCCGAAGGTGTCGAAGATATTTTTTCAATAATAAGTACATCATATTTCTTGTAACCAAGCATCTTTATTGATTTTTACTTGATTTACAACACTTTAGGAATAAAACTTTCGTAAATTCAACGCATTCCACGTCCTTAGAACAGCCTCGCCGTCCATTCTTTGTAGGTGGTATGCCCATATCCTTGTTGTTTTTATCACTTTATATGGTCCTTCCCAGTTTGGAGCCAACTTTCCTTGTCGAGTTGGTTTCGAGGCCGAGGCCTTCCTCAGTACTAGGTCACCTACTTGGAACAGTTTCTCCTTCATTTTCTTGTTGTAGTGATTGGCGATCCGAGCTTAGTATGCGACGTTCTTTAGGTAGGGACCTCCTCCACCCATCTTTTCCTTTCTTCTATCAATCTGTCCTTTAATCCGCTTAGGATTTCTTGGCTTATCACTTCCTCTTGCGTGATCCTTCTTTTCAGACCCTCGGGGATCATTCTGTTGGTGACCTTGACTTGTCCATTTGATTTCGGATGATGGACCGAGGTGAAGTGTTGTTCGATTCTGTATTGATTACAGAAGCTTCAAAATTTGTTCGAGTTGAACTGCTTCCCATTATCAATAACCACCGCCTGTGGTATTCCATATCGGTAGACCACAAGGAGTTTAAGGAATATGTCACCTTTGAAGCTATAATCTTGGGCATTGGTTCTACTTCTATCCATTTGGTGAAGTAGTCGATGGCCATAATTAAAAACTTATTCTTCCTCAGTCCTACAGGGAACGACCCTAGGATATCCATTCACCATATAGCAAAGGGAATCAAGCTTGAAATTGGCTGTAGTGGTGCGGCAGGCTGATGCTGAATTTTTGCGTGCCTCTGGCATTGTATGCACCTCTTCACATACTCTTCGTACTATTTCACTATGCTGGGGAAGTAGTAGTCGTGTTTGATTAACTTTTGTGCTAGAGTCTGTCCTGCCTGATGACTGTCGTGAAATCCTTCGTGGATGTCTTTGATTGCTTCTTGAGCCTCGGAGGGTCATAAGTATCTTAGTAGGGGTAGTGAAAAGGCCTTATTGTATAGTACATCCTCGTATATGACTTACCACTTTGACCTGCTCTGTATTTTCCTTGCTTCCTTGTGGTCATCTGGGAGTACACCATTTTTTAGGAAGTCTTGGATTGGATCCATCCAGCAGGGCTCATTTATGATCATATTGACCTCGGCTTCAGGAGCAATGCTTGGTTTTTCAAGGCGGCTTAAATATATTGAGTTATTGGTAACCTTCTAATTGTTACCCAACAATTTGGACAGCTCATCCGCCTCAGAGTTGTCTTCCGATCAATGCTCTGGATTTCAAAGCCTCAAAATTCTGATGCTATTTCTTTGACTTTTTTGAGGTAGGCTCGCAGTTTTGCCACCTTTGCCTCGTAGTCTCCCGTTACCTGCTTGACCACAACCTGAGAATCATTGTGGTCGGAGATGTCTGTGACCATAAGGCACCTCACCAATTGGAGTCTTGTGATCAACGCCTCATACTCAGCTTCATTGTTGGTAACAAGAAAATCAAATTTAATTACGCTTCTGATTTTAAAACCTTCTGAGCTGACTAACACCACTCCTACCCCAGCTTGATTCTCGCTGCTTGCCCCGTCTACAAAAAGTGTCCAGGGTAGCGAATTTGGCTCTGGACCAAGGGTCGGAGGCCTTATTTGTATGGTAGTATTGGGGTCTTCAGGGTCATCTACCAATGTGCTTTCGATTAAGAAATCGGCTAAGGCTTGGGCCTTAATAGCTGTCCTCGGCTTGTAGTGGAGGTCAAACTCCCCAAGCTCTATTGCCCAGTTGATCATCCTCCCTGACATGTCATTCCTTACGAGGATCTTCTTCAAAGATTTTGTTGTCAAAACCTCAATAGTATGAGCTTGGAAGTAGGGTCACAACTTTCTTGCAGCTATTACCAGTGCCAGAGCATGTTTTTCTATGGCTGGGTATCAGGTCTCAACGTCCAGTAATATTTTACTTAAGTAATATATTGGCCACTGCATCTTTTTGACCTCTTTAACTAGCACGGCGTTAACTGCCTCCGAGGAGACAACTAGATACAACTGGAGCTCGTCCCTTGTCTCGAATTTGACATGCACTGGTGGGGTCGACAGATACTTTCATAGTTCCCTGAACGCCTGTTGACATTCTGGAGTCCACTCGAATTTTTTGTTTCCTTTAAGTATCTGAAAGAATGTCATGCATCGACCTTCCAACCTCGACATGAAACGTCCGAGGGCAGCAATCCTCCCTGTCAGCTCCTGTACTTGTTTTATATTCTTGGGCGGCTTCATGTCTTATAGGGCTTCTATTTTTACGGGATTAGCTTCTATCCCTCATTGGGATACCATGAATCTGAGAAATTTTTCTGAGTGTATCCCAAAAGCCCATTTGATCGTGTTTAGCTTCATGTTGTGCTTTCGTAGAACCTCGAAGGCCTCGCGGAGGTCGTCAATATGTGTTCTCGCCTTAAGGCTCTTCACTAGGAAGTCGTCGACATATACTTCCATGTTTTTTTCAATCTGGTCCTTGAAATTTTTGTTTACCAGACATTGGTAGGTGGCTCCTTCATTTTTTAGGACGAAGGGCATGACTTTATAGTAATACGTCCCTTGGTTCGTAATGAAGCTCGTGCTTTCTTCATCTTCCTTCCTCATAGGAATTTGGTTATATCCTGAGTAAGCATCCATGAAGGAGAGTAATTCATGTGCTGATGTGGCATCTATTAATTGATCTATCCGAGGCAAGGGGTAGCAATCTTTAGGGCATGCTTTATTGAGGTCTGTATAATCAATACAAATCCTCCACCTATCCCCTAATTTAGGCACCATTACAACATTAGACAACCATTCTGGGTATTTAACTTCCCTAATAAATCTAACCTGAAGGAGTTTTTCAACTTCCTTGTTTATTATTTCCTATCGATCTGGTGTAAAATTCCTCTTTTTCTGCCTCACAAGACGATGTTGTGGGTCGATGGCTAGATGATGCTCCATGAGGTTTATGTTGATGCCGGGTATGTCTGCTGCTGACCAGGCAAACACATCGACATTTTTCCTGATGAAGGAGATGAGCTTGTCCCGCATCTCCCCTTGCAAGGTGACTCCGATTCGAAAGGTACGATCAGTCTAGTTCTCTGATATTGGGATCTGTATCAATCCTTCTGTAGGGACTCCTCACTAAGCGGATATTTTTTCAGTATCTGGATCATCTCTGAGGTCCTACAGGATGATAGACTGGACCGAGGCCTTTCCTTTCTTTTGGTTATTTTTTCCTCCCCTGTGAGGAGTGAGGCCCCTGGTATTCATTTCAGTTCTATGTCATAGCATTGCCGCGAGATTCTCTAGTTCCATGGTCAGTGGAGAACTTGATCACCTGATAATATGTAGACAGGCAGCTTGGGGGGCAGAGGTCGACTACTAGGAATTCTATATTGATAACCTTTCGAGCTGGTTTCTTTCCGATCATGAAGGGTAGGAGAATCCCTCCCTTTAAGGAGACTGAGTCTCCAGTGAATCCTATTAGGGTGTGGACGACCGGTCCCAGCATCTCGTCGCTAAAATTCATCCTCTGGAATGTATGGTAATATAGGATGTCTGCTGCACTCCTTGTCTCCACCAATATTCGGATGACGTCAAAATCTAAGATGATCGCTATGATCACCAAGGGATCTTCATTAGGTGATACAACGTTTTTCAGGTCATCGTCACTAAAGATCATTAGGTCCTCGATTCTTTATTTTTTTGGGACCTCGTAGAGCTATTTCCTGCTGCTGATCCGCCAGTGATCACATATGACTCGAGTATGACCAATTGTACTTTTTGTACTGGTTTGTCAAGGCCTTATATGGTGATGTGCTCCGGGAGTCTGATCTCGACCCGTAGGAGGTCCATTTGGTATCGCTTCTCCTAAAACTCTAATTGTGCTTTTAACTTTATCCCCTTCACCCGTAGGCAGGTTCTGGGGCATATTCTTATCATAGCACTAGGTCCAGAGGCCATTATCGAGGTTTTTTTTAATTGTGATTGAGGATTTTGTTTACCCTCCAACTTTCTTTTTTGTTTCCCTCGGCTGTCTCGAGGCAGCTTTGATCATATATGTAGCCCCAATGGTGGGTCGTACTGGGGATGGGGTACTTCCTGCCCCATCATCTTCTCTGTTATTATCATCTTTTCGACCTTTGTTTTTTCAGCCTCAATCTGGCAGCTGTCAGGGATCTCCGAGGCTACCCCAGGTGGTGCTAGTCTTTTGTTATCCACATATTTTTTGAGCTTGCCATTTTGGATCAACTCCTTGATGGCATCTCGTAGGTGTCGGCACTCGTTAGTTGTGTGCCCATGCTGGTTGTGGAAGGCACAGAATAGCCTCAGATTTTTGTTCTGAGACTCGATATTATTTTATCAGCTTTCGAAATGTGGTTTGGGACTTTTCCACCATAAATATTTCTGCTAAGGTCTTTCGGAGGGGGTGATAGTCCTCATATGGCTAGAAGCTTGGGCCTTCTACCCTAGCGGTCTTCTCCTTCTTTTGCTTTTTAGAGGGCCCCCCTTAAAGTTTGGATCCATCGGCTTTTCTCCACATTTCTTTTCTGAGGCAAGGAGTGGAGGCTTCTCTACTGCCTTGTCCTTCTTGGTGGCCATGTTGGCCATGGCGTACCTTTCACACTGCACCTGTAATTCTGCTAGTGTGATGGCTGGCTTCTTGGCTAGAGAAAAGATCAGATTTTGATCTCTGATTCCTCCTTCGAGGGTGGTCTTGTGGACTAAGTCTTCAACGCCCCGGACTAGTGTGGTCTCGAGGTTGAACCTGTCAAGGTAAGCTCTGAGGATTTCGCCTTCCTCCTAGACACAGTCCCTCAAGTTGTAAGATGTTTTCCTCTGGCTTCGCCGGCTTTGGAAATGACTCAGGAAGAAGCTAGAGGCAAGTTCCTCGAAGGAGTTTATCATCCTTTGTGGTAGGCTATTGTACTAGAGTCATCCTGCTCCTTTGAGAGTTGCAGGGAACACCCGACAGACTATCTCCTCCTGGTAAGCATGCACTGCCATCTGTGCCACGTAGGAGTTGACGTGGTGTTCTGGGTCAGTGGTTCCATCGTAGGCCTCGATGGTCGGCATTGTAAAGCCTTGTAGAAGGTGAGTCCTCGTGATGTGCTCAAAACGGAGCGCTCTCTATAGAATACACATGTCAAGGGGGGTTCGGTCGACCTTCCTCTATTCTTTGTAGATGAGTCCTCAAGTCTTGGAACTCTTCTTCCACATTTCCATCGATCTGATGAGATTGAGCTTCGGCCGTAGCTCTTTGCATTCTGGCTGCATCCAACCTTGCCTGGACATCTTCTCGTGGTAGTTGTAAGCCTAAGAGTTCTGAGATTGGAACTCTGCTCACACTTACGGTCGAGTTACTGGAGGAGGATGCTTGATTTATAGCATGTGATCTCCTAGGTAGGCCTCCTGCAGTTCTCCTAGGTCGATGGCTTACCTATCCTTGAGCTCGGGGTGGTTGTGCCCCTTGGGCTTCTCTTGGGGCAGCTCTTGCAAGTGGAGGCACCTCCCTGATGTTGCGTTGCTCCTGTCATCCCCAATGCTTGGAACGCCTTGGTTTCTTTCTCTTCACCTCACGCCATGGATAGACTCGACGTTTGCTGCTACTGGCAGATCCATTAGCCATTTGGTTAAGAGCTTGAGTTGGCAAGCAATGTTATCGAATTGTTCCCTCATTACGTACTGAGGGGAATCTGGAGGAGAACCTTCTTGCTCGTTGTCGAGGTTGTCAACTACTGGGTTGCAGGCTTCATTTGCTCCAGGGACGTTCTCTGGAGGAGGTACTCCCCGTGGAGGGTTTACCCTTGGAGGGAAGTTCCTCCCGGCATTGCTATTGGCAGGTGATTAGTTGTTCATTCTTTTTCAAGATCTAGTTTCAATCTATAACATTCACTAGGTTAGATACGCAAGCTTCTACAGTATTCTCAGAGACGGCGCCAAACTGTTGTTGACCCAAACTGGATTGATCTTTAGCTCATTTATAGTTCATGCAAAAAGGAAAAAGGGACACCGTAGTGATTGTCAGGTGTAAACACCCTTTGGCCACTCTGATGCCTAATTCAGTCTGAGGGACAAATAGTATGAGACATGTAAGAGAGGCTGTCCCTTTGAATGAAGGGGATTTGGGTTGATAGCCTACTCTGGGCTCGAGTGCTAGAAATGTGACTGTGCGTTTACTTGGGTATGCTTCCTCTATTTATAGGTTGGGAGTGACCTGGATGTAGGAGCTGGACTGGATGTAAGAGCTGGACATGTCTCCTGTTGTGGCAGAATGTCCTCCCTGGAGCGTGATTTATGCCCATTGATTTGGTGATCAAGTGATCTTCTGCTGAGTCATCGGATAGTGGAATCTCCTTCCTTGGAAGACACCTAGGGGGGAAGTTTGATCTCTGTATTTATATGAATGGGCCCTACTTGTACGTCACAATATAGTTGGCATGTAGCATGTAGATCTATACGAAGAGGTCCACTTGAAGAGGTGTCGAGACTACTGCGTTGAAGAGATGGCGAGACCTCCATACTGAGAAGGTACGAGGCTTCTATCCTAGCGAGGCTCCGAGGCCTATAGGACATCCGAGGCCAATAGGACCACGAACCTCTGAGACCAAGAAGGACACGGGGCTCCGAGGCTCTTTACTATTCTCATTGGTGGTTCCAGTTCATCAAGAGCTGCTTTTGTCTTAAACGTGCAAGTTTAAGTATATGAATGTGGACCTTCCCTCAAGGGTCTGGGTCCTAATATACACGTGTCGATACTTGACTGGGGAAGGCATAATCTCTTGTATCAAATATTTTTGGTATTAACACATTTTATAAGAGGACATTTTATCATCTAACAGACTTTTCATAACGGACAATGTCCGTAGGACACATACTTAGTAAATATGGGGAGGTTCGAGTAATTATCTTCGAAATTGAAGAGCGGCTGCCCTTATGGCAAAGTACAGGGGAGGTGGGTGAAATTTTCCCAAAATAATAAGTAGAATTGTTGTGTAATAAGCAAGATGAGTAACGTATAAGGGACAATAAGAAGGAAAAAATGCTACCTTACCATTCAAATCAATAGTGAGACAGCTAATGGAAAGCAGAGTAGAAAAATTGGGCACATGGAGAACAGAAATCACAAGTAAAGAAAAAGAGTAAATGATGGAACCCTTCCCAAAATAGAGGAAAGAGAACCGTCAGCCGCTTGAACAATATCCTTACCAGAACAAAGAGAGTACCTAAAGAAAACACTGGTGGAACCATCATGTGATCGGTGGCACCAGAGTCAATTATCCAAGGACAAGAGACAATTGACGCATAATGACCATTAAATGAAATACCTGAGGCAGCAAGGTTGGAGTCACAATGAACCATGCTTTAGCAGACATATGCTCAGTGGATGGGGAATCTAAAAGGGACATCACACGGCAAAGCATTACCAGCTCATTTTATGAGAAAGAAGACTCGACATTAGAAAGAGTGGACTCAATAGCCTCAATATGACTTGCATGTGGAGACTAGTCGAGTCCACAACCTCGAGAGGAGGAATTAGTAAGAGGACCATGAAGTTCCCAACAAAACTTTAGTATGGCATTCCTTCCTACAATGATCACACTTGATAGGGTCACGATCAATGAGAGGATGATCACCAAGATGAGTAACACCATCGTCGGGCTGAGAGCTAAAACCATTAAACTAGGCAGCAATCTTGGGATACCAAAGAAGCATGCCAGCACGCCGACTATCCTCTAACTGAACCAAAGAGTACGACTATCCCAAGGTGAGAAAAGGATCCTGACTAAGAACTTGAGCGTGAATCGGATCATGCTCAATATTCAAACCAGTCAAAAAATCATAGACTCGAAATCTAGGATTGGGATCTTCTGTAGTAAAGCCAAAGTGGCAGTAAGGATCCCAGCCACTCAAAGTGCATTGGGATGTGTTCCAATGCACTTTGAGTGGCTAAGATCCTCATTACCACTTTAGCTTCACCACATAAGATCTTTTTCTCGGAATATATCATCCCAATTCTGAAAAGCAGTAGGATCAATAGTACAGGTAGCTTGAGGTACCCAATGTTTAAGAAAAGGGCACTTGGGTACCTCAAGTTTCAAAACTGACATTGAGATACCTAGGGAATTTTCTTTGTTCACAAATTAAAGATATTTCTGATTTTACCCCTTCACTTCATCTTATACCCATAGACTCCCCCTTCTCCTCCATAACCCAAGAAGTCTGAGCTCCTGCAAATCTCAAATCTCCTACATCTTTTTCCCCTATGTCCATTGTGGCCTCCGTTATAAGCTTTTCTGATCTTGACAGGGTTTACAGAATCTCTGATCTTTGTAAAAAGGTGTGGAAATTTGAAATGGAGAGGTTGAATTTGGTTTTGAGATACTCAAACTTGGTGTTTCTTCATTCATGTAATTGACGAATCTACGTATTAGTGACTTGAACGGTATTACATCTCTTGATCGGGTTCCCCACCATTGATTGGGTTGCTCATCTCGATGGGTATGTGGCTTAGGGTTTGGAAGATAAAGAGAAAGGATCTTGGGAATTTTTTGGGAGTACAAAAGATATTTTTTCTTTGACTGATAAGATAAGCTTTGGAGAGATATTCTTGCAAAGGGCAAGTCTGGATCAGCTGCATGTACTAGAAGAGTAATAACTCTTCTAATACATTGTTTAGATGACATATGTCCAATGAGTTAACGGATGCTAACTTCCGCTAACCCATATAACTTTGTTTTAATTCTATTTTTTTCTTCCATTATTTCTTATTAATAAGGTAAGTTAATTGAAATGGTAAATAATCTCTCACGATTTTTTTATTTGTTTCTTTTTTTTAATTTTTTTATTTTATCCATTACTTCCTATTGTAATGGTGACCTAACTAAATTAGTTATTTTTATTTGAAAAATGAAATATTCCTTAATCAAAAATCAAATTTGAATGTCGAGGAAACTTCTTGATTATCTGGTCGAGCTGCTCTACGATCACTCTCTCTCCGGTGGTCGAGCTGATCGATCGGGAATGATCGAAGAAAGGAAAGATCACTAATGAAAGGGTAAGTAATGTCGTGAAACCATTGGGGAAGAAACATCAATCCAAGGTTCATGACGAAGAAGATGATGTTCCTTTTCTTTGTCCTGATTCACCAATGGGTTCGCAACTTCCTCCTAGGTTTTAGTACAAGAAACCGAAATCAAAATGAAAGGGGAAGGAGCATCAATTCAAGGTTCACGATGAAGAAGATGATGTTCCTTCTCTTTGTTATGATTTCCCCTAATGGGTTCACGACTTCCTCCTAGGTTTTAGTACAGTAAAACGAAATCAAGGGGAAGTTGAGAAAGAAGACTTGCAGTTGATAGGTGTTGTTGCACCGAACTAGACTGGTCCTTAGCTCGATCGGTTTTCCTACACAAGGAAGAAATGACACTGTAATGTTGGTTGGGTGGTTAAAACCTCCGGCCACTCCGATGCCTAGATTAGTTCATTGGACAAGCAGTATGGGATAGATTGAATGGACTGTCCCTTTTTTAAGAGATTCGAGTAGCTGACTCACTCTGGGTTTAAAAGCTTAAGATTTTTCGTGTCTCTATCTGTGTCCGTTCCTTCAATTTATAGGCCGGGGGTGACCTAGATATGGATGCTGGACATGTCTTCTATTGTGGTGGAATGTCCTCTCTTTGGGCTTGTTTTACGCCCGCTAATTTGGGGATCAAGTAAATCTATACTTGAGATCCTATTGATTGCTCCATAGACAATATGTGCAGAATCTTGTTGTCCGTACCATAGATTTTTAGGGTGGGCCCCTAATTGCATGCATATATCCAGCTGGCGTAGGATGCGTAAATTTATTCAAAGGGTCCCTCTTTGACGAGGCCTCAAGACCCTCGATCTTGCGTAGTACTGAGGATCCAAGGAATTCATGATTGTGAGGCTCCGGGCACTCGTATTGGCGAGGTATTATGGCCTTTATGATGGCGAGGCTCCAAGGCCCTCCTATTGGTGAGGCTTCGAGGCCCTCTTGATGGTAGGGCTTCGAGGCCGTTATATTAGCGAGGCTCCAGGGCACTCATATTGGTGAGGCTTGGCCTTCATGATGGCGAGGCTCTGAGGTCCTCATATTGGCGAGGCATTGTGGTCTTCATGATGGCGAGGCTCCGAGGCCCTCATATTGGCGAGGCTCTGAGGTATTCATTGTTATTTTATCCTCTGAGGCTAGACCAAGCTCATTATCCGAGATTCCCAAGGTGTGCTGTTTGGATTGGACCTTCCTCCAAGGTTGGGCATAACTTCGAGCATTTTTCATGAGGACTTGGGTCCCGGTGTATAAGTGTTGAAACTTTATTGGGGGAAACGCACTCCCCCTCATCAGATTCCCCTTGCTCTTGCCTGCTTCTTTGAAGGTGAATAGAGTAATAATGGTCACCATTCCTCGGCAGAGGCCTGTGAGGCTGCATCTTGAGGAGCAGTAATGGCTGTCTTCAAGCGGGATTTTCAAATTTTCCCAAAGCTTTGGTGAGTCCCACCACTCGCCTTGTTCACCAAAAGAAACATTTGGCTCACCGTTTCTACCAGAAATGCGTTGGGACCAAAGTGAACGGGGGAGTGCCACGTGCCCCTACCATCTCAATGCGACAGTTTCAGCCATTTTTTAGATTCTTAGGCCATTATGGCCTACGTTCAGATATTTATTAGGCCTTCATCCCTTACAATTTATCCTTCTCGATTCTTCTTTCCATTGCACTGGTCTGAGTACTCCGTTGCTTCACATTCTCCTTCTCTCAACATAGTTTGCTACCAAAGTTTAGTCACCTTCCAAGTAAGTAATGACTAGGTCCCAGAAACCTAGTGATAGGATAGAGACTAACCCCACGGATGAGGCTTCTGGCTCTTGCGCCACTAAGTGATGTGGCCAAGTTTTGATTTCTGCTTCCATTCCTCTTGTCATTCACTAGACTGGAGTTGGTTGGAAGAACGAGGTGAGAAGTGCTAGGGTTGTTCAGGCTGCCCTTGTCCTGGTGGCGATCCCTGAACCTCCACCATTCACAAGACTACCTCTTGGTTCTAACTTTGCCACCGTTAGGTATGAGAGCAAAATGACCCAATCTCGACTGGAAACCATCAAGGAACTCAACCATGTCCTTGAGAACTTCTCCTTCCTGCTCCCCAAGTCTGTGGATAGGATATGCACTCCTCATAACGATGCTATAGTCATATATGAGGAGATGTTCCAATTAGGGTTTCACCTCCCCGCTCCTTCTTTTTATTTTGAATTGTTGGATAGCTATGGGTTGGCTCCTTCACAGATCACTCCTAATGGGTGGTGTAAAATCACCAGCTTTTTAGCTCGTTTGAAGCTTAATGGGCTTCCTACCTAGGTCGCCATTTTCAAGAAATTTATCCGTTTGGTTTCTGGAGCGTCAACTGTGGGAGAGGATTGGTATTACTTCCAGCGTCGCAATGACTCATCTTACCCCTCGGCTAAAGACATCATCACCTCTCATCACCATTGGAAGCAAAACTTCTTCTTTGTCTCCTGGTCCTTGCTTCCTAAGGATACTTGGCTGTGCAACCGTTGGTCCAAGGTTATTATTTCAGTGGTCAATGCTGTTCGAGGATCAATCAGGATCTCAATGATTGCATAGAAGCTATTTGCGCCGTCCATGCCCCGACTCTAGAGCAGCTATCCGACCTTGAGTTTCTTCAAAATACTAGGTTGGGTAAGCCCCTTTTTATCTGACTAACTTTCTCTTTTCATGTTTTGCTGACTGACCTCCTTCTCTCTATTGCTTTCCTTGATTGCAGTGGATATTAACTTGGATGACCTTGCTACAGTCCTTTTGGCTGAGAGCCCACACCTTCAAGGGACCTCGAGCCTAGCACGTCAGAATTTCCATCGGTGAGGCTTCACGACCTCCGCTAGGAGGAAGTTGCTGCCGAGTCTTCCAAGGTAGCCGACCTTACTGCTGCTTTCAACATTCCCCCTCCAGATGAGCAGATGCCTTGAGGGACTAGTGATGTTGAGGTCCTCGAGGTCGAGGGTGAGGGTGAGGCAGGGACGGAACTTCAGTCTCGCAAAAAGAGGAAGCGCCACCATAGAGATGGATCTGAGAAGAAGAAGAAGAAGAAGGCATCTTCTTCTAGGGCCGAGGGGGAACCTTGAGGTATAGCTTTAGGTTTCGCCTCTCTCTTTTGCATTTGTTTAATTCTATCTTTTTGCGCTGACCTTTCATTGTCTCTCCAGGCTTCGGTTTTTAAGAGGGTGCAGATCAAAAATTCGACCATCCTGAGAACATTGAAGAAGATGTTACCCCTTCTATTCTTGAGGTCAACCTTTTCACCCGTCAATCGGCCATTAGGAGTCCCATTGCGGTGGAGGAGCTTATTCGTGCCATGAGGCTCTCTATAGACGTTCTTGATTACGACGGGTTGTCACTCGATGAGGCCTTCGAACGGGAGACATGTCACCACATCGAGGTATTATTTTTTATTTTTTATTGTTTTTTTGTCCTCCTCAACAATTTTCGTGTTGTGACTTATTCCTTGACTGTAGGCTGGTCACTTCTTGATCCTCATTTGGGTTGCTGTAGTGGACCTCAACACTAGACTGAACTTAGTTCTCCAATAGGTAACTGACGTGGAATTTCACCGCGACGAGTCTGACGCCCTTGCCAAGGAATGTCAAGAGGGGATTATCAAGTCTCAGGGCCATGCTAAGGATCTTAAGGAGGAGTTAACGAAACTCAAAAAGGACCTCGTGGAGGTCGAGGCTGAGAAGACTAAGTTAGTGAAAGAGTGGGATGACGCATAGGAGCGAGCTGATCAAGACAAAAGGGCATATCAGAAATTGAGGGATACCCAAGGTCGCCTTGAGGAGGAGCTTCGGAGTGCCAAGAATACTACTACAACCTCAGAAAAGGTTCTTGAAGATGAGCGAGTTGCTCATGAAGCTGCCCTAACGAAGCTTGTGGCTTCCTCGAAGGACCAGATTAGGGATGCTGGAAAGAAAGCAGTGGAGGACTTCAAGGTTGGGGTCGAATATAAGAAGACTGTGACTGAGTCTTTACTGAAGCTGGTGGCGTCTATGTTGACCGAGATCCAAGATTTTATCTGGACAAAATACCTTCAATTGGATCTCTTGCCGATAGGTGCCTTCAAGAAACTCCTTGGTTATGCTGCATCTCCAAGGGTGTCCCCTCCTCTCGCTCTGCCTTCGCCTTTTGGACAGCCCTCCACCGAGCCTTTACAAGTTGGATCTGAGGACCAACCTCTTCTTCTCACTGCCACTCTTGCTTTTCAAAGTGAGGATATTCCTTCCACAAGGGAGCAAGATCTCCCTCCTACTGAATCATGAAGGAAGACATGATATGTTTTTTTTAATTTTTGTATTCACTTGTATGTTTCCTTTTCGTAATGAATGACAATACTTTTTTCCCACATACTTTGCATATAATTCTCTGATGTGGATTTTTTTTCCTGAGACTTAGAATAATTATCCACCCTCCAAGCTTCGAGGCCCTTGGGGCAGCCGAAGGTGTCTAAGATAAGTATTCGTAACTAAGGTTCTCGTCGATGGATTCGACCCTCCAAGCTTCAATGCCTTCGACCTTGTCTTTGGTGTTGAAGCTGATATTATCCCTTAGGAGGATAATTATCCACCCTCCGAGCTTCGAGGCCCTTGGGGCAGCCAAGGGTGTCGAAGATAAGTCTTTGTGACTGAGGTCCTCGTCGATGGATTTGACCCTCCGAGCTTCGACGCCTTCGACCTTGTCTTTGGTGTTGAAGCTGATATTATCCCTTAGGAGGATAATTATCCACCCTCTGAGCTTCGAGGCCCTTGGGGCAGCAGAGGGTGTCGAAGATAAGTCTTCGTGCCTGAGGTTCTCATCGATGGATTTGACCCTCCAAGCTTCGGCGCCTTCGACCTTGTCTTGTCTTTGGTGCTAAAGCTAATATTATCTCATAGGAGGATAATTATCCACCCTCCTAGCTTCGAGGCCCTTGGGACAGCCGAGGGTGTCGAAGATAGATCTTCGCATTTAGCAAAAATGTGTTTCTTGCAACCAAGCATCTTTTTTTATTTTTACTTGATTTACAATATTTTATGAATAAAATTTTCGTAGGTTAGATGCATTCCATGTCCTCGGAACTGCTTCACCATCCATCTTCTAGAGATAGTATGCACCTATTCTTGTAGTCTTGACTACTTTGTATGGTCCTTCACAATTTGGTGCTAACTTCCATTGTCTTGCGGGTTTCGAGGCCGAGGTTTTCCTCAAAACTAGATCTCCTACTTGGAACACCTTTTCCATCACTTTTTTTTATTGTAGTGGCTTGCCACACGAGCTTGATATGAGGCATTCCATAGGTGGGCAGCTTCTCAAACTTCTTCAAGGATGTCGAGGCTCACCATCATATTTTTTCTATTTCTTTTTTCATCGAAGTTAGCTGCCCAGAACGTTTTGTGTATAACCTCGACGGGTATGACTGCTTCCGCCACATGGCTTAGCATGAACGGTGATTCTCCCATGGGTGTCCGACTGGTGGTCCTGTAGGACCAGACGATGCTAGGTAGTTCTTCCACCCATTTCCTCCTTTATTCATTCAACCTGTTCCTCAACCCTACTTAGTATTTTTGATTTATCACTTCTTCTTGCTCAATTCTTTTCTTCAGTCCCTCGAGGATGGTTCTGTTGGTGACCTCGACCTGACCGTTCACCTTAGGATGATGTACCGAGGTGAAGTGCTGAGTTATCCGGTACTGCTTGTATAAACCTCAAAATTTATTGGAGTCAAATTGTTTTGCATTGTCTGTGACTACTACTTGTGGTATTCCATACCGGTATACCACTGAGAGCTTGAAGAACTAAATTACCTTGTGAGCTGTAATTTTGGGCATCGGTTCCATTTCTATCCATTTGATGAAGTAGTCGATGGCCACAATCAAGAACTTACTTGGCTTTAGTCCTACTGGGAATGGTCCTAGGATGTCCATCCCCCATATGGTGAAGGGATTTGGCTCGCACTTGGTTGCAGCGGCCTGGCTGGTTGGTGTTGGATTTTGGCATGTCTCTGGCATTGTATGTATTTTCTTACATAATCCTTGCATTGCTTCACGATGTTGGGAAGTAGTATCCCTGCCCGAATAATTTTTACACCAATGTTCGACCTGCTTGGTAGCTACCACAAAATCCTTCATGTACATCCTCAATGGCTCCTATAGCCTCGGATGGTTGTAGGCACCACAACAAAGGAAAAAAGAATGCCTGTTTATATAGGACATCGTCATACACAACATACCACTTTGACCTTGTTTGTGTCTTCCTCACTTTTGTGTGGTCATCTAGGAGTACCCAACTTTTCAAGAAGTCTAGTATAGGATCCATCTAACATATCTCGTCTGTAAGCAAGTTGACCTCGATCTTCGAGGTGATGCTTGGCTTGTTTAGCCGACTCATGTATATCGAGCTATTGGACAATGACAGATCCTTACTCAAGAGCTTAGACAGTTGGTCTGCTTCTATGTTGTCTTCCCTATCAATGCTCTTGATGTCAAAGTTCTGGAAAGTTTCTGTTAATTCCCTGACCTTTCTGAGGTATGCTTGCATCTTTGTGACCTTAGCTTCATGATCACCTATCACTTGCTTGACCACAAATTGAGAGTTGCTGTGGGCAGAGATGCGGGTAATCGTAAGGCTTTTTTGCAAGCTGAAGCCCCACAATCAGTGCTTCGTATTTGGCCTCGTTGTTGGTGATAGCAAAATCAAATTTTATGGCACCCCTTATTTTAAAACCTTTTGGACTGACTAATACCACCCATGCCCCTGCCTAATGTTTACTGGATGCATAATCGACAAATAGCATCCATGGTAGCATGACCGGTTCAGTCGCTAGGGTAGGCAGGTGTATTTGAAGTGTCGTACTGGAGTCGTCAGGGTCATCCACCAATGTACTTTCAATGAGGAAGTCGGCTAAAGCTTGAGCTTTGATCGTCGTCCTCGACTTATATTGGAGGTCAAATTATCCCAGTTCTACGGCCCAATTGGTCATTCTCCCTGAGACATCATTTCATGTAAGGATCTTCTTTAGCGGCTTCGTAGTCAGGACCTTAATAGTATGGGCCTGTAAGTAGGATCTTAGCTTCCTTACGGCCATTACCAATACCAAAGTGTACTTCTCTATAGCTTGATATCGAGTTTCTGCATCCAAGAGCATTAAGATAATATAATATATTGGTCGCTGCATTTTTTTTAACCTCTTTGACTAATACATCACTTACACCTACAGGCAAGACAGCCAAGTAAAGCTGGAGCTCGTCCCCAATCTCTGGCTTTACTAGTACTGGTGGGGTTGACAGGTATTTTCTCAACTCCAGGAATGTGTGCTGGTATTCTAGGGTCCACTCGAACTTCTTGCTGCTTTTAAGTATCTGGAAGAAGAGCATGCACTGGTCCACAGACCTCGACATGAAGCGTCCGACGGCCACGATCCTTCCTGTCAGCTCCAGCGATCAGCCAAAAGCAACCAAAATATTCCTTGGTGAATTGGGAGAAAACTTGAACTACGCACATACATACTTTTAAAAAAAGGTAAAGCCAACAGACATGTAGAAACTAGTTCGTAGCATCAGATCTTTCTCCCTCAGAAGAAGAAGCATTTACTAGAAGTGCACCTTCTGGTGTACCTCCTTCATGCTTTTAGGGGGTTTTATATCCTGGATGGTTTTTATTTTTGCTCGATTGGCCTCTATCCCTCGATGGGACACCATGAACCTGAGGAACTTCCCAGATAGCACCCCAAAAGAGCATTTGATGGGGTTTAGCTTCATATTGTGCTTTCGGAGTACCCCGAAGGCCTCACGAAGGTTGTCAATGTGCGTCTTTGCCTTCAGGATCTTCACAAGGAAGTTGACATATACCTCCATGTTCCATTCTATTTGATCTTTGAAGACTTTGTTCACCAGACGTTGGTAAGTAGCTCTAGTATTTTTTAAGCCGAATGGCATAACCTTGTAATAGTATGTCCCCTGGTTGGTGATGAAGCTGATGCTTTCTTCATCCTCCTTGCTCATCAGGATTTGATTGTATCCGGAGTAAACATCCATGAATGAGAGTAGTTCATGGCCTAAGGTAGCATCTATTAATTAGTCTATTCGAGGCAGGGGGTAGCTATCTTTTAGGCATGCTTTATTGATGTCAGTGTAATTAATACAAATTCTCCACCGATCCTCCAAATTTGGTACCATTACGACATTTAACAGCCACTCAGGATACTTTATGTAAGACCCACACGCCACGAATCCGGTCTAACCTTACATTCTCATGTCGTGACCTATCTTCCCATTATAATCAGCTCAAGTGAACTAATTGTATGAAGAAACTACAAGATGAGGTAAGCAACAAGTCAAATTTAGTTGGTGTGGTTGACTATTTAAGTTTGTGTAAAAGCAACCAGTCAAAAACTAAAAACCAATAAATTTTGGACATATGGTCACATTTTTGAGGGGTATGGTCGACTAAGTTATGACCGCACAACGTATGGTTCCATGTTTTGGTTGTATGGTCGACGGATTATGCAACTGCACGATGGACCATACAAATCCAGAATCGACTCCGTGTTTAGAAAACTTTCCTAATTTGAGGACTCTTTCTTAATTGAAAGAGGACTCTACATGGAGGTTTTCCTCTATATAAAGGACGTCCCTTAGCCTCTCTCACTCTTTTAGAACCCAAATTGAAACTCTAAACCTAAGAAAGAAAGAAAGAGAGGAAGAGAAAGAAAAAAAGATTTGGAGAAGAAGGCTGAGAGAAAGGTTTTTGCAGAGAAGAATTCTATCTCTTTACAGCAAGCTTAAGGTATGGACTTGACTCTGTAAGGTAGATCAGATAGAATAAGTTCTTTTCAAGTTGATATGTGGAACCTAATACAACGATTTTGGTTTTAGGTTTTCTATGAGAAACCATAAAGAGTAGGGTAGGGATAATTGATAAGGATAAACAGTGATTAAAGGCCATAGAATGATTTTAGGATGAATTCCATTGATGAGTCAAAAGGAGGAACTTGTATGAGAAGTAAAAATTAATTTGATTACGTATGGTCGTAGCTATGGTCAACCATAGGATAAAAAGAAAGTCAACCATAGCTGTAAGACCCGCACTCCACTAACTTGGTCTAACCGTGTAGTGCCAAGTCTTTCCATCATTCCTGGATCAAGTAAACCGAGTGTGTGAAGATAGATCACAAACCAGGTATGGAAATCGAGTTAAAAATATTAAAAACATACCTAAGGTAGCATGCCTGGGTAGGTATGGTAGACCATAGGGAAGGGAACCAAAAATCTCAAATCCAGAACCCCACAGTCGATGATTTCGACCCTATGGTCGACGGTTTATGCGACCATATGATCAACCGTGAGAACCTAGATTAGACTCTGAGTTTTGAAAACTTTCCTAAACTAAGGGATTTCTTTCCTAATTGAAAGAGGACTTTATATGAAGAGTTTCCTCTATATAAAGGATGTCCCTCAGTTGTTTTTCACTCTTTTAGAATATTAGTAAACCCTAAAGAAAGAGAAGGAAGATAAGGAAGAGAAGGAGAAGAGGAAAAAGCTAAGGAGAGGAATTTGCTTAGAAGAGATTGGCTCTCTATCACAGGCCAAGGTATGAAACGGATCTCTAGAGATGTAAACTCTAAGGAATAAGACTTCTATGAAAGATAGGCAATATCCACCTATTATGATCTATGTGATTTCCTTGAGAAAATCCCAAGGAGAACTATGAGGAGTGAATTTGATGATTAGGGTTGATAAGAAATTACTAATGATGGCTATAGGATGACCTTAGAATAAATCCCATTTAAGAATAGAAGAATTGACCCAGAAAGAACTCGAATTGCATGTAGACTATGTCCAAAAATCTCAAGGTCCCAGCTACGGTTGACCATAGCATGACCAGTATGACCAGAGGATTGACCATACGCATTCGGGAAGATTTCAAAAATCATATGGTCGCAACTACAGTCGCACCATATGCGACCGTAGGGTATCGATCATAGACAGTATAGTCGATACAACATGAGACCATAGGACTAATCAAACACCTATCAGTGCTCTGTTTCGATTTTCGACTACTGTAACATGTCACATATGAACCCTAACTTAAATTCATATAACTTTTAGGTTCTTAAATCAATTCAAAGAGAATTTCAAGGCTTGGAAGGACATCGGGTATTGCTAACAGGTAAGGGAACAAGACCTAAACTAATCGGTTAATAACAAACTATTTATTTTTATTGACTCCAATGCCATGATTGATTCTATGTGTGTATGCTTGTAATGTGCATCTCAAATGTCATCCAATATTCCTGCTATTACTATTCATGCATATTTAATTTCATTTATTTATAACAAGATGATGATGATGATGCGAGGAATAGGCATGTAAATGTATGTGTGTGGTTGGTGTGTTGAATGTGAGTGGAGCATCAGGGGGAGGACGTGGCATGGTGGTCTTCGACCTCGTCATCAGACTCTAGCTCTATCTGTACTCAAGTCTTGTCCACTAACATCGTCGTATTGCCATTACCTTAGCAGAATTATTACGTCGTAGGGCATCAGGGGAGGTGGTCTTAAATCGTGTTGTTTCTGACTCTACTGGGGGGCCTTAACTCTATCTCTATGGATATATTAAGGGATGCTGGGGTGAGGCCTTGGATACACTATTTGGCATTAGGATTGGTTAGTTGCAAGCCCAGTTTGCAAGCCCTGGCCAGCAGGGGTTTACGTGTTGATATGGGTAGGGCATCAGGGGAGGTGTTGGCAGTGTGTGATTCGGATGCCTTAGCTCTATGTCTATTCCATGGTGGGTGCATGTGGGACGACAATAGTGTTTGATCCATTGGACAGATTCACACACTTGTGTATAGAGATACGATGGCTGCCAATCCTTTTTATAGTACATTGTAAACTTTAAAACCAGACCAAAGATATGTATTAAATACATGTATATGTTTGTTGCATTGTTTTGTTTTTTCATTGAGCTAGGTTGTGAGTTCACCCCACGGTACCATTTTCTTTTAGTTTCTAATGATGCAGGTAATACCATTGAAGATTACATGAATGTGCCAATGTATAGACACGTGGGGGTTATGGATGCGCAAGCTGTGGAGGACGAATATGACTCGTCAAGCGAGTGTTTCAACTATATTTACGCTTAGTGGTTAACTTCGTATTTGGTATTTGTAATAGTTATGTTGTGGTTACTTGGAGATAACTAGTTTATTATCTACTTATCAATGTAGACACTCAGTTCATTATTAATAAAGACTTTCGTTATTATTTGATTAGCTCTGATTATTACTGTGGAATATATTTTGGTCTAACATGGTTGGCACGACCTATACGAGATTCTGGTTTGAACCGTTGGTACTTATGACGGTTCATCACATCACTGGTTAGTCCAGAATTGGGGTGTGACACTTCACCTCTCTAATAAAACCTGCTTGGAGGAGTTTTTCAACTTCCTTGTTTATTATGATTTACCAGTCAGGCGTGAAACTTCTCTTTTTCTGTCTAACCGGGAGATGCTGAGGGTCAATAGCCAAGTGATGCTCCATGAGGCTCCTGTCGATGCCGGGCATGTCTGTTTCTGACCACACGAATACATCTGCATTTTCTCTGATGAAGGCAATGAGTTCAACCTGTATTTTTCCCTGCAAAGAGACACCCAAACTGGAAGGTGTGTTTAGGTTGTTCTTCTGAGATGGGGACCTGGACAAGTCCCTTAGCAAACGATCCTCGGTTTGGAGCCCTGTTTTCTGGGTCTGGGTCATCTCTCAGATCCTCCAATATGATGAACTGAATAGAGGTCGTCCCTTTCCTCTTGGAATCTTTACATTTTTCTTCACTCCTTTTCGAGGTCCGAGGTACTGGGTGTCCTTCCTATCTTGATGTCATAGCATTGTCTCTGGATCTTTTGGTCACCTTAGCATTCTCCAGTCCTGTGATCAGTGGGGAATTTGATGACCTGGTAGTAAGTTGATAGGCAACTTCTGAATCGGTGCAAGGAGGGGCGTCCGAGGACTATGTTGTAGTTGGCTCGGAGGTCGACCACCAGAAATTCTACATTAATGACCCTGTGGGTTGGTTTGCTTCCAATCATAAAGGGCAGGCAGATTCCCCCTTTCACGCACACAGTCTCCAATAAAGCATGTCAAAGAATGGACTACGGGTCCTAGCCTTTCATCAGTGAAGTTCGTCCTCTAAAAAGTATGGTAGTAGAGGATGTCAGCCGCACTTTCTATATCGACCATGATTCGACTAACGTCAAAGTTTGCTACCACTATAGTGATTACTAGGGCTTCCTCATGGGTCGATACAACATTTATCAGGTCATCATCACTGAAGATCAGAAGATCGCCCATCCTCGACTTTTTTTTGGACTGAACTTCATATTGTCCAACTCCCTAGCATACGCCTTTGCTGATTTCGTCGAGGTGTTACCTGCTGCCGACCCTCTAGTGATCACATATGTTTATGGTATGACCAGCTATACCTTTTGAACTGGGAATCAAGGTCAAAAGCTGTAAAATGTTCGGAGAGTCTGATCTCAACCCTTGGGAGGTCTTGCTGGTATTGCTTCTCCTAGAATTCTAGTAATGCTCTAGCTTTAGGTCCCCCTCAGCCATAGGCAGGCTCAGCAGGTGTCTTTTCATCGTAGCACTGGATCCACAGGCTTTTTTCGATGCCACAATTGGTCAGGGAGGGAAACTTCATCTGTCCTCCGTTGCATTTCTCCTTTCTTCCTGGTTTTAGAAGGACTACTTTTATTATGTAGGTTACTTCGATTTTGGGTCTGGTGGGGGATGGGGTGCTTCCTGCACCATCATCCTCTTTATCTTCATCATCTTTCCTCCCTCCATTATTCCCAACCTCAGTCTAGCAATCGTCAGGCTTTACCATCTCCGATGCTGTCCAAGGGGTACCGGCCTTTTCTTATCCACGTACTTCCTGAGCTTTCCATTCCGGATCAACTCCTCGATGGTGTCTCGAAGGTGTTGGCACTCATTTGTAGTGTGCCCATGTTCATTATGGAAGGCGCAAAATAAGCATGGGTTCCTATTTTGGGACTCAACATTCATCTTTGCTGGTTTTCGAAAGGATGTTTGAAACTTTTCCATCATAAATATCTCTGCTGGAGTCTTCCAAAATGGATGGTAGTCTTCATATTGCTGAAAGCTTGGGGCCTCTGCCCCAATAATCTTATCTTTCTTCTGTTTTTTGGAGGGTTCTCCCTTGGAGGTCGAATCCTTTGATTTTTCTCCTCTTTTCTTTTCTGGGTTGGGACTGGTGGCCTCTCTACAGCTTTATCTTTTTTGATAGCCAAGTTTTCCATGGCATACTTTTCAGCTTGGGGCCTCTGCCCCAATAATCTTATCTTTCTTCTGTTTTTTGGAGGGTTCTCCCTTGGAGGTCGAATCCCTTGATTTTTCTCCTCTTTTCTTTTCTGGGTTGGGACTGGTGGCCTCTCTACAGCTTTATCTTTTTTGATAGCCAAGTTTTCCATGGCATACTTTTCGCATCGCCCCTACAATTCTGCCAGGGTTACGGTAGGCTTCTTGGCTAAGGAAAAGATCAGGTTTGGGTCCCTAATGCCACCCTCGTGTGTGGTTTTATGGACCAAATCTTCAAGGCCTCTAGGTTGAATCAATCAAGGAAGGCCCTAAGTGTTTCTCTTTCCTCCTGGATGCAATCCCTCAGATTATATGAGGTCTTCCTTTGGCTTTGTCGGCTTTGGAAATGACTTAGGAAGCTAGTAGCAAGTTTGTCGAAGGAGTTGATTGACCTCTTAGGCAAGCTAATGTACCATAGTCTCCCAACTCCTTTAAGGGTCACGGGGAACACCGGGCAGACTATCTCCTCTGGATATGCATGGACTGTCATCTAAGCCACGTACAAATCCAAATGATGCTCTGGGTCAGTAATCCCATCATAGGCCTCAACAGCTGGCATGGCAAACCCTCAAAGGATTCGGATCGTCATGATGTGCTCAGATAGAGCACTCTCCGTGGAATACATTTGTCGAGCAGGGTTCAGTCGGCCTTCCTCCATTCGCTGCAACCGAGCTCTTAAGTCCCGGAGTTCTTATTCCACATTAGCCTCGTTTTGGAAAGGTTGAGCTTTGGCAGCAGCTCTCTGCAATCTGGCAGCATCCAACCTCGCTTGGACATCCTCGGGGGGTTTTTGTTGTGGTCGTAATCACTCCGACATCTCTCTGTGCAACTCCTGCTTATCGAGGCACGTTCTGATTGATTGGCTGATCCTGGCGTCCGTGGAGTTCGGGCTAGCCCTGATTCCTTTCTCGATGTCTGACGTCAGGATTTGGTTGAGTATTCACCACTGGTGGTTGATCCAGGATCCGTTTCGTCAAAAGCTCCAGTTGACGTGTTACAAAGTTGAATTGTTCCCTTGTCACATACTGAGGAGAGTTGGGTGGCGAGATCTCTACCTCCAGAGCAAAGTTGTCGGCGGTGGAAATCTGAGCTTCGTTTGCCCTGAGGGTGCCCTCCGGAGGATGTGTACCCTGTGGGGGATTGGTCCTTGGAGGGATATTCCTCCCTGAGTTGTTGTTTTGAGGTTGTTGGTTGGCACTCATTCCTTTTTGGTATCTGGTTACTATTGATGACATTTACCAGAACTTTCTATAGTTTGAACCTCAGATATGCGATTCGCTACCTATTCCCACAGACGACGTCAAACTGTTGTTGCACCGAACTGGACTGGTCCTTAGCTCTATCGATTTTCCTACACAAGGAAGAAACAACACCGCAATGTTGGTCGGGTGGTCAAACCCTCCGACCACTCTGATGCCTAAATTAGTTCGTTGGATAAGCAATATGGGACAGATAAAATGGACTGTCCCTTTTTTAAGAGATTCGAGTTGCTGACTCACTCTGGGTTTAGAAACTTAAGATTTTTCATGTCTCTATCTGTGTTTGTTCCTTTAATTTATAGGCCGGAGGTGACCTGGATATGGATCCTCGACATGTCCTCTGTTGTGGTGGAATGTCTTCCCTTTGGGCATGGTTTACGCCCGCTAATTTGGAGATCAGGTAAATCTGTACTAAGTCACTCGATAGTTGACTCTCTTCTTGAGATCCCGTTGATTGTTCCATAGTTAATATGTGGAGAATCTTGTTGTCCGTACCATGGATTTTTGGGGTGGGCCCCTAATCGCGTGCTTATATCCAGCTAGCGCCGGACGTGCAAATTTATTCAAAGGGTCCATCTTTGACGAGGCGTCGAGACCATCGATCTTGCAGAATACCGAGGCTTCGAGGTATTCGTGATGGCGAGGCTCTGGGGCACTCGTATTGGTGAGGTATTGTAGCCTTCATGATGGCAAGGTTCTGAGGCCCTCATATTGGCGAAGCTCTGAGGCCCTCATGATGGCAGGGCTCCGAGACCCTCATATTAACTAGGCTCCAGGGCACTCATATTGGCGAGGCGTCGTGGCCTTCATGATGGCGAGGCTCCGAGGCCCTCATATTGGCAAGGCTCCGAGGTATTCATTGTTATTTTATCCTCCGAGGTCGGTCCAAGCTCATTATCCAAGATTCCCAAGGTGGGCTGTTTGGATTGGACCTTCCTCCAAGGTTGGGCATAACTTTGAGCATTTCCCATGAGGACTTGGGTCCCGATGTATACATGCTGAAACATTATTAGGGGAGACGCGCTCCCCCATATCAATAGGGAAGATGTTCATGTTCCTTCTTAGATTTCCCAATTTTGAAATCTCTCAATCTCCTTCTGATTCAATGTTTGTACATGTAGTTGATCCGGCCAACAAGTGGGAATTATGATTTTTTATCATAATTTATTTCTTCCGGTTTGACTCGATAAAAAAATAAAAATTAAAAAAAAAGAAGATAAGAAACAATTCAAAAAATCATGAGAGATAATCTATCAATTCAAATATGATTTTTAATTAAAAAAGATTTTATTTTTCAACGAAAAATAACTAATCTACCATTTCATACCTTATTAATAGAAAGTAATGGGAGAACAAAAAAAGAATTAAAAAAGAATTATATGAATTAACCGAATTTAGGACTTATTAACTCATGGGACCATATGTCATCTAAACAATGTATTAGAAGAGTTGTTACTCTTCTAGTACATGCAACTAATCTAAACTCGTGAAGTGCAGGGTTTTCAATTGCTTCACTTGCAGGGGAACTGGATTCCATTCATTCCACGGGGTTAGAAATTAGAATATAAAGTAGGTACATAAGGCGTGTAATTTAGTCTTGTTTTTAATATGTGGAAATCAGTCAACGGGGAAATATCTCTTCAATGCATTTAATCTTGTTTTTAATATATGGAAATCGGTCAACGGGTACATAATATATCTTCAATGCATTTACTTTTGTTTTTAATAGGTGGAAATCCAAAGTAATTATCTCGTCAATGCTGCATTATCCTCTTCGATTGTCAAGGAGGGATTTATCAACAAGACAACGACAAACGAAATTATTAATTCTAACTACAGAAGAAAACAAGGAAAAACGAAATTATTAATTCTAACTACAGAAGAAAACAAGGAAAAACGAAATTATTAATTCTAACTACAGAAGAAAACAAGGAAAAACGAAATTATTAATTCTACGGACAACGACAAATGGTGAAACAATCATAATGACAAATATCGGATCAATCAACAAATACCCGAGCAATCAACAAAACAACGATAAATACAAGTATCCGATATGATATGGTATCAGTCATATTTAAAATCTTTCAATCTGAATCAGGTATGGATCTAATAAGATATAAATACATATTCGTCTAAAACTAATACGAATTAACTGACTTGAACCATGCATACCCTCTTTGGTCGAGTATCCAATAATGCTCCTCCTTCGCCATGCCGATAGATTTTTTTTGAACTAGGCTTATTTTTATTTAATTTTGTAAGGTTTTTCTAAAATTTATCCAGTTTTCTTCATTCCATTCATTCACTATTCCTACATTTTTTTTTTTTGGTAAACACTATTCCTACATTGCCCATTAAAACCTGGGGTTTTTGGACGATAGGTGTCTGCTTAGATTTTATGTCTAAAAAATTTTAAAAATTAATATTTAGTTGAATGTCATAGGTTCATAGGGACTTTTTTTTATCATAATTTTCAAAGACAAAAGGGATTAAATAAGGGTCTCAAGCGGCAAGGTGTCAGAAATTCGATATGGTTCCAGTATATAGTACGAGAAAAAAAAAAAAAAAAGACCTTACTATTACCATACTGAATAGGATATATGGTATCAAAACTTAAATCATAATCATATCAGCTCAATACCGTTTTAGTATGGTATAAGTTTTTTGTGGATAATACAAAAATAGTTTTGGATTCGATATGGGCTTCAGTTTTTCTAATTTGGTACGAAATATAGTTCTAATTTCATGCTATCTTAAACCTTGTCATCTTCATTTTTTTCACATTTTTGATATTGTATATCATAAAATACTTGAACACTTGTCATATATAATCGGCATACAATATACAAATCGGTATAAAGTGGTATATAATTTATATAAAAATCAGTATAGAAATAGTATGTACCGATGGTATACTGGTACAATATAATACAATATTGAATAAAAAAACGATACTAAAACTTCAACTATTATTGTATCAGATAAATGATGGTACACCGATTTCGATAACAATGGTAGGAGTAGGACACAGGTTTCGGTATATGATATCAAATTGGCACCCTTAACGCCTTAACATTACATATCTCGTTTTAGAGGAATTCCCAAATTTTCTTTTCCTTTAGGCTCCGTTTGTTTCGATGTAAAATTTTACGAGTAAAATTTCACAAGTAAAATTTTACAGATGAAAATTTAACATGTTGAAAATTTTCCAATTTTTCTTTCCAAGAGGTAAAACACTACCGTAAAATTTTCCAATGTTTGTTTGCCTTTTATTTTCCATGGTAAAATTATTTAAAATAATTACCTAAGATACTATTAGAACAAATTATTTAAAAACAATCCTATAAGATACTATTATAAGAGTCTACCCGAGATCGTAATCTATCGTCATTGGCCGACTGCTGGGGGAAAAACAACTGAGCCCTCTCTCTCGAGAAACAGGGGTCAAGGTTCCCAAACCCATGAAAGGTACCGAAAATAATGGTCCATCTGCGATCTTGTCTTTATTTTACACTAGGAGAATCCAACCCATGAGGCCATGACTACTTGAAAAACAACCACCAAATCAGAAAAATGAGGAAAACATGGAGCATCACACAACTGAAGCATAAAAATATACTTGCTGCCCCTCTTCTCAATCAGAAGCTAAGTCCAGATACTCATGGAGCTGTTCCTCCAACTCCAACTTATTGGAGGTTTATTAGCTATAGCTCTCTTCTATTGTCTATGGTTCGATTTCGATACATGGTTATGTTTTATTTTTGACACCTTTACCACGAACATGTTATTCAAAAAAAATGAAACTTGACTGGATCATATCCTTACTGGGCCAATGAACAAACGATAAAATGAATGGACGATTTCTGTCCATTCTACTTTCTCAAACAAGTCCAGCCAACATATGTTGTTACTAAAAACAATGTTTTTTTGTCACTAAAAACAATGCTTATATATTGGTTTCTAGAGGGACCAATACCCGTTCCGATATTGTGA
The DNA here is from genome assembly GCA_028583415.1 of Protea cynaroides. Classification (NCBI taxonomy): domain Eukaryota; kingdom Viridiplantae; phylum Streptophyta; class Magnoliopsida; order Proteales; family Proteaceae; genus Protea; species Protea cynaroides. The sequence goes on along the minus strand of CM053270.1, from coordinate 4,716,934 downwards.
ACTTTAAACCATGGGCAATAAACCTACATGCATGAGAGATAATGCTAAGCAGATAAGAGGTTGAATAAATGTATTGATGAAAACCAGTTGGGTAACTCCCCATCCCAATCCCAAATTTACCACAAAAAAAAAAAAAAAAAAAGACATTGTTGTCATCAAATCAATCCTAAAAAAACTAAAATATTCAAACAACTAAGATGTTTCCTCCTCTCGTTAGCCACTTGCCCTTTCATTCATCTTCTTCTCAAGGCCCTAAAAGCAAGAGAAACATTACAAATATTAAGAAATAAACTGTAGCACAAGCTGTAATTCTATTGATCAAAATATTGAGAGAGAGAGAGAGAGAGAGAGAGAGAGAGAGAGAGAGAGATTTCAAAACTCACCTTGAATGGTGATATCCCTACAAGCTCCCATGTAACACTTTTCAAACCATCCTACGCCTTCCATTATCATACCTGGAGAGAAAGGCTCTAGCCTACTTATCATTGTCATTCAAGACCCTGAATACATCATCTAACATTTCAGAATCGTAGTCATCTATCTTCATAACCTCTTCGTATAGTTTATCTGAAAAGGCAGAAGCAGATTCATCTCCTTGTTCAAGTTTTCCAATCTTTGATGCCATCACACCCAATATATCCACTAGATCATCATTTACACGAGCTTTCTTCCCATACTTCCTAGATGAAGAACTAGTGTTTTGGTTGCATTGGGTGGACATAGAAGCTGCCACTTCTGAAACATCCTCAAAATATTGGTCAACGGTAGAAGGATCATAGACTTCTACACCATCACCCACAGTATCTTCTTGGCCATCAACTTGAAAGTCTAATCTATTCATAGAAAAATTACCTGTAGGCTGATCATTTCATATTATAATTCCCATTTTCTCATATCTATCATAACTTACACATCTAAAATTCTCTACTTCTGGATGGGCCTGTTGAGGAGTTTTTGTAAAACAATACAATTAGTTTGTCAAATATTGTGGTATGACCAAAATTGCATGTGTGGATGTGTTTGTGTGTTAAAAAAAAAAAGGTTTGGAGTCTAACAAACCTGAACATATTCTTTCCATACATTGTCATCAACCTTAAGAGTTTGCTTGTCATCATTCCACCCCCAACCACTTTTCCCAACTAACTCCTTAAGGATCATGTACTTTTTCTTTATTGTCCTCAATCTATTTCTCATATTTTTTGCGCTGATGTCCCTACCAAACTCTGAAGTTAATGCTCGGGAAACTGATGTGAATGCTGGACCTGTAAGGCCCCGTTTGATAACACTCCAGCTCCTTACTTCTTAGCTCCGGAGTTAATCCAGAGTAGAATGACGATTGATAAACACGGTTCAAGTTTTGACTTCAATGGAGTGAACCGCTCAAAAAATGTCTATGGGAGCTAAAAAACTGGAGCTAAAAAAACTTACTTCTCTTACTCCAGAGCTATTACCACTACCAACTGCTATCACCACCACCACTGGCACTGCCATCACTACCACCACCCCTCCACCGCCACCATCCCCACCACCACCCACAGCCGCCGCCACCACCACCACCCTCTACCCACCACCACCGCCTCCGCCACCACCACCACCCACCACTTACCACCGATGCCGCCACCACCACCACCCACCACCTACTACCACCACCGCCACCACCACCTTCCACCACTGCCGCCACCCACCACCACCGCCACTTCCACCGCCACCGCCACCGCCACCCACGACCACCACCCATCCCCACAGCCACCACCCTCGCCTCTACCACCACCACCACCACCCACCAGCACCGTCGTCGCCACCACCCACCAGCACCACCACCACTACCACCACCCCCCTCCCCCAACTGCCACCAACACCACCACCACTAAACAACATTCTAGAAGCATAGTCTTTTGATTTTGGAGCAGCGTTATCAAACACCATTCTACTCCAAAAGTCCTGACTTTGGAGAAGAAGTGGAAAACTACTCTGGACCAGAAGTAGCTCCATGGGAGCTGGAGTGTTATCAAACGGGGCCTAAATGTCTTATCACATTTATTCCCTTTAGCTACTTCCTCAACAAGGAGATCAATTAGCGCATTGTCCATTGACTCCATCCACCGCATCTACTAGCCTTTACCCTTTGCAATTTTTTTTTCTTTGGAACTTTGTCCCTTGCTCTTGGAGACCTCAGTATCCATCCCAGCAAATCTAACCAAATAAGGGTAACATTACAATAATAAAAATCATAAATATGCAGTCAAAGGTTGATGTTCATGATGAACTTGATATGACACTAAGAGGGGGGTGAATCAGTGTCTAAAAATTCTCCCAAATTATTTCACTGCTGCCCAGAGCTGATGGAGATATATTCTTTTATACATATACAAGCGTAAGAAAATCTACCTTGCTACCACTCAGTGGCCAGGTCTACCAGATTTGCACACCCATCCTGCAAGCCATTTCACACACTCCAAAATATATAAGAAAATAAAGACAGTCCACAACACAGGATATACATGGTTCACCAACACAGTGTGTGATGGCTAGTCCACGGAGTAATGCCCAACGGGCTCCGTATATACTCAATATACTTCTTTTTGCTGTCTACACAGCAGGGAGTACATACACCCAATTTACCCAGGGCACACATGTGCCAGAAATTTAGGTATCAAGTACCAGTGTTCAACACACGTTGCACACCACGCTTAACCTGCACCCACGGGAAGGAAATAACAATTTTTTTTAGGCTTATAAATTTACCTTACAATTTTCCCCCACTAGCTAGATATTCAATAATTTGCACCTACGCTAGCATACAATAAATTGAAAGCATAAATAGATAAGGAATTGAAAAATCTCACAAATAATGGTTTCGAATGGCCAACAATCACTCTGAAGCTTCACACTGCCTTCATGTACTCTTTAACAGCCTTCAATGTTGATCGATTCACAGAGCACACCTTACTCACAGGTTTCCAATCTCTTCTACACAACCCATAATCACCATAAATATGGAAATAAAAGCTCTACTGACCTCTCATAGGGATTTAGCACTCCATTAATGCACATAGAAGAGGTAGTTGGTGATTCATCACTCCCACAGCACGAAACCCTAGAAAAAACCCTTTGTTAAGCTTTAAAACCCTATTTTTGATTTTTCTCTTCGTTTCTTTGACTCCCAACGGCACCCAATCTATAGAGCATCCGAAAATATGGAAACTACAACTTGAACGGACCGATTTGGAGCTCGGATGAAGAAGTTAAGTTGGTTTGAAGTTCGGCCAATGAGATTAAACCAAATAGAATCTTTCGGAGGCTTACCGTACACCCGCGCCGCATGGAAACGCCGCCCGTGCTTGCGCTGTCGAGTTTGGATTGGCGCTCAAGGGATATTTTCTATCGGCCATTGGATTTCCTTAAAATGGCGGGATTAGATATCGTTCATTAGATCTGGTCAAATCACGTCAGCGACGATCGACGCTAACGATGACCCTTCGATCTGGATCTGTTCCGCCTCCGCACCATATGTGCGTAACACAGAATCAAAGCAGCACATTTATATAACACGATGCACCATTTTATCTTGCATTTGGCCAATCAAGAAGCACGCGACGAGATCAAATTCCATCCGACATAACCCACTGGATCCCGCATTTTGTGGCTCTCTCTCAGCCGTCCAAATGGAATTTAACTCTATTTATGATAATTTCAGCCTTCTCCCTCAACTCTTGATAATTTCAAAAAGACCCTTGGACTTTTAGATAATGTTACTGTTTTCCCTATATCACTTATACTCACCGAAAGCTTATTTTTTGGCTGTTTTCGATCGTTTCGACGGAAACTGTGATATCTCCCTCATCTGAAGTCGGAATTGAGCGATTCAAGTTGCGTTGGAAAGATAACTCGATGCTCTACATCTTTCCAATGCCGGATCTTCAAGAACCTTCTACGGGACCCACCAAAAATAGGCCCAAAGTTAAAACTCTGTCAAACCTTGGAATTTGAACCCAAAACTTTGCGTGCATGCATGCCAAGTGCCGTGGACTGTCGTGTTGGCATATCACCATGCCACCACACCCATGGGTCCCACCCATAGTCTCTCTCCTCTTTCTATTTCTAGTTTCTCTCTCCTCTTCTCTCTCCTCATTCTCTCTCTAGAATTTCTCTCTTTAATGCTACAACACCAGAAACACGAGAAACATGAACATGATAAAAAAAGCTTCAGGAACACTGTCACATCATCAAAAACTCGGCCACATCACCAGTGGGGTCCACAGTCACTCTCTCTCATCAAACATGATGTAGAATGCCATTTAACTCGTTGCAAGTCATCTGAAATACATGTAGAACACTGTAGAACACACATGCGAAGTTGCTCCATCTTTGCCATTGCACTGACACTTTCTCTCGTGCACTGACACTCTCTCCTCATTCATCTGACTGAATGCTCACAAACATTGTCACATCAGTCAAGTTGCCAACAATGACAACACAAAATCCAACAGTTCAGTATATGCATAAAAAGGTTACAAAAGTTCTAGAATAAATTATAGCATTGCAGTGAAGAACAACCAAAATGAGTCATAAATGCATAATATACTTTATCATAACTTAATTTAGGTACTTAAAACTAGCAAGCATTGTAAAAAGTCAAACTTTCATTCTTTGGCACAAGATCCACCACTGATATAAGCCAAGAAATATCTCCTCTGCCATACTAATGCAGTGCAGAGATCCAATGCTTGTTAATAGCCTATTGGTTAAAATTATAAGGGAAGTCTTATTTAAATCTCTCCAGGTATGGACACAAAAAGACCACCTATTGTCCATGCTTTTGTAAATTCATTCATGACCAGTGGGAAGTCCCCAACTCCCAAACACCATTTTCATTGGAGGGCTATGTTTAATTTGTAAGAAGGAGCCTTTTCTGCATCCATTCTCACAGATCTGTTTCGTGAGAGGTCAACCCTTCCTATCAGTTGGGGCTGTCACTTTGTCTGTTGCCTATAAAGTCAAGTGTATGGCCAGATAGACATGGAGATAAGAGTGGTACATTACAGATTCTCTGTTTCTTTGTGTTTTTTGGTGGGTTTTGTTTTTTATGCTATTACTTATCTTGTCACATCTTCAGAGAATCACCACACATTTCTTCTTGCCTGCCCTTTAATATACATATTTATGCTCTTCCGATTGAGTAATTTAATTGCAAACTGCCTGTCTCCCTCGAATCTGATATTTAACTTATTTTATTTAGTTTTATATGTTACTGTATTATCTTATTGCATGAGATGATAAGTAATGGAAGGATGGAAAATGAAAGTTACTTGTTCTTTGTCTTGTTTCTCTCTCTCTCTCTCTCTCTCTCTCTCTCTCTCTCTCTCACACACACACACACACACACACACACACACATATCAAGTTAAAACCTAACCAAAGACACATATCAAGTTAAAACCTAACCAAAGAATGACAGAAATATTCATTGAAAAAAAAAATATATTTCTTACAAACTCAAAACCACTAAGGGCATATTAGAACAGGACAGGCAAGTTATCAGTTTAACTTGCCCCATTGCTGCCCATATCCATAAATGCAAGAGTAGATACGTGGTAAAAGAGGGGTGAGGTGAAATACAATATAACCAATTAATTTGAATTGCATGATAACTAGATGTAGAGGTGATATCTGCTGGAGACATCCATTTAAATGTAGATAGTGTTAGAATAACTTCAAGAGGAAATGACCCTTAATCCACAAAGTCACCAATTGGGGTTCCAATTGTAACATCAAAACCTCACACACAGAGACAAAGTGATAGGTAGAGATGGTGAAGCATTTTCACTGAATTTTCAAGCTCAGGGGAAGTTGGACTTACAATTCAAAGCTTCTACAAGTACAAAAGAAGATTGACCCATGGCAACCAAAACAAAAAGGGGAAATGAATAAGGACAAACACCAAACTATTCAAGACACCCCACACAACATGTTATTCCCAGGTTGACACTGAGAGGGGGGGGGGGTGAATCAGTTGCCACTAAAAATCCTTTTCCACTGAATGGTTTGGCCTGATGCTATGGACAATGCTGCCAAGAGCTATTGAACAATTTGTGCTATGCTGCCTTGAGCTGATTACTTGAGACTTTCTCATAGACAATCTGTCAAACACATTTTGTGCACAACCAACCACACACCCACAGGTATCCATACTAGGGGATTGGCTGCCAAGTGTGTACACCCAGACCTGCAGCACACAGACTTCTAATCCACACTCACAAGCACATACATAGGACACACAATATAACGTTGTTTACCAATCACACACTGTGATGGCTACTCCACGGGGCAATACCCTAACCAGGGTTTCGTATATACCCGATACTCAACAATAATGCTACGGTTGCACCTACAACCCTGATGCTACAACATCAACCGCATTCACAGCTACAACTGTGTCCTAGGCATCAACCCCAACTCCAGTCAAGCACCCACTTGACAGGTCATACAATATGTATATCAAATGATTACAAACCCTTCCCATATAGCACTGATACAGTAAATAGAGTTTGTGTGCGAGTTTACCTCCCGATCTTGCTTACTATTGATGCAAGCCTCTCTGTGCTAGCATTTTGGCCTCCTCTTGGGCTGCATAGCTCATTCTTTACCACAAGAACTCCATTGGACACTCACAGCTGGTCCAAACACTTTCTTCAAGCTTCAACGAAGCTTTCATGGCCTCACACTGCCAGTAGGAGTCTCAATCTCTCTCCGAGAAGCTTCAATGTAAGGTTTTCATCAAAATCGCCCTTTCAGACATTCTTCTCGAGCTTAAACCCTTATCATTGTCTTCTTCTTTGAAAATCCTTCAATTTGACATATTATAGGCCTCGATCCGACATCGGACGGCTGAGATATGATCAAAAGAAGGTCGGCCAGTGAAATTATTCCAAATGGAATCTCCGGCCCTGATTCGGTGCGCCACGACGCACTCTATCACTGCCGCGTCTGACGCAACGTACGCCGTTGTCGTCGTCTGATTGGCGGAGAAGGAATCAACCTCATCCGACCGTTGGATCGGTCAGAGAAATGCGGGATCTCCTCTGATCCCTCCGATCGGCCTCATCACGTCAGGTGCGATCGGGATGCACCTCGGCCTTCAGATGCGCATCTTCTGCTCATGCGCACTTCATGCGTGCAACACTATATCACAGATTCTCTTCCGTGCAGCGCAACTCATACTTTTATACTACCTTCGGCCAATGAGAAGCATTGCGCAAGAATCTGAGTGCGATTTCTGCGCAATACTGAATCCTGCCTTTTTGTGAGGCCTTGATCTGACATCTTTGTCACACCCCAATTTCGTACTATTCAGAATGGTGTGATGAACCACTAACAAACCAACGGTTCAACCAAGATCTCGAGTAGGCTATATCCTTGTTATCTGAACCCCATACATTCACATTCATAATCAGAGAAAATATATAATAGCGGAAGTCTTATAGTAAAACGAACTGAGAATCTATTGTGATATTGATATTTAAATAACAAATTATTCTGTATCAACTAAGACATAAATAAATATCAAATACATGTCTTTAATAAATCCAAATAAAGAAAACTAGAAAAAAAATATCTAATCGAATACACATGAGTTGCACTCGCAAGAGGAGTCATGTGTATCCACTTCAGCTTCAACTACCATCGCTGCAACGTTCCCGTACTCTGGTGCAAAGAAATATAGCTCTTCGTAACGCTGTTGATATGCATCCACTGACATTTGTCCCTGATATAAACTCAGGAATTTCTTCTCCATCGAATCTCTGAAGCTTCGGGGAAAGTACTTCTCGAAGAACGCTTCCTTATATATGGCCCACGTCAATAGGGCGTGCTTGGTCAGTAGATATGCCCTGGTAGATTTCCACCAATGATGTGCATCACCCTTTAGCCTGAAGGTGGCACATAGTACTTTTTGTTCTTCCGTGTTAGTCATCATGAGGAAGTTTCTCTCCATCTCGTCGATCCAATGTGCTGGCCATAACGGATCTGACGGTTTACCGTTAAATTCCTTGGGCTTCATCTTCAGAAATCTCTCAACCAGTCGAGAGTGATCCAGCTGATTTTGGGGGTATGCCCCAAACATGGGATGTGGATACTGATAGTTAACCTGAGCTGCTTCCGATCCTGGTACTGGAATCTGTGCAGCTGGTGGTTGAGGTGTTTGAGGTGCTGGGTGATTACCCACTGGTGTTGCACTGGCTTGTCCCATCTGCATGGGTGTAGCATGAGCGGCTTGGAACATAATTTTCATTGCAATTTGCATTTGGGCCTGTGCATGTTGCATCTGTTGCAGGTGCTGTGCTAAATTCATTACCACCGTTGCCAACTCTGGTGGTGGAGGTGGCAAATTTGTAGGATTTTTCTGATCTGGATTTCCTGGTACATATATATTCTCCTGGCTAGTTTCCTCCACAGGTGGTAGTGGTGGAACTGCATTTCGGCTCTGTCTGGTTACTCTACGTCTAGACATAATTTCTTCTGAGATTGGTGGTGCCTAAAAATCATCAAAATATGTGAGAAATCATTGATACTTCATGTAGGCACGCTAACCGATGTAAAATCTCAAATTTCAGCTCATTTTATAAAAGAAATACTGTCTTTTCTATGCAGGGTCGATGGTGGGGGTCGATGGTATGTCTAACCCTCAGTATCTGACCCTGGGAATGACCTGTTCTTCCCGAGAGCTGAGGGTCGATGTGAGGGTCGATGGATATCCGACCCTCAGTATCCGACCCTGGGATTTCTGTCAGATTTCCGAGAGCCGAGGGTCGATGGGAGGGTCGATCCGAGGGTCGATGGTCCTAGTCGAATTGTCCGACCCTCAAACCAAAAATCAGACCTTTAAGATTCAATTCTGGGTTCATTCTCAGTTATTTCCCTCCCGTTTCGACTCGTCTCTCACCTCTGAGTTGCTACAATGTCACTCCGCTATTTTGGTCAGTTTGGATCCGTGTTTCAACGTCCACATCATCTCTACAGGTATGCTTTCTCTTTTCTACCTGTTTTTAGGTTTACTTTTCTAGATTTTGATCCAATTAACTCATATTTTTTAAAATAAACTTTTTTCAATCGTAAAAATTCGATTTTTATTGGGGGCTTTTGTTATTGGTGTCTCGAGGAATGAAAGCCCTCAAAATTTTTTTGAGTTTCATCGGTTGGTTATCGAGAAACTTGGATTTTTGCTCTTTTTGCCCTAATTTGTTGAAATTTTTGATTTCTTGAAATTTCTTCAATTTGGACCCCATTAGTTAAAATTTCCTACTGTATGTGTGTTGTGGGATATGTTAGAGCCTACGTAAGTCCTCCTGCCCACGTGTATGGGTGACAAGTGAGGCTTTTGGCCACTTACGTCGTTATAATGTCAAATTTTGGATTTTTATCCTATTAGCTCATTATCTATTTTTCTTTGTAGATACCATGGCTCGTACTAAGGTATCCAGAGTTCGTGATCCGCTTCGCTTCCGCTCTAATAAAGCTGAGGCACAGTATGCCCACTACACTCGTAAGAAGATAGAGGGTGGTCGTATGGTGAACTTGGCTGAGCTAGCCCTGTTCAATATGGAGAGAGCATTTGGTGATATGGGGTGGCTCCCTGTCATCACTTACGACGCGTGCACATGCCCGGATTTAGTGCGACAGTTCTATTGTAATCTCCAGGTGGTGGGGGATTACAATGATGTGGATAGGGGTCACGAGCTACGCATCACTAGCTATGTAAAGGGAGTGAACATTTCTTTTGATTATCGGCAGCTAGCCGATTTACTGGGCATTTCCTATGATGGCCCTATGGTTTACTGTGCGCCTGGAGAGCCCTAGTTTGTTTCCATGGAGATGAGGACAGAGATCGACAGTCAGTTGCTACGACCTGATCGCTGGCAGATGAGAGCTTATTACATGCGTCCAGCTCCATGGGTCTTCTGCAAGATTATTCAGCATAGTCTGATTCCGCAGAGTGGCCATTACGAAAGGGTTTCTCAGCTGACCCAGTATCTGCACTAGACAGCCCGTCTGCCTACCGTACATCATCTTGCGGACTATGATTAGTGCCACATTGCCCAGTCATAGGGGTAATCTACCCTATGGACGTATGATCACAGTCCTGCTTACTCGCCTGGGGGTTGATTTGGTGGATGAGAAGATTCAGGAGAAAAACTTCTCGTCGCCTATCGATTGGGAGGCTATCTGCAAGATGGGCATGCGGGATGCCCAAGTTAATGACAAGGAGAGGAACGAGATGGTGCGCCCTCACACTCACATCGAGATTGCTGACGCTGAGGCAGCTGCTGCCGTTGCTAGAGCTCATGCGGATCCTACTGGTGATGATGACCGCATGTATATGGATGTCGACTCGATACCACCGCCTTCACCTACTCATGCGGCTGGAGTTGGTACTTCTTTTGCTGCAGATCCTACACCTGAGACTGGTCCTTCTCATGCGGCTGGTCCTTCACGCCCACCTTCTGATATGATGGAGATGTTGCATGAGATCAGAGAGGCTCAGCGTAGATCTGATCTGAGGATGGAGGAGTTACTGGACGCTCAGCATGTGAGAGTGCGTACATTAGACATGAGGATGGGAGAGTTACTAGACGCTCAGTGGGTGAGAGTGGATGAGCTACTAGACTTCCAGCGGACTCAGCCATGAGGATGGGAGAGCTCATGGAGGCTCAGCGCCGTACTGATCAGCGGGTAGCCGATGTTACAGTTAGTCTGCAGACGACCCAGACTCAGATAGCCTGGTTGAATAGAGTCTACGCTGAGGACTATGACAGAGATCGTGAGGCACCGCCTCCTCCTTCACCTCCAGCTTCTTGATTGTATTTATTTTCTTTGTACTACAGAGTAACTGTCCGGGTTGTGGACTGTACTCTGCTTTAGTTATGTATATACGTTTGTTTCGCTCTCGTTGTATGTAAACTGTTTCTCCTTTAATAGATATATTATTTTCTTTTTAAATTTTATCTCAACTATCACTTGTGCTTATAATGTGTTAATATTGCTGTTTTTACTTTTATCCTATCTCAGTTCACAATTGTCTTGAATCTATGCTAGTTCAGCGGACAAGGCCTGAGATGCTCTGATACCAAGTTGTCACACCCCAATTCCGCACTATTTAAAATAGTGTGATGAACCGCTAACAAACCAACGGTTCAACTAGGATCTCGAGTAAGCTATATCTGTGTTATCTGAACCCCATACATTCACATTCATAATCAGAGAAAATATATAATAGCGGAAGTCTTATAGTAAAACGAACTGAGAATCTATTTTATATTGATATTTAAAAAACAAATTATTCTGTATCAACTAAGACATAAATAAATATCAAATACATGTCTTTAATAAATCCAAATAAAGAAAACTAGAAAAAAATATCTAATCGAATACACATGAGTTGCACTCGCAAGAGGAGTCATGTGTATCCACTTCAGCTTCAACTACCATCGCTGCAACGTTCCCGTACTCTGGGGCATTTATATAATCTTCAACGATTGTACCTGCATCATCAACTAAAAATATTCGACGTCGAGGGGTGAGCACACATCATGGCTCAGTGAGCAAAAAAAATAATGCAACAATACATATGCATGCAATCAATTCATATCTTTGGTCTGGTTTTACGTTTACATTGTGCTATAGAAAGGATAGGTGGCCGTCGCACCTCTATGCACGAGAGTGTGGATACGCCTGATGACTCTCACCGTCACCCACAACACCCAAATGAACATTGTACAACGAAGGTCACATTTATCGATGCACAACTCCATACCAACAAATGAACCCCTTATGGCTAGGGCTGCAAACGGGGCTCACTACTAACCAATCCTAATGTCAGACAATGTATCCAAGGCCTCACCCCAGCATCCCTCAGAGCACCCGTAGAGATAGAGCTAAGGCCCCCCGGTAGAGTATAGGACTCAAGGACCAAGACCCTCCTTGATGCCCTACGTCGCAATAGTTCTGCTAAGGTAATGGCGATACGACGATGCTAATGCACAAGACTTGAGTCAGAAATAGAGCTAAAGTGTCCGGATCAAACACCGCATAACACCTCCCCTGATGCCTTACTCGCATCAAGCACACTAACCACACACAAACATTCACATGCCTATTCCTAGCATCAACTCATCATCATCATGTTATAAGTAAACAAAGTTGAATATGCATGAACAATAATAGTAGGAATATTGGATGACATGTTGAATGCACATTACAAGCATATTCGCACAGAATCAAGCATAGCATTGGACTCAAAAAAATAAAAGTAGTTTATTATTCACCAATTAATTTAGGTCTTGTTTCCTCACCTTAGCTTGTTAATAGATCCTCTTCCAAGCTTTAGAATCACCTTAATAATGTTATTATATTGCTAGAAGACCTAACAAAGCGATAGAATTTAATTAGAATTTATTCAGAATTTATTCAGAATTTAAAAACCATACTGTTAACTGAGGGTCGGAGGTAGGGTCGGAGTCATGATTGACCCTGGGTGCAACCCTCCCCATTCTGGACTTCCCGAACACTGAGGGTCGATCCTCAAGATCACATAGGGTTGGATGGTCATCGACCCTCTGTGCGACCCTCGGTGGATTTTGATCAATTTCCCTCCTTTTAGTCCATTCTTCGTGTTTGGGGTCCTATGGCTTTCTCCTACAGTCCATTCAACATTCATTCCATGGTCTAGAGCCATGAATCATCCACCTAGATGGCTTTCATGTAATTTTCCATAGTTTTCTATGAAAACCTAACCATGGGTTGATGGTTTGGGTTTCTCCGAGATCATACTCTCATCATTATCTAACCTAAGGTCTATAGAAACTCATGGAATCCATACCTGAGAAGAATACTCCTTCTCTGCAACTCTTCTCCTTTTTGCTTTCTTCTCCCCCTTGCTTCTCTTCTTCTTATTTTCCTTCTCTTCTCTTTCTCTCAATTCAATTAGGGTTGTAAAAGGAGTGAAAGAGGCTTAGGGACGTCCTATTTATAGAGTAGAAACTCCTAAAATAAGTCCCATTGAGATTTGGAAAGAATCCAAATCGAAAATTAGGAAATTTCCTAATTTCAGTTTCGGCGGCAACTGAGGGTCGATGGGAGGGTCGATGATCCCGTCGACCCTAGGTTCTTTAGATGTCCGGCCCTCCCTGTAAAACAGAGGGTCTATGTCCGGCCCTCCCTGTAAAACAGAGGGTCTGACTTTCTGTTTTGGGGGGTCCGACCCTCCTTAGCTGGGTATGCGACCCTCCCCTTAAATTGAGTGTTTTAGGGTCGATTTGATACCTGGGATCTCGATCTCCTTCACGCCCTTAGTCCATTTGACTCGATCGTGATGGGTAAACCTGGTTCAAGGTGATAAGACCGAGTTTGATTGACACGGGTCTTACAATCTTGCTACCGTGGCTTGATCCGAGCCACCCATACCGTATATGCACCCATTTAAAAGGACTAAAATGCCCCTGACAGTATAACTAATGGCCTCTGTAACCATTAGTATCACCTGCAGGGTTTTCGACTCCAATAGGGTCCGAAAACCCTGCTCCATTATGGCAATTCGTCGAACACCCTGAGCGCATGCCGAAGGACCCTGCTGTGGCTTGCGGCGCACGCGCGGCTTGCGTTGTGTTGCTGCGCTGTGCTGTCTGCTTGTGTGCGGCATGGCATGGCTTGCGGCATGCTGCTGTTGAGCTGTGCGTGGCTGCCTCCATGTGCGCGGCTGTGCTATGCGCATGGCCCTGGCATGTGCGCGGCTATGCTGTGCGCATGGCCCTGGCATGTGCGCGGCATGGCATGCTGGCATAGGCTTGAGCTTGCTGCTGGGCATGCTAGCATGGCCTGCTGGCCCAGTGCCACGGGCATCTGCCAAGCTGGCCTGAGCTGGCTGCCATGTTGGCCTGGACACCCAAGGTGGGACCCACCTAATCCCCACCCATTCTCTCTCCTCTTTCTCTCTCCTCCATTTTCTCTCTCTTCTTTCTCTCTTTTCTGCTAAACTTTCTCATCAGCTGGGCTTCATTCTCTTCGGCTGCTGCATCAACCCAGTCACCTTGACTGACAGAGAGTTCTACAGACACTCTCTCTCCTCCATATCACTCTCTCTCTGCTAAGGTTTCCAACAATGACAACACTTATAGCACTGTCTGGACAGGGTTTCAACACAACAGAAGATAAGGAACCAACAACTTCATCATCACCAGGATATGTGAAAGGGAAAAGTCTCCAATAGACAGCTCTGATTTTATTATCAACACTAGAAACTAGTCAGTGGAGCCAACTTCTGGTCATCTACTGCTCAAACGTATTAATATGATGTCCTAGAGTAGGTTCAATTAGTGGAGGCATCAGGGGGTTATTTTTGGGCAATGACAGAATTTAATTTTTGCCTGAGGTTCAGCTTCAGTGTGGGTCATTGATTTTGTTTGGGCTTGATCTGTTTTCAGTTTAATTAAGTTTTAAAGAAGTTCATAATTAATCTAATGTTATAGAATAGGAACAGTCACATTTTACACTGGAGAATGAATCCAAGAAATGAAGTTATTGTTGGAGAAATAAAGTGACCATAAAAGAGATCTATTCTAACTGATACACTTGATTTTTAGAGAAATAAAGTGATTTTCGCTCCTAGAATTCTATATGTATATGTGGAAGGTGAATCTAATCAACGTCCAACAAACCAATAAGCCCATACTAAAATATTAGCATTATATTTCTAGCATTCTAAAATATATCTTCAATTCTGGATTAGAGAATATTGATTAACACTGAAGGTCATCTTCAATTCTGGATGATATTGCCTTAAGCAAGAAAACCAAGATACCAATTTTAACTCTTACAGCACACCTAGAGGTATACTTCTACTGTATTATGGAGGTGCTTATGAGCAGTTTGAATGAAAATCTAGATAGAAAAAAAAATCAGCTACCACCCAAAATAGTTTCGAAACATCACTAACCACCGATAACTTTCAAAAAACATCAGTTACACCCAAGTAACTGACGGAGGATACTGAAATCACTGTTAGACATTTTTACCTTTTTTGTTTTTTAATTCTAAAATTTTAAAAGTTAGTAAAACGACTAATATAACCCTTCACATTCGTTTTATAAACATCCCAATAACCCCTTCTTCACACCCCAAATATGGTCTAACCAGTGGTGTGATGAACCGTAAAGAAAACCAATTGTTCGATCAGGATCTCGTATAGGCCGTGCCCATTCGATTAAACCAGATACATTCCACAAGCATAATCAGAGTAAATAAACAATAGCGGAAGTCTTTAATACTAATGAATTAAGTATCTAACAGTAATAGCATATTTAATTAACCAATTATCTTCAAAGTAACTCAAAACATAAAACAAAATAAATTAATCGATTACATGTTTCGATAACCAAATAACTAAACTAATCGAAAACACATGAATTGCACTCGCACGATGGATCATGCGCCTCTTCCATAGCATCTACATCTATCGCCGCTATATGTCCATATGTCGGCGTATTCATATAGTCTTCAACGGTAGGACCAGCATCAACAACTAAAAATATTCGACGTCGAAAAGGTGAGCACACATTGTCACACCCCAATTCTGATTGAACCAGAAGTGTGAGTGAACCGTCACTGAACCAACGGTTCACACCAGGATCTCAATAAGACCGTGTCCACTCATACAAACCATTGCACATAATCATAATCAGAATATAATTAAATACAGCGGAAGTCTTAAATTGAATGAACTGAGTACTTCTATTGATAAATAAATTATCCAATTATTTAAAATACCAAAACATAAATAATTATCCTTACATCCCAATTATAAATCCAACTGAAAATGAATAAAATAAATAAATCAAATATTCTAGAGGTACACGCAAAAAGGGCACTCGCATGAAGCGTCATGCCCGTCCTCCCCTGCTTGCACTTCCAGGGCAACAACTCTTCCATATATTGGAGCATCCACGTAGTGTCACACCCCAATTCTGTACCATTCAGAACGGTGTGATGAACCGCTAATAAACCAACGGTTCAACCAGGATCTCTAATAGGCTATGTCCGTTGAAAATAAAATCATACACATCCACAACCATAATCAGAATAAATACACAATAGCGGAAGTCTTAATAATAAATGAACTGATGAATCTAAATGTGATAATCAATAATAAAATATCAAGTTATGTTGTATTAACCGAGACATAAGTAAATAAAATATCAAATTACATTTCCTTAATAATTCAAATAAAATCTAATCGAAAACGCATGCGTTGCACTCGCATGAAGAGTCATGCGTTTCCACGAAGTCTTCAGCTTCCATCGCAGTGATGTACCCATATATAGAAACATTAATATAATCATCCACCGTGGTACCTGCATCATCAACTAAAAATATTCGACGTCGAAAGGGTGAGCACACATCACGGCTCAGTGAGCAAACAAAACAATGAAACAAAACATATGCATACAATCAATTCATATATGTGGTCTGGTTTATAAGTTTGCAATGTGCTATAGAAAGGTTCGGTGGCCGTCTTACCTCTATACACGAGTGTGTAAAGCCGCCCAATGAAAACAGCACTGTCGTCCCACATGTACCCACCATGGACAATATACACGCCATGAAAACGGCATGGCTATAACGGTTGCTCACATCAACACGTAAGCCCCTGCTGGCGAGGGCTTGCAAACTGGGTTCGTAACTAACCAATTCTAATGTCAAATAGTGTATCCAAGGCCTCACCCTAGCATCCCTCAATACATCCATAGAGATAGAGCTAAGGCCCCCCGGCAGAGTCGAAGACTACACGGTCCGAGACCACCTCCCCTGATACCCTACGATGTAATAGTTCTGCTAAGGTAATGGTGATACGACGATGTCAGTGGACATGACTTGAGTAGAACCATGGCACAATATACACCCCATGAAAATGGTATGGCTGTACCGGTACCATCCCCTACCCGCACCATATACACTAACCACACACATACATTCACATGCCTATTCCTAGCATCATCATCATCATCATGTTATAAATAAACAGAATTAAATATGCATGAACAGTAATAGCAGGAATATGGGATGACATATTGAATGCACATACAAGCATACACTCATAGAATCAGTCATGGTATTGGACTCAAGAAATAAAAAATAGTTTATTATTAGCCAATTAGTTTAGGTCTTGTTCCCTCACCTTTGCTTGAGTGTTGATCCTCTTTTACGCTTTAAAACCACTTTTATATCAATAGGAAAACCTAACAAGTCAATAGATTTTGGTTAGAAGTCATTCCGGCAAGTTTAGGCTTGTTTTTAAGCACGGGTCGCAGGGTGGGTCGCAGGTAGGGTAGCAGTCTACATCGACCCACAGGGTAAGGTCGATGCCAGGGTCGGAGGTTCCATCGACCCTGGGTGCGACCACCCCTATTCTGGACTTCCCGAATGCTGGGGGTCGATCCTGTGGTTTGGCAGGGTCGATTCCCAATCGACCCCACGTGCGACCCCTTGTGGGTTGAGTCGAGATTTTCATTCTACAGTCCATTCTTTCACATTTGGGTCATATGGCTTACTTCCACAATCCATTCTAGGCTTGTTCTATGGCTTAGAACACTAGGTTTCTTCCTTACCTTGTTTACCATGCTTTCTCCATGGTTTTCATCGAAATCTTCCCATGGGTGTATGATTTAGGTTTCTCATAGACCATACTCTCTTCATGAACTATTCTAAGGTCTTAGATTATCAAGTAGAAAGCTTGCCCATACCTTAGGTATTGTTGGGATTCAGAGATTTCTCTGAATTCTTCAATTAGGTCTTCTTCTCCAACTTTCCTTCTCTTCTTCTTCTCTTCTCTTTATCTCACTCTCAATTAGGGTTTCAAAAGGAGTGAAAGAGGCTTAGGGACGTCCTATTTATAGAGTAGAATCTCCAAAAATAAGTCCCATTGAGATTAGGAAGGAATCCAATTAAAATTTGGAAAGTTTTCTATTTGCAGTTTCTATTGGCAAACAGGGGGTCGATGAGGGGGTCGGAGATCCCGTCGACCCTCAGTTCCTAAGTTGTCCGACCCCCAGTGAAAAATCAGGGGTCTGACTTCTATGTGAGGGGGGTCGACCTTGCTGGTCTGGGTATGCGACCCTACCTTCATTTTGACTATTTTTGGGTCAGTTTAGTACCTGGTTTCGTCATTTCCTTCACGCACTTGGTCCATTTGGCTCGACCATGATGGTAGACCTAGTACAAGGTGGTAAGACCGGTTAGTTCGATACGGGTCTTACAACTCCCCCCTACTTATAAAAATTCCGTCCATGAAATTGTTCATACCTCTGAGTCGAATAGATGAGGGTATTGCTTTCGCATGGCATTCTCTTCTTCTCATGTGATTTCTTCTATATCCCTGCTTCTCCAAGTGACCTTAACATAATATATGTCACGGTTGTGTAGTCATTGCACCTTTCGGTTGGTGATTTCAGTTGGTGCTACTTCAAACGTCAAATCCTCAATCAAATTAGGTAGATCTACTGTCAATACGTGCGTTGGGTCTCTGACATACTTCTTCAATAAGGAGATATGAAATTCGTCATGCACACTTGACATAGATGGTGGTAGTGCTAACTGGTAAGTCAGTTTTCCACGCTTAGCAAGAATCTCATATGGTCCGACATATCTCGGACTTAATTTCCCTTTCTATCTGAACCGTTTCAAACCTCGCATAGGTGACACTTTGAGGAATACCTTATCACCTACGGCGAACTCAAGGTCTCGGCGTCTAGTGTCTGCATATTGCTTTTGACGATTCTGAGCCGTTCTTACTCTTTCCTTGATAATGTCGACTACTCGACAAGTCTCTTCAACAAATTATGGTCCAACAATACTACGTTCTCCAACTTCATTCCAAAACAAAGGAGTTCGACACTTCCTGCCAAACAGTGCCTCATAGGGTGACATCTGTATAGTAGCCTGATAGCTATTGTTATAAGCGAACTCAATCAGTGGTAACTTTTCATCCCATGATCCTTTAAAATCAATTACACAAGCTTAGAGCATGTCTTCCAGAATCTGAATTGTGCGCTCCAACTGTCCGTCTGTTTGAAGATGGAATGCAGTGCTGAACTTCAATGTTATACCCGTAGCCTTCTGTAATCCTTCCCAAAACTTTGAAGTAAATCGTGGATCTCTGTCGGACACAATGCTTTTAGGTACACCGTGTAATCTGACAATATTATCCACATGCAACTTAGCTAACCTCTCCAATGTATACTGAGGTCGTATAGCTATAAATCGAGCCATTTTTGTCAGTCGGTCTACAATCACCCAAACTGCGTCAACTACTCGGGGAGTCAATGGTAACCCTATGACGAAGTCCATAGTGATGCAGTCCCATTTCCATGCTGGTTCTGGTAACGACTGTAACAGTCCTGCTGGTCTTTGTCTTTCAGCTTTCACCTTCTGACAATTTAGGCATTGAGACACAAACTTGGCTAT
Organism: Protea cynaroides; assembly: GCA_028583415.1. Taxonomy (NCBI): domain Eukaryota; kingdom Viridiplantae; phylum Streptophyta; class Magnoliopsida; order Proteales; family Proteaceae; genus Protea; species Protea cynaroides. Next base: position 4,697,425 of record CM053270.1, on the reverse strand, counting down.
ATATGCTTTCATTCCCCTCCACCAATATAATTTCTTTAGGTCATGATACATCTTTGTACTTCCAGGGTGTATCGAATAAGTGGTGGTATGAGCTTCCTTCATTAGTCGGTGTCTAATGTCCAAACTTTCTGTTTCAGGTACACATATCCTTCCTTTGACTTCAGTACTCTTTCATCATCTAAGGAGAACTCAGGAGTAGTCCTACCTTTTTGGATGTCTTCTTGTACCGTTCTTAGATAAGGGTCTGATTTAATCTCTATTTTCACTTCATCAAGTATATCGGGTACAATCTTCAAGGTGGCGAACATATTTGCAAACCGATAGATAAACCTTTGGTTGGTTGATTCACCCGGTACATCTATCACAAACTGTTCGTTATCGTAATTGAACACTCTTCCGATAGTGCACAGTGCAGCAGTGGTGCTAACCTCTTCTGGAGATTTCATCATTGCCTTTCTACTCAGTGCGTTCGCAACCACATTAGCTTTTCTCAGATGATACTGGATATCACAATCATAGTCTTTCAATAGTTCCAGCCATCGTCTTTGTCTCATATTCAACTCCTTCTGATTAAAGAGGTAAGTAAGACTTTTATGATCTGATTTAATCTGAAATTTCTCTCCGTACAAATAATGTCTCTATATTTTGACAGCATGTACTACTGCCGCTAATTCCAAATCATGAGTGGGGTAGTTCTTCTCATGTGTCTTCAATTGTCTTGAGGCATAAGCAATTACTTATTCTCCTTGCATAAGTACACATCCTAATCCCAGTCCTGACACATTAGTTTACAAAATAAATGGCTGTCCTGGAATCGAAATGGTCAAGATTGGACCTGATATCAGTCTAGCCTTCAATGTTTAAAAACTCTTCTAGCATTTATCAGTCCACATAAACTTTTTTCCCTTCTTAGTCAAACTGGTAAGAGGTATGGCAATTCAGGAATAGTCTTCCACAAATCGTCGATAATACCCAACTAGACCTAAGAAACTTCTAATTTTTGCAACGTTCTTCGGTGCTTCCCACTTTACAATAGCCTCAATCTTGCTAGGATCCACTTTAATTCCTTTAGCGGATACAAGATGGCCTAGAAATGCGACTTCTCTTAACCAAAACTCACACTGAAAAAATTTGGCGTAGAGGTTCTCCTTCCGTAATCGCTGCAGAGCGGCGTTTAGATTCTTAATATGAGTTTCCTCGTCTTTGGAGTAGACCAATATATCATCGATGAATACAATAACTGACGTATCCAATATATGGTGGAATACCCGATTCATAAGTTCCATAAAGGTTGCTGGTACGTTCGTCAATCCGAAAGACATGACCAAAAATTCATAATGTCCATATCTGGTCCTGAATGCTGTCTTGGGGATATCACCGTCCTTAATCTTCAACTGATGGTAGCCTGACTGAAGATCAATCTTGGAGAATACTTTGGCACCTTGCAACTGATCGAACAAGTCATCGATCCGAGGCAATGGATACCGATTCTTGATTGTCAGTTTATTCAGTTCTCAGTAGTCTATACACAATCAAACGCTACCGTCCTTCTTCTTCACGAATAATACTGGCGCTCCCCATGGTGATATGCTAGGTCAGATGTAACCCTTGTCCCGCAGTTCTTGTAGTTGTACTATTAATTCCTTCAAATTAGTAGGAGCCATTCGATAAGGTGCTTTAGATATTGGTGCGGCTCCGGGTATCAGATCTATAACAAACTCTGTAGCGCGGTCGGGTGGTAATCCTAGTATTTCTTCAGGAAATACATCTGGATAGTCACGTACGACATCAATATCTTCCATTCGTGGTGCTTCTTTGGTAAGATCGACCACCGATAATAAATACCCAACTGCTCCTTTCTCCAGGCACTTCCTAGCCTTTAATGCAGAGAGTATGAGCTTTCGTTTACGGGGAAGTTTGGTTCCCGAAAAACTGAACTCTACTCCTTCTTTGTCTTTAAATGTCAGCTTCTTTTCGGCACACAATAGGTTTGCAGAATGCCGAGCTAACCAGTCCATTCCCAAGATGACGTCAAAGTCTACCATCTCAAGTTGGATCAAGGTTACATCCAAAGTCTTTTCATTAATAAGAACTGGACATGGTCCATAACCTTTTTCTAACTCCACTTCTAATCCCATAGGTGATCGTACAAGCAATTTGTAGTCTAAGGATTTAAGGGGTAGATTTAGCTTCTTTCCAAATGACATAGATATAAAAGAATGAGTAGCTCCTGAATCAAAGAGTACTCTGGCGGGATTGCCATTAATAGGTACAATACCTGTGATTTATTTTGGTTTAGTCTACATGCTCACATAATGTAACACAAAGTGATAAGATTCAGGTCATACCTGTGACCACATCAGGCGATGCGGCAGCATCCTCGGATGTAACCGCATAAACTCTGCCTTGTTGTAGTTGCTTCTTGGGCTTAGTACACTCCCTTGCCATATGCCCTATTTGATTGCAGTTAAAACATCTTATTGCTTCAAAGACTTGCTTTCGTTGTTGTGGAGCTGCGGGGGTAGTCTTGGCTGCAGCATTAAAGACTTAAGTACGGAAGGGTTTGAATATCTTGGTGTTCCCTCTGTTGTAAGAATTTCCATTAAGCCTTTTGATTCCCCTATTTTGAGCAAAGTAGCTCTCTTTCTGGCTTGACTCTATCACTCGAGCAATTTGTGCCGCTTCATTATAGATTTTCTTTTCAAGTCCCAGAACATGTTCGCGGATACTTCCCCTAAGTCCCATGACGAACCTTCGGGTCTTGGTGTCTTCTACCTGCATACTGACTGGTGCGAAGAAAAACAGCTCCTCATAACGTTGTTGGTATGCATCGACAGTCATCTGTCCCTGATATAAACTCAGGAACTCCTTCTCCATGGAATCTCTGAAACTCCTTGGAAAGTACTTCTCAAAGAATGCCTCCCTATAAATATCCCAAGTCAGTTGGGCATGTTTTGTTAATAAATATGTCTTGGTAGACCTCCACCAATGGTGTGCATCTCCTTTCAGCATAAAGGTGGCACCCAATACTTTTTCTTCTTCATTACCTGTCATCATCATAAAATTTCATTCCATTTCATCAACCCAGTGTGCCAGCCATAAAGGATCTACTGGCTTGCCATTAAATTCTTTGGGCTTCATTTTCAGAAAATGGTCCACCAGTCTAGAGTGGTTTAGTTGTTGCGGGACATACGCCCCATACATAGGTGGTTGGTGTTGATATCTACCTTGAACTACCTCCGGATTCTGCACTTGAGCCTGCATGATTGGAGTCTGAGGTGCATGGGGTACTGTGTTACTTCCCCCTGGTACCGTGCTTGCCTGTCCTGCTGGCATTGGTGGTGTCTGTGCAACTGGACAAGTTATGCCTATGGCAGCTTGCATAATAGCTTGTGCCTGTTGCATTTGCTACAACTGTTGGGCGAAGTTCATTACGACTGTAGCTAGGTCTGTAGGTGGAGCTGGCAGATTTGTAGGATTTGTCTGCCCATTAATTACGGACGGTGCCGTGTTCATATTCCCCTGTGTTTTCGGGTATGTCTGGTTGTCTTCCCCCACAGGTGGTGGTGGTGGGATAGAGTTACGGCATTGTCTGGTCACTCTACGTCCAGCCATTATCTGTTTTGATAGTAGGAATGCTTGAAAATCATAGAACACGTGAGGCAATCATTATATACTTCATTTTCATATTTTAAAACCACTAACAAATGCAAATTTCAAATTTTTCAGATCATTCTATCGAAAATACTGTATTTTCACTGCAAGGTCGATGGTGGGGGTCAATGGATGTCCGACCCTCAGTCTGCGACCCTGAGGAATCACTGATTCTTCCCAAGAGCCGGGGGTTGATGAGGGGGTCGGAGGATGTTCGACCCAGGGTGCGATCCCTGGTTCTCTTTCAGATTACCGTAAGCCGAGGGTCGATGAGGAGGTCGAAGGGGGGGTCGGATGTCTTGGTCGAATTCTCCGACCCTCGGACCAAAAATCAGGTTTTTATTTTCGATTTTGAATCCATTTCTCATTCTTCCTCCTCCTTTCCGACTCGACTCGTCCCTCTGAATTGCTACAGTGCCAACTCAGACTCTTTGGTGCTTTTTGCTTCCTATTTCGACGTCCACACCTCGTCTACAGGTATGTTCTCTACATTTTCATGTTTTTAGGTTTTCTTAGCTAGGTTTTTACCCATTTAACTCGTTTTCTTCAAATTAAAGTTTTTCCAACCGTAAAAATTCGATTTTTATTGGGGGCTTTTGTTGTTGGTGACTCAAGGAACGAAAGCCCTCAAAAATATTTGAGTTTCATCGGTTGGTTATCGAGAAACTTGAATTTTCCCATTTTTGCCCTAATTTGTCAAGATTTTTGAATTTCTTGAAATTTCTTCAAATTCGATCTCTTTAAATGAAATTTTCAGCTGTATGAGTCTTGTAGGATTGTTTAAAACCCTTATAAGTCCTCCTGCCCACATGTATAGGTGAAAAGTGAGGCTTTTGAACAATTTATGTCATTATACTATCGAAATTTTCAGGTTTTTCATCTTTACTAACCCAATATATGTTTCTCTTTGTTTTTGCAAATGCTATGGCTCGTACCAAAGTACCCAGGGTTCATGACCCAGTGCGCTTCCATTCTAGCGAAGCAGAGACACAGTATGACCGCTATTCTCGTAAAAAGGTAGAGGGAGGTTGCCGGGTAGACTTGGCTAGGCTGGCATTGTTCGATGTGGAGAGGGCTTTTGGTGACATGGGTTGGCTTCCTGTGATCACCTATGACGCCTGCACTCGGCTGGACTTAGTGAGACAGTTCTACTGTAATCTCCAAGTGGTGGGAGATTACAATGATACAGAGAGGGGCAGAGAGCTTTGGATCACCAGCTACGTCAAGAGGGTCGAGATTTCTTTCGATTATCGGCAGCTAGCCGACTTATTGGGCATTTCTTATGACGGCCCCTTGGTGTTCTGCGCTCCTGGAGAGCCCCAGTTCTTTTCATTGGAGATGAAAGCTGAGATTGACCGCCAGATCATCAGAGAGGATCGCTGGGAGATGAAAGCAATCTATCTTCGTCTAGAGCCTTGGGTGTACTGTAAGATTATTCAGCACAACCTGATACCTCAAAGTAGGCATTACGAGAGGGTCTCCCAGTTGACCCAGTATATGTTGTATTGTATATGCACTAGGCAGCCCGTCTGCCTTCTTTACATCATCATGCGGACGATGATCAGCGTTACGTTGCCCAGTCATACTGGCAACCTGCCATATGGACGCATGATCTCTATGCTACTGACCCGCCTGGGTGTTGACATGGTGGATGAGAGGATTCAGGAGAAATCCTTCTCGTCACCTTTGGATTGGGAGGCCATCTGCAAGATGGGCATGCGGGATGCCCAGGTCAGCGACGAGGAGAGGACCGCTCTGGTGCGTCCACGTACTCGAGTGGAGATGGCTGACGCTGAGGCAGCAGCAGCAACCGCTGGAGCAGGGGTTCATGGGGGTGATGACGATCGTCTGTACATGGATGTGGATGCCATACCTCCTCCATCACCTACTCATGCTACAGGAGCTGGTCCTTCTTATTCAGTTGGTCCTTCGTATGTGGTTGGTCCTTCGTATCCACCTTCTGATGACATGATGAGGATATTGCAGGAGATACGAGAGGCTCAGCGCATGTCTGATTTAAGGATGGGAGAGCTTCTAGAGGCTCAGCGCTTGTCCGATCAGCGGGTGGGAGAGCTTAGGGATGCTCAACACGTGACCGACCAGCGGGTGGCTGATCTCACAGCTAGTCTTCCGACGACCCAGACTCAGATAGCTTGGTTGCCTAGAGTCTATGCTGAGGACTATGATAGAGACCGTGAGGCACCGCCTCCCTCATCACCTCCAACTTCTTGATGTATTTCTTTTATCTTTCTTTTGTACTTCAGAGTAACTGTCTGGGTTGTGGACTGTACTCTGCTTTAGTCATGTATATATACGTTTGTTCTCTTTTTTTTGTTGTATATAAATTTGTTTCTCATTTAATAGATGCATTATTCTCTTTCAATTTTGTCTCAAACAACACAGATGCTTATGGTGTGTTATTATTACATCTTTTAAATTTTATCCTATCTCAGTTCACGAACTTTTGTAGAAGTATACTGGTTTCACAGACAAGGCCTGAGAGCTCTGATACCAAGTTGTCACACCCCAATTATGCACCATTCAAAACGGTGTAATGAACCGCTAATAAACCAACGGTTCAACTAGGATCTCTAATAGGCTATGTCCGTTGAAAATAAAACCATACACATCCACAACCATAATCAGAATAAATACACAATAGCGAAAGTCTTAATAATAAATGAACTGAGGAATCTAAAGGTGATAATCAATAATAAAATATCAAGTTATGTTGTATTAACTGAGACATAAGTAAATAAAATATCAAATTATATTTCCTTAATAATTCAAATAAAATCTAATAAAAAACGCATGCGTTGTACTCGCATGAAGAGTCATGCGTTTCCACAAAGTTTTTAACTTCCATCGCAGCGATGTGTCCGTAAGCAGAAACATTCATATAATCTTCCACCGTGGTACCTGCATCATCAACTAAAAATATTCTACGTCGAAAGGGTGAGCACACATCACGGCTGAGTAAGAAAACAAAACAATGCAACAAAACATATGCATGCAATCAATTCATATCTGTTGTCTGGTTTATAAGTTTGCAATGTGCTATAAAAAGGTTCGGTGGCCGCCTTACCTCTATACACGAGTGTGTGAAGCCGCCCAATGAAAACAGCACTGTCATCCCACATGCACCCACCATGGACAATATACACCCCATGAAAACAGCATGGCTGTATCGGTTGCCCACACCAACATGTAAGCCCCTGCTGGCGAGGGCTTGCAAACTGGGTTCGTAACTAACCAATCCTAATGTCAAACAGTGTATCCAAGGCCTCACCCCAGCATCCTTCAATACATCCATAAAGATAGAGCTAAGGCCCCCCGGCAGAGTCGAAGACTACACGATCCGAGACCACCTCCCCTGATACCCTACGACGTAATATTTCTGCTAAGGTAATGGCGATACAACGATGTTAGTGGACATGACTTGAGTAGAACCATGGCACAATATACACCCCATGAAAATGGTATGGCTGTACCGGTACCATCCCCTACCCGCACCATATACACTAACCACACACATACATTCACATGCCTATTCCTAGCATCATCATCATCATCATGTTATAAATAAACAGAATTAAATATGCATGAACAGTAATAGCAGGAATATGGGATGACATATTGAATGCACATACAAGCATACACTCATAGAATCAGTCATGGTATTGGACTCAAGAAATAAAAAATAGTTTATTATTAGCCAATTAGTTTAGGTCTTGTTCCCTCACCTTTGCTTGAGTGTTGATCCTCTTTTACGCTTTAAAACCACTTTTATATCAATAGGAAAACCTAACAAGTCAATAGATTTTGGTTAGAAGTCATTCCGGCAAGTTTAGGCTTGTTTTTAAGCACGGGTCGCAGGGTGGGTCGCAGGTAGGGTAGCAGTCTACATCGACCCACAGGGTAAGGTCGATGCCAGGGTCGGAGGTTCCATCGACCCTGGGTGCGACCACCCCTATTCTGGACTTCCCGAATGCTGGGGGTCGATCCTGTGGTTTGGCAGGGTCGATTCCCAATCGACCCCACGTGCGACCCCCTGTGGGTTGAGTCGAGATTTTCATTCTACAGTCCATTCTTTCACATTTGGGTCATATGGCTTACTTCCACAATCCATTCTAGGCTTGTTCTATGGCTTAGAACACTAGGTTTCTTCCTTACCTTGTCTACCATGCTTTCTCCATGGTTTTCATCGAAATCTTCCCATGGGTGTATGATTTAGGTTTCTCATAGACCATACTCTCTTCATGAACTATTCTAAGGTCTTAGATTATCAAGTAGAAAGCTTGCCCATACCTTAGGTATTGTTGGGATTCAGAGATTTCTCTGAATTCTTCAATTAGGTCTTCTTCTCCAACTTTTCTTTTCTTCTTCTTCTCTTCTCTTTCTCTCACTCTCAATTAGGGTTTCAAAAGGAGTGAAAGAGGCTTAGGGACATCCTATTTATAGAGTAGAATCTCCAAAAATAGGTCCCATTGAGATTAGGAAGGAATCCCATTGAAATTTAGAAAGTTTCCTAATTGCGGTTTCTGTCGACAAACAGGGGGTCGATGAGGGGGTCGGAGATCCCATCGACCCTCAGTTCCTAAGTTGTCCGACCCCCAGTGAAAAATCAGGGGTCTGACTTCTATGTGAGAGGGGGTCGACCCTGTTGGTCTCGGTATGCGACCCTAGCCTCATTTTGACTGTTTTTGGGTCAGTTTAGTACCTAGTTTCGTCATTTGCTTCACGCACTTGGTCCATTTGGCTCGACCATGATGGGTAGACCTGGTACAAGGTGGTAAGACCGGTTAGTTCGATACGGGTCTTACACATAGTCCTCCACAGTGTAACCTGCATTAACATCTAAAATTAGTGTATACAAAGAGTGAGCTCACAACTTAGCTCAGTAAGAAAATCAGACAATGCAACAAGCATCAAGCATGAGTAACATTCATATTATGGTCTGGTTTTAAGTTTGCAATATGCTATAGAAAAGATTGGTGGCCATCGCACCTCTATACACCAGTGTGTGAATCCGCCCAATGGATCAAACACCACTATCGTCCCATATGCACCCACCATGGAATAGAGATAGAGCTAAAGTGTCCGGATCAAACACCGCCAACACATCCCCTGATGCCCTACCCATACCAACACTTAAGCCCCTATTGGCGAGGGATTGCAAACTGGGCTCGCAACTAACCAATCCTATATGTCATCATAGTAGGCCCTACCCCAGCACAGCTCCCTACATCATAGAGATAGGGCTAGAGTCTAGTGGCCAGGCCGGAGACCACAGTGCCACTTCCTCCCCCAAATACCCTATCCACACCAAGACAGAAGCGATACAAAAAGGTGTTAGTATGAGGAATGATCCCAGACCCCAGGCTCTTCCCACTCCACACACCAACGAAAACAATCACATGCCTAACAGTCACATCCTAACATAGCGAGTATGCAAGAACAATATAATAACTGAAAGTAAAGATGACATGTGAGTATGCATAACACCATTTGTCACACCCCAATTCCACACTGTTCAGAATGGTGTGATGAACCGCTAAACAAACAACGGCTCAACCAGGATCTCTAATAGGCTATCCCCGTGTTATCCAAACTTTACACGCATCCACAATCATAATCAGAGTAATACACAATAGCGGAAAATTTATAAATAATATGAACTGAGAACTAGAATGATACCCATAAATAATATCAAATTATTCTGTGTTTAACTAAGACATAAATAGGTAAATACCAACTACATGTCTTATAAATCCAAATAAGAAAACTACAAAAATATCTAATAGAATACACACGAGTTGCACTCGCAAGAGGAGTCGTGTGTATCGTCTTCAGCTCCAACTTCCATAGCTGCTACAGTTCCATATGCTGACGCGTTCATATAATCTTCAACAGTATATCCTGCATCATCAACTAAAAATATTCGACGTCGAGGGGTGAGCACACAATACGGCTCAGTGAGTAGCCAAAATAATGCAACATTACATATGCATGCAAAAAGTCAATTCATATCTTTGGTCTTGGTTTATAGTTTGCAATGTGCAATAGAAAGGTTGGGTGATCAAAGGTTAAAGTTTATTGATACCGCCTCTATACACAGGGTGTGGAAGCCCGCCCGAAGGTTTAACGTTTATTGTCGTCCCCATCCACCCTACCATAACATTATACAACAAAGGTTAACGTTTATTGCTATATAATGCTATACCAACACGTAAGCCCCTGTTAGCGAGGGCTTGCAAACTGGGCTCGCTACTAACCAATCCTAATGCCAAACAATGTATCCAAGGCCTCACCCCAACATCCCTCGAACATCCATAGAGATAGAGCTAAGGCCCCCGGTTGAGTCGAGACTACAAGGACCGAGACCACCTCCCCCGATACTCTACGACATAATAGTTCTGCTAAGGTAATGGCGATACGACGATGTCAATGCACAAGACTTGAGTTAGAGATAGAGCTAAAGTCTTTGAGACCCGCCAAAGGTTAACGTTTATTGACGTTCTCATCACACCTCCCCTGATACTCTCTCGCATCAAGCACACCAACCACACACATACAATCACATGCCTATTCCTATCATCATCATCATCATCATGTTATAAACAATAAAGTAAATATGCATGAACAAGTAATAGAAATATTGGATGGCATCTTTGTATGCACATTACAAACATATTCGCATAGAATCAAACATGGCATAGGACTCAAGAAAAGAAAAACAGTTTATTATTAACCAATTTAGTTTGGGGTTAAGGTTCCTCACCTTAGCTTGCTAATAGATATTTTCCCAAGCTTTCGATTCACTGTTATAACAGTATTATATTGCTAGCAAACCTAACAAAGTCGATAGAATTTAATTAAAATTAATTCAGAATTTAAAAACCATTCTGTCAACTGAGGGTCGATGCTAGGGTCGATGCTAGGGTCGATGGGTCTATCGACCCTCCCAGTGAGTTTCTCCGAAATCCTACACTCAACCATATCTAACCTAAGGTCTGTAGAAACTCATGGAATTAGTATCCATACCTGAGAAGATTACTTTCCTCTGCAAATTCCTTCTCCTTTTTGCTAAGCCTTCTTCCTAGCCTCCTTTCTTCCTCTTTTCCTTCTTCTCTCTTTCTCTCAATTCAATTAGGGTTGTGAAAGGAGTGAATGTGGCTTAGGGACGTCCTTTAAATAGACTAGGAATGTCCTATAATAATCCCATTGAGATTTGGAAAGAATCCCAACCAAAAATTAAGAAATTTCCTAATTTCAGTTTTCGTCAGAAACCGAGGGTCGATGATCCCGTCGACCCTAGGGTCTTAAGCTGTCCGACCCTCCCTCAAAAACTGAGGGTCGATCTTTCTGCCCTTGGTCCACTTGACTCGACCATGATGGGTAGACCTGGTTCAAGGTGGTAAGACCGGGTTAGATTGACACGGGTCTTACAACTCCCCCCAACTTATAAAAATTTCGTCCTCGAAATTGTACGTACCTTCTGAGTCAAACAAGTCAGGGTATTGTTTCCTCATAGCATTTTCTTCTTCCCATGTAATCTCTTCCATGTCTCTACTTTTCCATGTGACCTTAACATAGTAGATATCTCTGTTGCGTAGATGTTGAACTTTTCGACTAGTGATTTCCGTTGGTATTACTTCAAATGTCAAATCATCAGTTAGTTCCGAAAAATCTACTGTCAACACATGTGTTGGGTCTTTGACATACTTCTTCAATAAGGATATGTGAAATACGTCATGCACACTTGACATAGATGGTGGTAGTGCTAACTGATAAGCTACTTTTCCATGCTTAGCCCCTCTACAATCCTCGCATAGGCGATACCTTCAGAAATACTTTATCACCTACGACGAACTCTAGATCTCTTCGTCGAGTATCTGCGTATTGCTTCTGATGGTTCTGAGCTACTCTTACTCTTTCCTTGATGATGTCGACCACTCGACAAGTCTCTTCAACAAATTCTGGTCCAACGATACTACGTTCTCCAACTTCATTCCAAAACAAGGGAGTTCGACACTTCCTACCATACGATGCTTCATAGGGTGACATCCAGTATAATAGCCCGATAGCTGTTATTGTAAGCGAACTCGATCAATGGTAACTTCTCGTCCCATGATCCCTTGAAATCAATCACACATGCTCGTAGCATATCGTCTAAGATCTGAATTGTGCGCTCCGACTGTTCGTCGATGCGTGGGTGGAATGCAGATCGAACTTCAATGTCGTACCCATAGCCTTTTGTAGTCCTTCCCAAAATCTGGAAGTAAATCGTGGGTCTCTATCGGACACAATGCTTTCGGAACACCGTGTAGCCGAACAATATTATCCACATACAGCTTTGCTAACCTTTCCAATGTATATCCGGGGTCGTATCGGTATGAAGCGAGCTGTCTTAGTCGACGGTCTACAATCACCCAAACTGCGTCAACTACTCGAGGAGTCAATGGTAGTCCGTGACGAAGTCCATAGTGATGCAGTCCCATTTCCAAGCTGGTTCCGGTAATGGTTGTAACAGCCCTGCGGGTCTTTGTCGTTCCGCCTTTACCTTCCGACAATTTAGGCATTGAGACACGAACTTGGCTACATCCGCCTTCATTCCCCTCCACCAATACAGTTTCTTTAGATCATGATACATTTTTGTACTTCCGGGATGTACCGAGTAGATGGTGGTATGGGCTTCTTTCATGAGTCGGTGTCTAATGTCTACACTTTCCGTTTCGGGTACACATATTCTTCCTTTGTATTTCAGTACCTTCTCGTCATCCAAGGTGAACTCGGGGTTAGTCCTACCTTTCTCAATATCTTCTTGTATCTTGTTCTCGGATAAGGATCTGCTTTGATAGCAGTCTTCACTTCGCCGTCCACTATATCCGGTATAATCTTCAATGCTTTGCGAACATATTTGAAAACCGATGAATGAACCCTTGGTTGGTTGATCCATCCGGTGTATCTATCACATCTTGCTCGTTGCCGTGATTAAACACCTTTCCATTGGTATACATTGCTGCAGTCATGCTGGTTTCTCCTTGAGATTTTATCATTGCTTTTCTGCTCAATGAATCCGCTACCACGTTCGCTTTTCCCGGATGATACTGGATATCACAATCATAGTCTTTCAATAATTCCAGCCATCTTCTTTGTCTCATATTTAACTCCTATGATTAAATAGATAAGTAAGACTTTTATGGTCCGACTTAATCTTAAACTTCTCTCCGTATAGGTAGTGTCTCCATATCTTGACAGCATGTACTACTGCCGCTAATTCCAAATCGTGGAGTGGGGTAGTTCTTCTCATGTACCTTCAACCGTCTCGATGCATACGCAACTACTTGTTCTCCTTGCATAAGCACACATCCTAATCCCAATCCCGATGCATCGGTGTATAAGGTAAATGTCCGTCCCGGAACGGGAATGGTTAAAATTGGAGCGGATATTAATCTGGTCTTCGGTGTTTGAAAGCTCTTTTCACACTTATCCGTCCATACAAACTTTTCTCCTTTCTTGGTCAAACGGTGAGAGGTACGGTAATCCGAGAATAGTCTTCTACGAATCTCAGATAATATCCAGCTAGACCCGGAAAAACTTCTAATTTCGGAGACGCTCTTTGGTGCTTCCCACTTCACAATAGCTTCGATCTTCTCGGGGTCCACTTTGATTCCTTCCGCGGATACTACATGGCCTAAAAATGCGACTTCGCTTAGCCAAAACTCACACTTAGAAAATTTGGCGTATAACTTCTCTTTCCTCAAACGTTGTAGGGCTGCGTTTAGGTTCTTGACATGGGTTTCCTTGTCCTTGGAGTATACCAATATGTCATCAATAAATACTATCACCGACGTGTCCAACATATCGTGGAAAACTCGGTTCATAAGTTCCATGAACGTTGCCGGTGCATTAGTTAGTCCGAAAGACATCACTAAGAATTCATAATGTCCGTGTCTTGTCCTGAAAGCTGTCTTTGGAATGTCATCTTCCTTAATTTTCAATTGATGATAGCCCGATCGAAGATCGATCTTTGAAAATACCTTCGCTCCTTGTAACTGATCGAACAAGTCATCGATCCTGGGTAGTGGATATCGATTCTTGATTGTCGACTTATTCAACTCTCTATAGTCGATACATAACCGAACGCTACCATCTTTCTTCTTCACGAACAACACCGGTGCTCCCCATGGAGATATCTTGGGTCTAANATAACCCTTATCCAGCAGTTCTTGTAGTTGCGCTTTTAATTCCTTTAGTTCAGTANGAGCCATTCTATACGGTGCTTTTGATACTGGTGCGGCTCCGGGTGTAAGATCTATTACAAACTCCGTGGCTCGGTCGGGTGGTAATCCGGGTAGTTCCTCCGGAAATACATCGGGAAAATCCCGCACTACATCAATATCTTCCATTTGTGGCACGTCCTTGGTTAGGTCGACCAGCGATACTAGATATCCGACCGCTCCTTTCTCAAGGCACTTCTTAGCCTTTAATGCGGAAAGTATGAGCTTGCGTCTCTCGGGAAGTTTGGTTCCGAGAAACTGAATTCGCTCCTTCTTTATCTTTGAACGTTAGCTTCTTCTCGGCGCATAACGGATTTGTGGAATGCCGAGCTAACCAGTCCATTCCTAAGATGACATCGAAGTCCCGCCATCTCGAGTTGTATTAAAGTTGCATCCAAGGTTTTCTCTCAATGAGAACTGGACATGGTCCATAACCTTTCTCTAATTCCACTTCTAATCCCATCGGTGACCGTCTGAGTAATTTGTAGTCTAAGGTTTTGATGGGCAGATTGGTCTTCTTCCCAAACGACATAGATATAAATGAATGAGTAGCTCCTGAATCAAATAGTACTCGGCGGGTACGCCATTGATAGGTACGATACACGTGATCCGTTTTTACTTAGTCTACATACTCAATCGGTGTAATTATAATCTTAAAGTTTCGGTCATACCCAGCGACCACATCGGGCGATGCGGCTGCATCCTCCGATGTAACAGCATATACCCGTCCTTGATGTAACAGCTTTTTGGGTTTTGGGCACTCTCTTGCCATATGCCCCGGTTGGTTGCGAGTTATAGCACTTCGGGGCTTCGAAATTTGGCTTCGGCTGAGGTTGAGCTGCGGGGATAGTCTTGGTTGCATCATTAAAATTCCGAGGACGGAAAGGCTTATACGTCCTGTTGTTGCCTCCGTTATAGGAGTTTCCGGCTGGTCTCTTAATTCCTCCGCTCTCGGGAGAAATAGCTCTCCTTACGGCTCAATTCAATCACTCGAGCAATCCGAACAGCTTCGTTGTATATGTTCTTCTTTAATCCCGAAACATGTTCTCACGATACTTCCTTTCGGTCCCGCGACGAATCTACGGGTTTTTGTGTCTTCTTCTTGCATGCTAGCCGGTGCGAAGAAAAATAGTTCTTCGTAACGTTGTTGATATGAGTCTACGGACATCCGCCCTTGGTACGGACTCAGAAATTCCTTTTCCATTGAATCTACGAAGCTTCTTGGGAAATACTTCTCGAAGAATGCTTCTTTATATATAGCCCATGTCGGTAGGGCGTGCTTGGTCAATAAGTATGTCTTTGTAGATTTCCACCAATGGTGTGCGTCGCCTCCGAGCATGAAGGTGGCGCATAGTACTTTCTCTTCCTCGGTGATAGTCATCATGAGGAAGTTCTTTCCATCTCATCTATCCGGTGTGCTGGCCACGAAGGATCGAGCGGTTTACCATTGAATTCTCTCGGTTTCATTTTCAAAAATCTCTCTACTAGTCGGGAGTGATCCTGTTGATTTTGATATGCCCCAAACATAGGGGTGGATACGATAGTTCCCTTGGGCTGCTTCGGGGCTTGCACGGGGAACCGGTGCAGCCGGTTGTTCGCGGTGTCCGAGGGGTTGGGTGGTTACCCACCGGTGCTGCACTAGCTTGCCCGGTGTGCATGGTCTGCGGCCTGAGTGGCTTGGAACATAAGTCCCATCGCAACCTGCATTTGAGCTTATGCATGTTGCATTTGTTGTAGCTGTTGAGCCGGATTCATCACCACCTGTTGTTAGCTCGGTGGTGGTGGTGGCAAATTCGTAGGGGTTTGCCGGCTCGAGACTACCCCGTGCATAATTGTTCTCATGACTAGTCTCATCCACGGGTGGTGGTGGTGGGACTGTATTTGGTCTGTCGGGTAACTCTACGTCCGGACATATTTTCTTTCCGAGATGTGTGGTGCCCGAACATCATCAAAATCGATGAGAAATCATTTATACTTCATGTAGGCACGCTAACCGATATAAAATTTGAATCCTCAATTCATTATGCAAAAAAATACTGTCTTTTCTATGTAGGGTCGATAGTGAGGGTCGATGGTATGTCTGACCCTTGGTATCCGACCCTGGGAATGACCTGTTCTTCCCGAGAGCTGAGGGTCGATGAGAGGGTCGATGGTGTCAGTCGAATTGTCCGACCCTTGGACTAAAAATCAGATTTTTAAGATCTGATTCTGGGTCATTTCTCACTATTCCCCCTCCGTTTCGACTCGTCTCTACTCTCCGGGTTGCTACAGTGCTATTTCGCTATTGTGGATCGTTCCTAGTCCGAATTTCGACATCCACATCACCCCTACAGTGTATACTTTCCCAACTTTACCTGTTTTTAGGTTTTTATTTCTAGGTTTTTGCTCCTTTAACTTGTATTTTTCAAATTAAACTTTTTCCAACCGTAAAAATTCGATTTTTATTGGGGGCTTTTGTTATTGGGGTCTTGAGGAACGAAAGCCCTCAAAAAAATTTTCGGTTTCATCGGTTGGTTATCGAGAAACTTAAATTTTTCTCTTTTTGCCCTAATTTGTCGACATTTTTGGCTTTTCTTGAATTTCTCCAAATTAGACATTATCTGTTACAATTTTCTACTGCCTGTAGATTGTAGGATATGTTTTAACTTACGTAAGTTCTTACGCCCACTTGGATGGTGAAAAATGGGACTTTATTATTAACTTAAGTAGTTATTAAATCCAATTTCGGATTTTATCCTACTAACTCCTAGTTTATTTTCTCTTTCTTATTTTTGCAGGTACTATGGCCCGTACTAAAGTGCCAAGATTGCGTGATCCTCTCCGTTTCCGTTCAAATGAGGCCGAGGCACAGTATGCCTACTATGCGGGGCAAGAAAGTGGAAGGGGGTCGTATGGTGAACCTGGCTGATCTAGCCTTGTTCAACGTCGAGAGAGCTTTTGGCGACATGGGGTGGCTCCCTGTCATCACATACGACGCGTGCACATGTCCAGACTTGGTGGGCCAGTTCTATTGTAATCTCCGGTGGTGGGGGATTACAATGATGTCGAGCGGGTCGGGAGTTGCGCATCACTAGCTACGTCAAGGGGGTGCACATTTCTTTTGACTATCGGCAGCTGGCCGATCTGTTGGGCATTCCCTTCGATGGCCCTATGGTGTCTTGTGCGCCCGCGGAGAGCCACAGTTTGTTGAGATGGAGATGAGAGCGGAGATTGACAATCGGTTTGCTCCGTCCCGATAGATGGCAGATGAGAGCTTGCTACTTGCGTCCATCTCCACGAGTCTTATGCAAGATTATCCAGCATAATCTGATCCTGCAGAGTGGGCATTATGAGAGGGTCTCTCAGCTGACTCAGTTCTTGATCTACTGCATCTGCACTCGTCAGTCGGTCTGCCTTCCTTACATTATCATGCGGACGATGATTAGTGCTACATTGTCCGGTCACAGGGGTAATCTACCCTATGGACGCATGATTACAGTGCTACTGACCCGCTTGGGGGTGGATCCGGTTGATGAGAAGATCCAGGAGAAGACCTTCTCATCGCCTCTAGATTGGGAGGCTATCTGCAAGATGGGGCTGCGTGATGCGGAGGTTAGCGATGAGGAGAGGAACGCGATGGTGCACCCTCACACTAGGGTCGAGGTGACTGATGCTGTGGCTGCTGCTAGGGCTCGGGGAGATCCGGTCGACAATGATGATCGTATGTATATGGATGTCGACGCGATACCCCCGCCATCACCCACACAGCGGATGGAGTTGGTACTTCTGCTGCGGCCGGCACCGAGGCCAGTCCTTCTCATGATGCTGGTCCTTCACGCCCACCTTCCGATATGATGGAGGTGCTGCGCGCGAGATCGAGAGAGACTCGGCGCAGATCGGACCCCGAGGATGGAGGATTTGCTAGATGCTCGGCGCATGAGAGTGGATGAGCTGTTGGCTGCTCGGCACACCCTCGACGTGCGGATAGGTGAGCTCATGGAGATCCGGCGTGCGACCGACAAGAGAGTAGCCGATCTCACGGCTAGTCTACGAGCGACCCGGACTCGAGATAGCCTTGGTTGACTAGAGTCTATGCTCGAGGACTACGACGAGAGATCGTGAGGCACCGCCTCATCCTTCGCCTCCGGCTTCTCGATTGTACTTTACTTTCCTTGTACTCTGAGTAACTGTCCGGGTTGTGGACGGTACTCTGCTTTAGTGATGTATATACATTTTGTTTCTCTCACTCCTTGTATGTAACTGGTTTCCCCTTTAATAGATGCATTATTCTCTTTTTAATTTGGTTTCAATCATCACTTGTGCTAACAGTGTGTTTGTATTAAAGCTTTTAATTTATCCTATCTCAGTTTACAACGGTCCGGAATGTGTGTTAGTTCGGCGGGCAAGGCCCGAGGCGCTCGATACCAAGTTGTCACACCCCAATTCCACACTGTTCGGAATGGTGTGATGAACCGCTAAACAAACAACGGCTCAACCCGGGATCTCTAATAGGCTATCCCCGCGTTATCCAAACTTTACACGCATCCACAATCATAATCAGAGTAATACACAATAGCGGAAAATTTATAAATAATATGAACTGAGAACTAGAATGATACCCATAAATAATATCAAATTATTCTGTGTTTAACTAAGACATAAATAGGTAAATACCAACTACATGTCTTATAAATCCAAATAAGAAAACTACAAAAATATCTAATCGAATACACACGAGTTGCACTCGCAAGAGGAGTCGTATGTATCGTCTTCAGCTCCAACTTCCATAGCTGTTACAGTTCCATATGCTAACGCGTTCATATAATCTTCAACAGTATATCCTGCATCATCAACTAAAAATATTCGACATCGAGGGGTGAGCACACAACACGGCTCAGTGAGTAGCCAAAATAATGCAACATTACATATGCATGCAAAAAGTCAATTCATATCTTTGGTCTTGGTTTATAGTTTGCAATGTGCAATAGAAAGGTTGGGTGATCAAAGGTTAACGTTTATTGATACCGCCTCTATACACAGGGTGTGGAAGCCCGCCCGAAGGTTAACGTTTATCGTCGTCCCCATCCACCCTACCATAACATTATACAACAAAGGTTAACGTTTATTGCTATATAATGCTATACCAACACGTAAGCCCCTGTTAGCGAGGGCTTGTAAACTGGGCTCGCTACTAACCAATCCTAATGCCAAACAGTGTATCCAAGGCCTCACCCCAGCATCCCTCAGAACATCCATAGAGACAGAGCTAAGGCCCCCCGGTAGAGTCAGAGACTATAAGGACCGAGACCACCTCCCCCTGATACTCTACGACATAATAGTTCTGCTAAGGTAATGGTGATACGACGATGTCAATGCACAAGACTTGAGTTAGAGATAGAGCTAAAGTGCTGAGACCCGCCAAAGGTTAACGTTTATTGACGTTCTCATCACACCTCCCCTGATACTCTCTCGCATCAAGCACACCAACCACACACATACAATCACATGCCTATTCCCATCATCATCATCATCATCATGTTATAAACAATAAAGTAAATATGCATGAACAAGTAATAGAAATATTGAATGGCATGCTGTATGCACATTACAAACATATTCGCATAGAATCAAACATGGCATAGGACTCAAGAAAAGAAAAACAGTTTATTATTAACCAATTTAGTTTGGGGTTAAGGTTCCTCACCTTAGCTTGCTAATAGATATTTTCCCAAGCTTTCGATTCACTGTTATAACAGTATTATATTGCTAGCAAACCTAACAAAGTCGATAGAATTTAATTAGAATTAATTCAAAATTTAAAAACCATTCTGTCAACTGAGGGTCGATGCTAGGGTCGATGCTAGGGTCGATGGGTCTATCGACCCTCCCAACATTCCCGAACTTCCCGAATCCGAGGGTCGATGGTCTGAAACACCTAGGGTCGGATGGTCTATCGACCCTCGGTGCAACCCTTGGTGCACTCTGGTCCAAATTCCACTTTTAACCCATTCTTCGTGTTTGGGGTCCTATGGCTTGCTTCCTACATTCACCCAACATTCATTCCATGGTCTAGAACCATGTATGATTCATCTAGATAGCTTTCGTGCATCCTCCCATGGTTTCCCATGAAAACCTAACCATGGATGGATGGTTTGGGTTTCTCCGAAATCCTACACTCAACCATATCTAACCTAAGGTCTGTAGAAACTCATGGAATTAGTATCCATACCTGAGAAGATTACTTTCCTCTGTAAATTCCTTCTCCTTTTTGCTAAGCCTTCTTCCTAGCCTCCTTTCTTCCTCTTTTCCTTCTTCTCTCTTTCTCTCAATTCAATTAGGGTTGTGAAAGGAGTGAATGTGGCTTAGGGACGTCCTTTAAATAGACTAGGAATGTCCTATAATAATCCCATTGAGATTTGGAAAGAATCCCAACCAAAAATTAGGAAATTTCCTAATTTCCGTTTCAATCGGCGAGGGTCGATGGGAGGGTCGATGATCCCGTCGACCCTAGGGTCTTAAGCTGTCCGACCCTCCCTCAAAACGAGGGTCGATCTTTCTGGTTTGGGAGGTCCGACCCTGCTTAGCTGGGTGTGCGACCCTCCCCTAGAATTAAGTATTTTTAGGTCGATTTCCTACCTGGGATCTCGATCTCCTTCATGCCCTTGGTCCACTTGACTCATCCATGATGGGTAGACCTGGTTCAAGGTGGTAAGACTGGGTTAGATTGACACGGGTCTTACACCATTCCATAGAATCATAATTACTAACAATGTTTTACTGTTATTAGGTTATTAGGGTTTAGGTCCGATTCCCTTACTTGACGCTTGATTGCTAACTTGCTCCACGTCACAGAATCCAAAATCGCTATCACAAGGACCTGCACGATGTTAGGGTTGAATTAGAATAATTTTCTTAGGGTTTACGTTGGTCGAAAAACCAACTGGGTCAAAAGACTCCTCACAGTGCTTACCGGTCGCAGTACCAGTTGCAAGCACCGGTTGTGGCACTACGGGGAATGGTGCGACCGGTATGGTCGATCGGTCCCCCACAGACCAGTCTCCAAGAGGTATCGGTCACAGTACCGGTCGCATATGGTGCGACCGGTCTGGTCGACCGGTATGCCTCTGTAAGACCATCAAGTCGGTGTTCGCCTTCTGTCGGTCACCCCTTATTGGTTCTAGGGTTTCTCCTATGCATTCTAGGGCTGAGCAACGAGTTAGAGTTGTTTCATGTTCCATTCAAGTCTTAGTTTCGATGATCCTTAGCCTAGAATGCGAATTTAGGGTTTATCGACTGTATTAGGGTTTGACGACAAATTTAAGGGCTTTAGATCTATACCTCGCCTTACATGGTATTGATCAATTCATGATTAATCATCTATAACGCTTAACTTAGAGGAAGGTTCAAGCACTTACCGTTGGTTCGCAAGTATGGTGTTTTTTGTCCAATGGCAAACGACGGCTCATCTCCCTCCTTCCTTAGCTCTTTCTCCTTCTTCGATCTCTTTCTCCTCTCTAGGGTTTGTGAGGATCAATGAAAGATTTCTAAGGAGGTTTACCGGTCCTTAAATAGACTAGGATAAAGTTTAGGAAGTTTTCTTACGTTAGGAAAGTCCATAGACTCGAGATTTGAAAAGTGGGACCCGTAGAGATCTGTTTTCAGATCTAAGTAGTCTGCCCGCGCAGCAAACATACCGGTCGACTGGTACCATCGACCGGTATGAAAAAATATCATACATTAGGTCCATTTTTGTACTTGGTTGTCATCCGTTCGTTCCGTCTGGTACGATGATGATTGGAAGACCTGTTACGACATGAATTAAAGGTTTAGATCGGGTTCATGGAGTGCGGGTCTTACAACTCCCCCACCCTTAAAAGAAATTTCGTCCCCAAAATTTTCATGTAGGTTTCACAACTCCCCCACTCTTAAAATAAATTTTGGCCTAGAAAATTTGTACGTAACTTGTTCATCGAAAAGGTTAGGGTATTTTTTTCGCATCGCGTTCTCTTCCTCCCAAGTGATTTCTTCTATATCTTGGTTTTCTAATGTACTTTCACATAATGGATATTCTTGCTTTGGAGATGTTGTACCTTTCGGCTTGTGAGCATCATAGGTACCACTTCAAATGTCAAGTCCTCTGTCAAGTCTGGTGGGTCTGCTCAAGATGTGCGATGGATCCCTGACATACTTCTTCAATAAAGAAACAATGAACACATCATGAACGCTTGACATGGATGGTGGTAGAGCCAGTTGATATGCCACATTACCATGTCTGGTCAAAATCTCATATGGTCCTACATACCTGGGGCATAGCTTTCCCTTCTTACCAAACCGTTTCAGACCTCGCACAGGTGATATCTTCAAGAACACCTTATCACCCACTGCAAACTCCAGATCTCGACGTCGATTATCTGCATAGTGCTTTTGTCGAACTTGAGCTATCTTCACTCTTTCCTTAATTTGATTAATAACTTGACAAGTTTCTTCTACGAACTCCAGTCCTACAATCCTTCTCTCTCCCACCTCATTCCATAATAGAGGTGTACGACATTTCTTCCCATAGAGTGCCTCATATGGAGCCATCTGGATTGTAGCCTGGTAACTATTGTTATAAGCAAACTCGATAAGCGATAGCTTTTCGTCCCAAACTCCTTTGAAATCTAAGGCACATGCTTGGAGCATATCCTCTAGGATTTGAATAGTTCTTTCTGACTGTCCGTCTGTCTGAGGATGAAAAGCTGTGCTAAACTTTAAATTGGTTCCCATGGCTTTTTGTAACCCTTCCCAGAACTTTGATGTAAAATGGGGATCTCTGTCAGATACTATACTCTTTAGGACACCGTGAAGTCTGACTATATTATCCACATATAGCTTGGCCAGCTTCTCCATGGTATACTGAGGTCTGACAGCAATGAATCGAGCTGTCTTGGTAAGTTGATCGACTATAACCCATATTGCATCCACCGGTCTTGGTGTCAAGGGTAGGCCAGTGATGAAATCCATTGTGATACAATCCCACTTCCATGCTGGCTCCGGTAGTAGTTGTAGCAAACCTGCGGGTCTCTGTCTTTCTGCTTTCACTTGTTGACAATTTAGACATTGGAATACGAATTGAGCTACATCCACTTTTATACCCCTCCACCAATATAATCTTCTTAAATCATAGTACATCTTGGTGCTTCCTAGATGTACCGAATATGGGGTGTAATGAGTTTTTGTCATAACTCTATCTCTGATATTTGAGTTCTCACTCTTAGGTATACATAATCGTCCACGATACCTGAGTACCTTGTCTAAATCCGAGGTAAAATCAGGGTTGCTTTTACCCTTTTCTAGATCTTCTTGCACAGTTTTGAGGTGTGGATCCTGTATGATTGCTACTTTGACCTCATCTATGAGATCTGATGAGATCTTCAAAGCTGCGAACATCAATGTGAACTTATGAATTAAGCCCTGTTCCACTGGATCTCCTGCAGTCTCTAATATACGCTCTTTATCATTCTCTATTGAGCCTGAGGCTGCAATACACAGTGCAGCGTTTGTACTAGGTCCTGCCTCAGGTTTCAATGCCCACTTTCTGCTTAAGGCATCAACTACAACGTTTGTCTTACTCGGATGGCACTGGATGTCACAATCATAATCTTTTAATAGCTCCAGCCATCTCCTCTGTCTCATATTCAGGTCCTTCTGAGTAAAAAGGTAAGTTAAACTCTTGTGATCTGACTTAATCTGAAACTTTTCACCATAAAGGTAGTGTCACACGCCAATTCCGCACTATTCAGAATGTTGTGATGAACCGTCAATAAACCAATGATTCAACCAGGATCTTGAATAGGCTATGTCCATTTGCTTAAACCATACACATCCACAACCATAATCAGAGTAAATAAACAATAGCGGAAGTCTTATATGTTAAATGAATTGAGAATCTAAGAATGATAACATAAATAAAATATAAAATTATCTTTCATTGACTGAGACATAAGTAAATAAAATAATCAATTACATTTTCTTAATAATCCAAATAAAAATCTAATCGAAAACGCATGAGTTGCATTCGCATGACGAATCATGCGACTCCATCATAACTTCAGCATCCATTGCCACCGCATGTCCATACATCAGAGCATTTATATAATCTTATACGGTGGTACCCGCATCATCAACTAAAAATATTCGACGTCGAAAGGGTGTGCACACATCACGGCTCAGTGAGCAAACAAAACAATGCAAAAAACATATGCATGCATTCAATTCATATCTTTGGTCTGGTTTATAAGTTTGCAATGTGCATAGAAAGGATAGGTGACCGCCGCACCTCTATACATGAATGTGTGGAATCGCCCAATGGATCAAACACCATTGCCACCCCCACATGCACCCACCATGGAATAGAGATAGAGCTAAAGTGCTTAGGACTGAACCGCATCACACTTCCCCTGATGCTCTACCCATACCAACACATAAGCCCCTGTTGGCGAGGGCTTGCAAACTGGGCTCGCAACTAACCAATCCTAATGTCAAACAGTGTATCCAAGGCCTCACCCCAGCATCCCTCAATACGTCCATAGAGATAGAGCTAAGGCCCCCCGACAGAGTCAAAGACTACACAATCCGAGACCACCTCCCCTGATGCCCTACGACGTAATAGTTCTGCTAAGGTAATGGCGATACGACGATGTTAGTGGGCAAGACTTGAGTAGAGATAGAGCTAGAGTCTGGTGACCAGGCTGAACCACAGTGTCACGTCCTCCCCCTGATGCCCCACTCGCATCAGGTACACTAACCACACACAAACATTCACATGCCTATTCCTAGCATCATCATCAACATCATATTATAAATAAACAGAAATTAAATATGCATGAACAGTAATAACAGGAATAGTGGATGACATGTAATATGTACATTACAATCATACAAACATAGAATCATTCATCGTATTGGACTCAATAAACAAAATAGTTTATTATTAGCTAATTAGTTTAGGTCTTGTTCCCTCACCTTTGGTTGAGCATAGATCCTTATTCAAGCTTTATGAATCACTTTTAAAATTACTGGAAATACCTAACAAGTTGATAGATTTTAATTAGAATTAATTCCAATAGATTTAGACTAACAGAAATCGTAGGGTCGTAGGTAAGGTAGCACCTAGGGTAGCAGTTTCTGCGACCCTAGGGTGTAGGGTCGCAGGTGGGGTCCGATACCATTCGACCCTACATGCGACCACAACCTCCCTGGGACTTCCCGAGGGCATGTGGTCAATCATGTGGTCTCGTAGGGTCGGATATCATTCGACCCTACGTGCGACCACACGTATTCTGAGTCGACCTTTCATTCTAAAGTCCATCCCTTCATGTTTGGATCCTTTGGTTTACTTTCATGGTCCATTCTATGATTGTTCTATGGCTCAAAACTACAAGTTATACACTATCCATATTCTATAATGATTTCCTCCATGGAATCTCTTGGAACTTATCCATGGATGGATGATTTGGGTTTCTCCTAATCCTATGTTCTTCATAGCCATTCTAGACTCTCCTATTCAAGTAAGGAATTAGGTTCATACCTTAATTCAAAGGTTTCTCTGAACTTCCTCCTCTTCCTTAATCTTCTTCTTCAAGTTTCCTTCTCTTCTTCTCTTCCTTTTCTTTCTCTTTCTCTCACTCTCAATTAGGGTTCTAAAGGAGTGAAAGAGGCTAAGGGACGTCCTATTTATAGAGGAAAACCCCCCATAATAAGTCCAAATGAGTTTAGGAAAGATCCCCTTTTGAATTAGGAAACTTTCCTAATTTCTGGTTTCTGTCTGTCATCGTAGGGTCGGACGTATGGTTGTAGAATCCATCGACCCTATACCTTTTTAGTCATGCGACCCTACAACTAAAAAGTCATAGGTTGGACTTTTAAGGTGGGGTCGACCCTACCTATTTAGGCATGCGACCCTACCCTCTCATTTGTTGTTTTTGGGTTAGACTTCATACCTGGTCTTGTGATTTCTTCACGCACTTGGTCCACTTGGCTCGACCATGATAGATAGACCTGGTATGTAAGACCTGCACTCCATGAACCCAATCTAAACCTTGAATTCATGTCGTAACAGGTCTTCGAGTCATCACCGGGCCAGACGGGATGAGCGGATGACAAACAGGTACGAAACAGACCATTTAAGTATGAATTTCATTCATACCGGTCGATGGTACCGGTCTTGGTATCGATCGACCGGTATAGCTTGTGCAGCAGACTACGAAGATCCAGAATCAGATCTCTCCGGGTCCCACTTTCTAAATTCTAAACCCTAGGATTTTCCTAATCCTAAGCAAGGATCGTAATTTCGGTTTCATGCCTGGTTTCGACCAGGCCCAAAACCAAAATTTCGATGGTTTCGGCCAAAATTTCAGGGAAACATGGTAAAAAAAATTATAGTTTCGGATGTGGTTTCGGTGGCTATAAAACATACTTTTTGAGTTCAATTTTATTATGTAATACAATTTTTACCTCTATAACATATCTACTGAATCATTTACACAAAAACAACATTATAAATGGTAATTCTATGTCGACACTATAACATGATAACGACGCAAACATTGAAAAGGATAGTAAATTAAAAAGTAAAGAAGAAACAAAATTTAATGTTCAAAAGCATTCCGAAACACTATCTTTAATATTCAGATTTTATAAAATAAAGAAGTCCACGAAAATGAATCAAATCCAAGACGAGTGTCTAGGAACATCTAATCCCCGACCCTGATACCATTGTTGTTGCCGATAACGGTTGCATCACATATGTGTCCCACATCATAATGTGGGACCAGCTATCCTCTACCAATGCGTGAACCATGGTCCTCATCCTGTGTGGAACCAGGATACTGATTCTCCCCTATGAATCTGATGGGATCTGGTTGTGGCTCGAGCTACGTCTCCATGTCATGTTCCATCTCCCTTAATGTTGCACTTCTACTACCACCTGTACCACCATCACCACCTGCACCACCATCACCACCATCACTACTCCCACCAATATCACTGTCATCATCATCACTGATTTGTGTACGTGTCTGTGTTTGTGTGGGAGTAGGTGAATGAGTGGTATCATCACTAATATCATCTTCAAATGGTCTGTGTGTTTGTGAATGAATGTTACCCTTCGATGCCATAAAGTCATCAACATCCACTCGAAGTTAGAAAGCAATTTGACTGTTAGGCCGACCTACAGGCTCATCTAAAACAGGCTCACCTCGATCCCTCACCCACTCATACAAGGGATCATCCACCTCTTCGTCCACCTCGAAGATCTCACTCAATTCGATCGGGGTGATATCTTTTTCCAAGCCGAGACGAATTTTTTCTTCCCTTAATCTCATATTGTAGTGGACGTAAACGAGGCTCTCTAGCCTTTTAACACCCAAACGGTTCCGCCTCTTTGTGTGTATGAGGGAGAATGTGCTCTAATTGCGCTCGTAACCAGAGGCAGAACACGTCTGTGATAGCACTTTAATTGCTATCTTGCATAGGTTTGGGGAGTCTCTTCCATATAAGACCCACCACTCAGCTACATGATAACATAAAATAGTTGCATTAGAATTATAGCCTAAAATACTAATATATAATTCATAAAAAATAAATAAAATTAGAACCATTGGACTCACCAGGGGCAGTTGTTGAACGTGCAGTAATTGCAGCCTCCCTCCCAAAACATCCAGTTGCATCTCTGAAAGATTTGATCTAAATCCATTACATTAAGTATTAGCATTATTTTGCAACTTGTAACTATCCATAATAAATATTAGATATTACCATAAGACAGATTAAACACTCACCTCTTGATTTGCATCGGATTGGATACATGGATCAGGGTTAAGCTTTGCCACCACATCTTGAACTGCTTCTATCAAATCCTGTCTCATCCCAAGAGTGTCTTTGTATTGATACTTGGGATTGAGATAATATGCTAAAGAGAATAAAAATTAATATTTTCAAAATTCAACAAATCCTCTACAACTTACAAAAAGTTAAATTTATGTCAAATAAATAAAGAACTATTTTCTTACCAGCCTTATGTAGTGGATGTGAGAGTTGCTTCTCCCAACGCTTCTCGACGATTTTGATAAACCCTACAGTACCCCTTCTGTAGGCATCTACAACTTGGGCTTTCATCAGTTCCATTGCTGCCCATAAATGCGATAGTGTGGGTTTTTTTTGTGAATCAACCATTCTTAGGACTTTGACAACTGGCTCTAATATCATTACAACCTTCTTCAGATCATCCCAGAATAAGTCATCTGAAATTGTTGACTGCGCTAATCGACCACGAGGAGTAGAAGACCCAGGCCAATTAAACCATTCTTCTGAAGCAAACATGGATCTTAGACCAGACTTTTTTGTCTCAAAGCTTTTTAGAGCAATGTAATTAGTGGCAAACCTAGTCAGACCTTGTTTTACTTAATCCCCCCCACATTTTGTCCTCAATAATTGGAGAGCATGACCATGGTTGTAAAAAAAAGTACTCACCTGTCTAGCCTTTTCTACAACATCATTGACAATACTAATACTCTCCATATCTTTCAACATAAGGTCTATGCAATGAGCAGCACATGGAGTCCAAAATAATTTATACTTGTGATTGTTCATCAATCTTTCCCCAGCTTTCTTGAAGTTGCTACCATTATCTGTGACAATTTGGACCACATTGTCTATCCCCACTTCTGCAACCACCTCCTTCAACAGATTGGAAATATATGTTGAATCTTTTCTATGCTTTGAAGCATCCATAGACTTTATGAAAATTGCTTTTCCATCACACGACACCATAAAGTTGATGAGAGATTGTCTAGTGGGTCCTGTCCAACCATCACACATGATTGTAACTCCATAATTCTCCCAAAATGGCTTCAAATGCTTCACATACTCTTCGCATTCCTTCTTGTGTTGTGGTAAATATGTGTTGTAGAGCTCATGAGCTGTGGGGCCCTTCACTCCTAGGCCAGCCTGGCTTACCACATCTATCATGTTATGGTAATATGGACCAGTAGTAGCATGTGCAGGAATATTATTATAAAAAAACCACTTAGCCATAGCATACCCAACTGCCTCCTTTGAGTTTGTCCAATAATGCTTGAGATTTTTTTGTCTTTTTTCTTGCCTGGGAAATAGTGCAGGATCACTAGAGAGGATGTCTACTTCTAGGCCATGGCGTGGTAATGGGGGCTGTGATGATGACCCGAAGCCTGAGCCTCTCTGAGATCTCCTAAATGGTGGTGGGATCTGTGGCTGGGGATTTAGATCTACTGTCTCTCTCCTCCTCTGTGTCCGACCCTGAAGCTCTGCAGCATGTCCACTAGAACTAGCTCCCCTGAACATCTGCCTCCTCCTATCCTCATCTATCTCTAATGTCTGTTTATTGGCACTCATGGCTCGTCTCATATTCTCTTCCTCTATATCCTGGTAGTCAGGGTCATCTAAGTTAGGTTCCTCTGGATCATAGTCCTCCTCGCCCAGTACAGGTAAACTCCTCTCTAAGCATGCATCTTCAAATTCCTGCCTTGCTACCCTCTTATGTGTCTTCCTTTGTATCCCACCCTTCAACACCTCAGTCATGGCCTTTTTAATCTCTACAGAGACACTAGGACATCCAGTTAAATTACCATCCCCACCAGCTAGATGCCACTTCAAACGAGTGGCCCCACCTCCTCCAATTTTTTTCTTACAGTAGTTGCATTGGGAGGTCCTCTTGTTAGCATCAAGGGGAGTACCATGCCTCCATGCAAAGTCTCCAGATCCTTGTGAGTCAGACATTATGTTGCTAATAGCCTAACACAAGTAAACATAATGAAATCCTAAATTAGCAATTTAGCACCCAAACTATAAATGAAAAACAAAACTAGTTACAATAAATTGAGTCATCCACCAAAGGAAGCTTATTTTAAATAGACTATTAAGGCCTTGATTAGGAAAGCATATTGTATCTTGCAGAAATATGTGGTTAATAGTGATATTGGAAAACCAAACATTGTGATATTGATGGAATTTAAGTTTCTATTGTGAAAGCTTCCAGCAAGGTCAGTAAAAGAATGGTTAAAGAAACAAGTAAGGTTCAAAATTTCTTTCCTGGAAAAGAAAAGCAAGCAAGCAAGCAAGAAGTCAGAATCAACCATCTCGACATCTCCATTATTTGATCATGATTTTGAAAGTCCTCATAATCTCATGAAAAGTCAATTACATTTCTAAATAATCCCAATGTCCCCATCCTATATCTAAAAGACTAAAACAAAAGCTATCATTTTTACTTTCTCCCAACACCAGTAATCTACCTATATAATAATACATTAACCAAGAACAGATTTAAAAGAAAAAAGAAAACAATTTCACCACTACAACTGTAATTCACTGGGAAACAACCAATTGGGATTTTAGATACGGGCAACCTTCGGAACAATTACAGGGAAATGGTCTATCTCATCCACCCATGGATTCTTCTCCTTTGCTGGGTTTATGGTCCTCAGAGCCTTCCAGACTGCACTATTATACTTGAACCCAGACCCAAAAGCTATCTGCCATGTTTTATCTCCCTTCTTAATCCTCCCTTTAGTTTCTGTATAAGCCAATTCATACCAAAGAGAACTGCTAGAGGTGTTACCAAATCAGTATAGTGTCATCCTAGATGGCTCCATATGCCAATCAGAGAGCTGCAAGTTCTTCTCCAATTCATCCCATACAGCTCTACCACCTGCATGGATGTAGAAATGCTCGAAGGCCAATTTGAAATCTGGGATGTAGGGCTTGATCTTCATCTTGAAAAGCTTCCTCCCAACCACTGTAACAAAGAAAAGCAACTGTTCAGACATTGGAATAACATGAGGGCCCAAGGTGGTGATGTTGGTCTTCAGAGCATCCCCTGCAACTGCCATTAGTTCCTTGGACAGAGAAACTCCAACTCTACCAGTGGAATCCTCTTGCTGGGTAACACAAGAAAAACTCTTGAAAAATAGAACAATGCATTACTCCTTTGAGAGGTGTCGAATCAAAATACACAGAGTTTGATGAGGTTTTTCAAAAGTGGAATAATGCAGAGTCCATTGCAAATATTTGATGGCTCAGATTGACTGTTAAACCTGTGTTTGTGTGATAAGGAAGGAAGAAAGTCCTAAGACATTAACTCCTACCACAAAGATTGATGAACTGATATAATGGAAATGAGATAAGTCAAACAATTAGAAAAAAATGCATGATAAATAATTGAACTAAGGAATGCGAGGTCTGTAAAATAGTGCAAAGGGGCTCTCTTAATCTTAGTAAAACTATGCCTGCTTAAATTGGTGCCTGCTTGCCTGGGTCATTGTTGAGGTAGAAACAGCATATTATATGATGGGCATGCCTTAGACTAGATTTATATGACCAAAAGATAAAGAAATAAGTGCATTGTTTCGATGTCTTAAAGGAGATCCATGGATAGCCGTACCAACTCATGAATGGCACCCAAAGAAAAGAGCAATGGAAGCCAAAGCACAGCAAAAAGTAAAATAACACCTGGAAAGCAAAAGAGATCCTTTGTTTTTACTCAGTCCAGAGTCTGAATTGTAGGTATTTAAAGTGTATTTTGGGTGATTGGGCTTCCAAATTTTATTTTATGAAACAGGTTGAGCTGAGCATGTAAAGCGGTGGAATCTTCACTTAGTTAATTTTAAGGATTTTATTGGTTTCAACATAGAGCAAACTCCTCTCAATATGGGTTTGGAGAGACTGGAAGGTTTTTATATTAAAGATTGAATCTCTGAGGAATTCCAATGAACCTATCACCTCAGTTCACACACCAGGCCTGTCTCTTCTTTTAGTACAGAGCTTTCTTATGTCATAGAATAAAGGTTGTTGCTCTCTCTCTTGTTCTTTTCCATTGTATTAGTTTTCTGGTCCCCAATTATATATAACACTCAATTGTTAATCGTCACTTACACATAAGAAAACTCTTAATCGTCACTTGCACATAAGAAACACAATTAACTTCCTTGAATATATATTACACTCAATTGTTGAACCACCAACAACTGATGGTAAAAAATATAATAACTGGGATAGTAAAACATACAAAATTAAGTGCCTCAGATTAAAATACTTTTCATAGTAGTTCCTCATGGTATATTTGAACCCATCATAGGCACTCAATAAATAACAACCCAAGAGTCTACATGCATGGGAAATCAAATAACAGAAACAATAGTAACATGACTAAAAACAAATGCAGATCAACAATCATATTGTTTGATGGAAAAAAGATGATAAATGGATAATTCAACTAAATCAAATAGACAAAAGTAGAACATGGATGGAATAAAAGTAACTAATATTGATTTCATAGAATTACAAATAAGAAATTCGAAGGTATAGGAAAACAGAACATCGAGCATCAAAGAGATTCAGATTTAGGGAAGTGGGAACCAATTTGAAAATAGGTGTATAATACTAGCTAACAAACAAACAGAGATAATAATAGTAGTTGAGGGATGAAGGAACTAAAAGGAAGTGGGATGACTTACCGGAGAAGAGACGAGAGAGAAGATCAGGCGCTCAACGACAGGTGAAACATCAAACTCTACCATTCTTACGGTATTTAAAAGAAGTAAAAGTTCGAACCACATAACTCAAAACAGAGTCCAAATATAACTCAAACTGTAGAACTAAAAACCAAATATATCACACAACTTACAATTCCAAGGGGTTGTGCCTATGGCATTGCAGGCCCGAAAGAAGCCTTCCACTTCCTTTGAAAGAAGATCCAACCCTGGCGAAAGCTTCTCCAATTTCTTTCTTAAATCCGAAATAGAATTCCACAGTGCTTCTTCTTCAACAGGTCCATTGCCATCATTACCAATCATGGCTGACAACCTCTAAACACTTGATTCAACAACTTCAAGCTCCTTTAATAGTGTAGGACTTCCGTTTGAAATTAGATTCCTGATCACACCATTTACATTAGCCTGCAAATCGTTGAAAGCTTCAGTACACAAGAACTTGTCAAATACATGCAAATCCACCAATGGACTCGGTGAGCCTAAGAAAGCTGCTGCTAAGATGCTACAGACAAATATGTTCTGAACCTTGACCCCATACAAAACACGCATCAAAACCTATCCTTTTGTTGAGTTCTTAACCTTAGTCAAGTGAAGAGATTCGTTAAAACCATGTAAGATGGTAGAACAGTTCTCTAGCTTTGGGTTTTTGAGACTAATCTTACCACTCCTGTGATTACAAATTTGAAAAAACCAAGAAACAAAGAAGAAGAAAGAAGGTAGAAGGACATATTGAAGGAAACTAACCTCTTTCAATTTCTGCAACTCCGTGAATAAGGAAATCGTGAAAATGAGACGTGAAATACCTAATTTCGATATGGTTTGTATTTGTTCAAACCAGTTTTGTTAAAATCTCGGCCGAAACATGGACTTTTGAACCGAAACTCTGGACGAAACCTAAATTTTAAACCGAATTTATTTAAAAAATGAACCGGCAACCATGTTAGTACCGTTTTTTGTCAAAATCGAGATGTTTCGGCCGAAATCTAAAATTTTGGCCGAAACTCTGAACCATGATCCTAAGAGGATTCCTAAATAGCCTATATAAATCCCTCTAAACCTCCTAGAATCCCTTCCATTGATCCTCACAAACCCTAGAAAGGAGAAGGAGATTGAAGAAGGAGAAGGAAGAGTCGCCATTGCCGTTCGACGAAGAACACCAAGTCGACGGTAAGTGCTTAAACCCTCTCTCACATTATGACTCTAGGATGGTTAGGTTGCTTTGATCAATACCATGGAAAGCAGGTATTGATCTAAAACCCTATTTTGTCGATAAACCCTACTTTTCCGTCAAACCCTAATCTAGTCGGTAAACCCTAGATTCGAGTTCTAAGAAGAAGACCGTCAAAACTAGGACTTGAATGGAGTTGAAAACAATTCTAACTCGGTATTCAGACCTAGAATGTGTAGGAGGAACCCTAGGATTAATAGGGTATGATCGACGACAGTCGAGAAATCAGACGTATGGTCTTCCGGAGATATACCGGTTGACCATACCGGTCGCACCTTATGCGATCGGTACTGCGACCGGTACCTTCTGGGGACTGGTCTGTGGGGACCAGCTGACCATACCGGTCGTAGGTTTTCCCCACAGTGCTGCGACCGGTACCTGTGACTAGTCAGCCTTGTGGGAAGTTTTGTAATCACGTTGGTTTTCCGACCAACGTAAAATCTAAGAAAAACTATTCTAACTAAACCCTAATATCATGTAGGACTTTGTGATAGCACGTTTAGACCTTGTGACGTGGAGCAAGCTATCAAACAAGCGTCAGGTAAGGGAATCGGGCCTAAACCCTAATAAT
Organism: Protea cynaroides; assembly: GCA_028583415.1. Classification (NCBI taxonomy): domain Eukaryota; kingdom Viridiplantae; phylum Streptophyta; class Magnoliopsida; order Proteales; family Proteaceae; genus Protea; species Protea cynaroides. The sequence goes on along the minus strand of CM053270.1, from coordinate 4,663,144 downwards.
TAATGAACAGTAAAACGTTGTTAATAATCCTGATTCAGTGGTGTGATGTTTGTGCATACTTGCATGTCATCTTTTATTTTCAGTTATTATTATTGTTCATGCATACTTGCAATGCTAGGTTGTGACTTTTAGGCATGTGATTGTTTTCGTTGGTGTGTGGAATGGCGTATGGGATCATTCCTCACACTAGCACCTTTCCTATCGTTCTATCTTAGCATGCTTCGTACGGGTAGGGTATCAGGGGGAGGATGTGGCATTGTGGTCTCTGGCCTGACCACCACACTCTAGCTCTATCTCTATGCCATATATATGGCCTACTATGATGACATATAGGATTGGTTAGTTGCGAGCCCAGTTTGCAAGCCCTCGCCAATAGGGGCTTACGTGTTGGTATGGATAGAGTATCAGGGGTGGTATTGGCGGTGTTTGATCCGGACGCCTTAGCTCTATCTCTATTCTATGATAGGGTGCATGTGGGATGGCAGTGGTGTTTGATCCATTGGGCAGCTTCACACACTCGTGTATAGAGTTGCGGTGGCCGCCAATCCTTTTTATAGCACATTGCAAACTTAAAACCATACCATAATGTGAATGTTACTCATGCATATGTTTGTGCAATTGTCTGATTGTCTTACTGAGCTAAGTTGTGAGCTCACCCTGTATATATATACATGTTTTTAGATGTTGATGCAGGTTACACGGTGGATGATTATATGAACGCGCCGGCATATAGAGACGTGGTTGCTTTGGATGTGTAGGCAGGAGAGGACGAGCATGACGCTTCATGCGAGTGCCCTTTCTGCATGTATCTCTAAGACTTGGGTTTTATTTGTTTTAATTATTTTCAGTTGAGATGAAGTTGATGTAAAGATATTTATTTTAGTTTTGGTTAATTGAATAATTAAATATTTTATTTAAATTTATCAATAGATTACTCAGTTCATTTTATTTTAAAGACTTCCGCTGTATTTTATTATATTCTGATTGTGGTTATGTGCAATGGTTTGTATGAGTGGACACGGTCTTATTGAGATCCTGGTGTGAACCGTTGGTTCAGTGACGGTTCACTCACACTTCTGGTTCAACCAGAATTGGGGTGTGATAACTTGGTATCAGAGCTCTTAGGCTCTGTCCAACAGACCATATTGCACTTAACTGAGTCGATGAACTGAGATAGAAAAAATTTAAAAGCCTTAATAAGAACACATCTTAAGCACTTGTTTGATGCCTGAGACTATAAGAAAGAGCATAACATACTATATCAAATATGAAATTAATAGATGCACATATATGCTCTAGATAGAAAACAATAAACTTCTATTAAAATACTAAAATGTTAAAAGTAATAAGTTATGAGGGCTACAAGGTACAGTCCACAAGCCGGACAGTTACCCTGTTATATAAACTGTACTCTGAAGAGAGGAAAGATAAGAACTCTATCATGGGGTTGGGGGCATAGGAGGAATAGGGTCGGCAATATCATAGTTCCGCTCAGAGGCGACCCTGAACCAGTGCACCTGCTCCTGAGTAACTCGGAGGCTGCGAGCCAAGTGCCCCAAGTCACAGCTCATCTCACGCTGAACGTCTCTGATCTCCGTGAACATATCCATCACGGTGTCGGGAAGAGGCTAAAATGGTCCCGCTGCATGTGTGGGCTGTGGTGCTAGCGCTAAAACATCGTCCATCTAATCATCGCCACCCTCATCATCGCCCTCTGCCTCCGCTGCATGAGCAGCATTGGCTGTTGTTGTTATTGCTGCCACAGCTGCTACCCTCCTGAGTGGGCGAGGACAAGCCTCTAAGTCCTCATCGCTGATCGGCAGGTTTTTCATCTGCATCCAAAGAATGGCATCCCAGTCGATGTCCGAAGTCATAGTATCCTCAACGGAAATCTCACCCCTCATGTCCACTCGTAATCGCTGCAGAAGAGTGGTGAGGAGTCGACCGTATGGAAGGTTGCTGGCCTGATCGGGCAGAGTAGCCTGATGCATGGTCCTGTTGATGATGTAGGGAAGATAGACCCGCTCCCCAGTGCAGACGTAGTAGGTCAAGTACTGAGTGAGTTGAGACAACTCACTGTAATGGCCGCTCTGAGGCACAATATTGTGTTGGATGATGCGACTGTATACTCGAGGCACAGGTCTCAAACTAGTAGCCTTCATGGGTGCTCCAGGGTTAAGTAGCTGCTCCGAAATCTCCTAGCGCAGATCGTCTGTGAGAAAGCCCTTCATCTTAGGGGCACAGTAGACCAAGTCCGCATCATTGGGAATACCTAGGAGATCGGCGAGCTAGTAAGTGTCAAAAGAGATGGGAATACCCTTGATGTAGCTAGTTAGGCGGAGTGCCCAGCATTGATTGAAGTCATTGACATCTCCCTCTATCTCCAGATTGCGTAGAAATGCTTGACAAGGTTGGGGCGGGTGGTTACAGAATAAATGATGACGGGCAACCACCAGAGTCTATCAAAAGTGGCTTCCACATCAAACCGCTGAAGCTGCTCTAGGTTTACCCGCTGTCCTGACTCAATATTCTTCCCCTCGAATCAAGGAAAATGGGCTTGCACCGCCTCGAAACAAAACCACCGCTCATTAAGCTATGGAACAGGTGGGTGAGGAAGGTGCATGCCAAGACCGTATGAGCATTTACCAGCACCCCTGCACGGAGCCATTGAGACTGCAAAAACAAAGACAAATAATGAGAAATTTGTTAGAATTTTAGAAATTTCGACAGCATAACGACAGCAAATTAAGCAAAAGCCTCGAACTCACCCAAAACCTGGGGAGGAGGACTTACGTAACCCCCAAACACTTCATGGAATCCAAACAATCATCAAAACAACAAGGAATTTAGGAATTTTCAGAAAAATTCAATTTTTGGCAAAAACCTAGGTCAAAAACATAAAAATTTGATTTTTTTCAAAAACCGTTCGGTGGAACCTCAAATTGGTTGAGGGCTTTTGCTCATAGAGGTCACTAAACCCATTCTAAACCGAAGGTAAAGAGTTCCTATGGTTAGAATCTCCTAAACAAAGAAAACCCTAGTTTTGGGCTTGGAACCAAAGAGAAACGATGTAAAAATGATGAATGGAAGGAAGAAACTTACTTGGAGGCGATGTTCTAAGTCTTGATCGAAAGAAAAGGGCTTCTAAGATCACCGGTCAGACTGTAGCAACTCAAAGAGCCAGAGAGGAATCGCCACCGGAGAGAAAGAAGAAAGGAAAAGTGCACTTTTCCCGATTTTAAAGGTGATTTTGGGCATACCGGTCGACGGTTTTGCCCATACTGGTCGACCGGTACCTCCTTGGTAAAGTCGACCAGTACTCCTCGGTCAGGAGAAAATCCTGATCGGTCGACTATACCGGTCGCTCCATACCCTACAGGATAGCGACCGGTACATCGACCGGTACCCCTTGGGAATCCGAGAAATTTTGTCCGCCTGGACATACCGGTCGCACTATCATACACAGTGCCGCAACTGGTATGTTGCGATCGAACAACCATTCAAAGCCAGAAAATTTTGGGAAAAATTTTAAAATTTCCAATTTAAGTTTCCATTACGATTTTCGCCTTGCACATGTTAAAGACTAACACTATTATGACTGTTCGATTATACCTCATGTGTTATGTCTTCTTCTCAGATCTAAGCAGGAAAATTTATCTGAGATGGTAGGCGGAAACGGTCGTAGAGGCTCACGAAGGCGTCACCACTCCAGGGTATGCCAAGACAAGGGCAATGTGGAAACAGGATCTACAGAAGAGCAAAACCTGAATCCGGAGAGTGGAGAAGGCCAGATTCCCAGGGCACCAATAAATTTGCCAGGCCCTCCTCACACTAACTCTGAGACAATTGTAACAAACTTAGTTTTTCAGATGGAAGCTCAGCAGAAAACATTCCTAAACGAGATGCTGAAGATGTTCAGGCCACCAGGATATATTCCTACAGAAGGTACGCCTGAGTCTGGAAGAAATAACACCACACTGCCAATGGATGGTAGTACTGGGCCGGTGGGCCAAGGACAGAATCTACAACCACCACACGAATTACCATCGTCGTCTGCCTACCAAGGAGTCTACCCATACCCACCACCATGGTACGGAATGAATACACAGGGGCAGAATGACCTAAGCCGAGTGGTGGATAGGTTCTTGAAGCTGAAACCCCCTACTTTCACAGGGAAACCACTGTGGCCTGCACAGTGGGTGTCTGAAATAGAAAAGAACTTCCGTTTGATGACTTGTATGGAAGATGAAAAGGTGTTATTTTCTATGCACATGCTTAAGGAAGATGCAAATGTCTGGTGGAATTCTATCCGGTCATACCTAGAGGTCAAGCACACTCAGATCGATTGGGCAGCATTCAAAGGAGCTTTCTTCGATAAATACTTTTCGAAGAGCTTTAGAGATCAAATGGAGAAGGAATTCCTCAATCTGCAACAGTCTCAGTCAACTGTTGATGCTTACCAGCAAAGGTATGAAGAGCTGTTCTTCTTCGCTCCGGCAAGCATGCAAGAAAAAGAAACCAAGACCCGTAGGTTCACCATGGGATTGCGAGGAAGTATCTGAGAGCACATCTTGGGTTTGGAAAAGAAGATATATAACGAGGCTGTACAAATTTCCAGGGTAATCGAATCCAGTCAAAGAGACAGTTTCTTTGCTCAGAACATGGGACTGAAGAGGCCTGCTACTAAGACTTCAGGTGGAGGCAATACTAGATCATTCCGTCCATACAGGGCTCAGTTCACTGTGGTGCCTGCAAGGAACACTACTGCACCACGACCGTCATAGTTCGCTGGACAGAACCAGAATGTTAAATGTTTCAACTGTCAGTAACTGGGTCATTATGCAAGGACCTGCACTCTACCCAAGAAGCAATCGCCACAGCAAGGAAAGGTATTCACAGCCACCACCGAAGAGGCAGCCGCATCACCTGATGTGGTTACTGGTACGATTACATCCCTCACTATTTGTTTTACTGTTGTTGTGTTTGAGCATGTAGAACTAAGGGATAATTAAATTTCAGGGACTGTAAATATAGCTGGTATACCTGCCAGAGTATTCTTTAACTCTGGGGCCACGCACTCCTTCGTTTCTATTTCTTTTGGGAAGCGAATGGAATTACCTATCAAGTGTTTGAACCCAAGCTTGATAGTTCTCTCTCCGTTGGGAGTCAAAGTGGCGTTGAATGAATACTTTGGGCCGTGTACAGTTAGTATTGAGGGCCGAAACCAAGAAGCAAATCTACTCTACTCGAGATGGCAGACTTTGATGTCATCTTGGGAATGGATTGGCTAGGCCATCATTCGGCTAGCTTATTATGTGGTGAAAGAAAACTTGTGCTTAAAGATGAGAAAGGGAAAGAGTTTAGCTTCACTAGGACCAAGTTACCTAGGAAGCAGAAGCTGATCCTCTCCGCCTTAAAAGCTAAAAGATGCTTAGAGAAGGGAGGAGTGGGGTACTTAGTGTCTGTGGTCGACATGACTGCTGAGGTGCCGAAGATGGAAGATCTAGACGTGGTACAAGAGTTTCCAGATGTATTTCCAGAAGATCTACCAGGTTTACCTCCAGATAGGGCTACAGAGTTCGTGATAGACCTTATGTCAGGGTCGGCACCGGTGTCTAAGGCACCGTACAGGATGGTCCCTACTGAATTAAAGGAGTTGAAGACCCAATTACAAGAACTACTAGATAAGGGCTTCATACGAGCAAGCATATGACCATGGGGAGCACCTGTATTGTTCATTAAGAAGAAGGACGATAGTGTACGACTATGTATCGACTACCGAGAGCTGAACAAGTTAACCATCAAGAACTGATATCCTTTGCCTAGGATTGATAATCTGTTCGATCAGTTGCAGGGTGCAAAAGTTTTCTCGAAGATTGATCTTAGATCAGGGTATCACCAATTGAAGATCAAGGCCGCAGATATTCCGAAGACTGCTTTCAGGACAATGTATGGGCATTATGAGTTCCTTGTAATGTCATTCGAGTTGACTAACGCTGCAGCGTCGTTCATGGAACTGATGAACCAAGTGTTTCATGACATGTTGGACACTTTGGTCATCGTATTCATTGACGACATATTGGTCTACTCGCAAGACAGGGAGACTCATGCAACACATTTGAGAGCAGCCCTACAACGGTTGAGAAGAGAGAATCTTTACACCAAGTACAAGAAGTATGAATTTTGGCTGAAGGAAGTGGCCTTCTTAGGTTACGTAGTATCTGCAGACGGTATCAAGGTAGATCCAAGCAAGATCGTAGCTATAGTAGGATGGGATGTACCAAAATCAGTTGTGGAGATTCGTAGTTTCCTCGGATTGGCTGGTTACCATAGAAGATTTGTGGAAGACTACTCAAGGATCGCTGTTCCACTTACCAGACTAACCAAGAAAGGAGAAAGTTCACATGGATAGATGAGTGTGAAAAGTTCTTTCAGACTTTGAAGTCAAGACTAGTCTCTACACCCATCTTGACCATCCCAGCACCAGGCTTACCGTTTACCCTATATACGGATGCCTCAGGGTTGGGTCTTGGATGTGTGTTAATGCAAGGAGAACAGGTGATTGCCTACGCATCAAGACAGTTAAAAGAGCATGAGAAGAATTATCCTACACATGATTTGGAGTTAGCAGCGGTTATACATACAATCAAGACTTGGAGATACTACCTTTATGGTGAAAAGTTTCAGATTAAATCGGATCACAAGAGCTTAACTTACCTTTTCACTCAGAAGGACCAGAATATGAGACAGAGGAGATGGCTGAAATTATTAAAAGATTATGATTGTGACATCCAGTACCATCCGGGTAAGGCAAATGTCGTGGCTGATGCTTTAAGCAGAAAGTGGGCATTGAAACCTGAGGCAGGACCAAGTATAAATGCTGCATTGTGTGCTGCAGCCTCAAGTTCAATAGAAAATGATGAAGTATATAATAGAGACTGCAAGAGATCCATTGGAACAGGGCTTAATTCATAAGTTCACCTTGATGTTTGCAGCTCTGAAGATCTCATCGAATCTAATAGATGAGGTCAAAGTAGCAATCCTATAGGATCCACACCTCAAGACTGTGCAAGAAGATCTAGAGAAGGGTAAAAGCAATCCTAACTTTACCTTGGATTCAGACAAGGTACTCAGGTATCGTGGATGATTATGTATACCTGAGAGTGAGAACTCAAATATCAGAGATCGAATTATGACAGAAGCTCATTACACCCCATATTCGGTACATCTAGGAAGCACCAAGATGTACCATGATTTAAGAAGATTATATTAGTGGAGGGGTATGAAAGCGGATGTAGCTTGGTTCGTATTCCAATGTCTGAATTGCCAGCAAGTTAAAGCTGAAAGGCAGAGACCCGCTGGTTTGCTACAACCACTATCGAAGCCAGCATGGAAGTGGGATTGTATCACAATGGATTTCGTCACTGGCCTACCCTTGACACCAAGGTCAGTGGATGCACTATGGGTTATAGTCGATCGACTTACCAAGATAGATCGATTTATCGCTATCAGACCTCAGTATACCATGGAGAAGCTGGCCAAGCTATATGTGGATAATATAGTCAGACTTCATGGCGTCCCAGAAAGTATAGTGTCTAATAGAGATCCTCGTTTTACATCAAAGTTCTGGGAAGGATTACAGAAAGCCATGGGAACCAAGTTGAAGTATATTACCGCTTTTCATCCTCAGATAGACGGGTAGTCAGAAAGAACTATTCAAATCTTAGAAGATATGCTCAGAGCGTGTGCTCTAGATTTTAAAGGAGCTTAGGACGAGAAGCTATCACTCATCGAGTTTGCTTATAACAACAGTTACCAGGCTATGATCCAAATGGCTCCATATGAAGCACTCTATGAGAAGAAATGTCGTACACCTCTGTTATGGAATGAGGTGGGAGAGAGAAGGATTGTAGGACCGAAGTTCGTCCAAGAAACTTGTCGAGTGATTGATCAAATCAAGGAAAGAGTGAAGACAGCTCAAGTTTGACAAAAGCACTATGCAGATAACCAATGTCGAGATCTGGAGTTTGCAGTGGGTGATAAAGTATTCTTGAAGATATCACCTATGTGAGGTCTGAAACGGTTTGGTAAGAAGGGGAAGCTATGCCCCTGGTACGTGGGATCATACGAGATTTTGACCAGACGTGGTAATGTGGCATATCAACTGGCTCTACCACCATCCATGTCAAGCGTTCATGATGTGTTCCATGTTTCTTTATTGAAGAAGTACGTGAGGGATCCATCGCACATCTTGACAACCGAGACCCACCGGACTTGGACAGAGGACTTGACGTTTGAAGTTGTACTGTGATGCTCACAAGCCAAAAAGTACAACACCTTCAAAGCAAGGATATCTACTACGTCAAAGTGCATTGGAAAAGCCAAGATGTGGAAGAAATTACTTGGGAGGAAGAGAACGCAATGAGAAAGGAATACCCTAACCTTTTCGATGACCAAGGTACGTTCAAATTTTGAGGCCGAAATTTATTTTAAGGGTGGGGGAGTTGTGAAACCTACATGCAAATTTCGGGGATGAAATTTCTTTTAAGGGTGGGGGAGTTGTAAGACCCGCACTCCATGAACCCGATCTAAACCTTGAATTCATGTCGTAACAGGTCTTCCAATCATCACCGGGCCAGACAGGATGAGCGGATGACAAACAGGTACGAAACAGACCATTTAAGTATGAATTTTATTCATACCGGTCAATGGTACCTGTCTTGGTACCGATCGACCGGTATAGCCTGTGCGACAGACTACGAAGATCCAAAACTGGATCTCTACGGGTCCCACTTTCCAAATTCCGAACCCTAGGACTTTCCTAATCCTAGGAGGCTTCCTAAACCTTAATCTAGCCTATATAAACCACTCTAAACCTCCTAGAATCCCTTCCATTGTTCCTCACAAACCCTAGAAAGGAGAAGGAGATTGAAGAAGGAGAAGGAGCTAGGAAGGAGAAGGAAGAGTCGCCCTTGCCGTTGGACGAAGAACACCAAGTCGACGGTAAGTGCTTAAACCCTCTCTTACATTATGACTCTAAGATGGTTAGGTTGCTTTGATCAATACCATGCAAAGCAGGTATTGATCTAAAACCTTATTTTGCCGATAAACCCTACTTTGCCGTCAAACCCTAATCTAGTCGGTAAACCCTAGATTCGAGTTCTAGGAAGAAGACCGTCAAAACTAGGACTTGAATGGAGTTGGAAACAATTCTAACTTGGTATTCAGACCTAGAATGTGTAGGAGGAACCCTAGGATCAATAGGGGATGATCGACGGTAGTCGAGAAACCGGATGTATGGTCTTCCGGAGACATACCGGTGGCACCTTATGCGACCGGTACTGCGATCAGTACCTTCCGTGGACTGGTCTGTGGGGACTGGCTGACCATACCGGTTGTAGGTTTTCCCCACAGTGCTGCAATCGGTACTTGTGACCGGTCAGCCTTGTGGGAAGTTTTGTAATCTCGTTGGTTTTCCGACCCACGTAAAACCTAAGAAAAATTATTCTAACTAAACCGTAATATCATGTAGGACTTTGTGATAGCACGTTTGGACCTTGCGATGTGGAGCAAGCTATCAAACGAGCGTCAGGTAAGGGAATCGGACCTAAACCCTAATAATTAATGAACAATAAAACATTGTTAATAATCCTGATTCAGTGGTGTGATGTTTATGCATACTTGCATGTCATCTTTTATTTCCAGTTATTATTATTGTTCATCCATACTTGCTATGCTAGGTTGTGACTATTAGGCATGTGATTGTTTTCGTTGGTGTATAGAATGGGAAGGGTCTGGGGTCTGGGATCATTCCTCACACTAGCACCTTTCGTATCGTTCTGTCTTAGCATGCTTGGTGCGCGTAAGGTATTAGGGGGAGGACGTGGCACTGTGGTCTCTGGCCTGGCCACCAGACTCTAGATCTATCTCTATGCCGTAGGGAGCTATGCTGGGACAGGGCCTACTGTGATGACATATAGGATTGGTTAGTTGCGAGCCCAGTTTGCAAGCCCTCGCCAATAGGGGCTTACGTGTTGGTATGGGTAGAGTATCAAGGGAGGTGTTGGCGGTGTTTGAGCCAGACGCCTTAGCTCTTTCTCTATTCCATGATAGCGTGCATGTGGGACGATAGTGGTGTTTGATCCATTGAACGGCTTCACACACTCGTGTATAGAGGTGCGGTGGCTGCCAATCCTTTCTATAGCACATTGCGAACTTAAAACTAGACCATAATGTGAATGTTACTCATGCATATGTTTGTAAAATTGTATGATTGTCTTACTGAGCTAAGTTTTGAGCTCACCCTGTATATATATACATGTTTTTAGATATTGATGCAGGTTACACGGTGGATGATTATATGAACACGCCAGCATACATAGGCGTGGCTGCTTTGGATGTGCTGGCAGGAGAGGACAAGCATGACGCTTCATGCGAGTGCTCTTTCTGCGTGTATCTCAAGGACTTGGGTTTTATTTATTTTAATTATTTTCAGTTGAGATGAAGTTGATGTAAATATATTTATTTAAGTTTTGGTTAATTGAATTATTGAATATTTTATTTAAATTTATCAATAGATTACTCAGTTCATTCTATTTTAAAGACTTTCGCTGTATTTTATTATATTCTGATTGTGGTTATGTGCAATGGTTTGTATGAGTAGATACAGTCTTATTGAGATCATGGTATGAACCGTTGGTTCAGTGACGGTTCACTCACACTTTTGGTTCAGCTGGAATTGGGGTGTGACATGGTATAAGGTGGTAAGACCGGTTAATTCGATATGGGTCTTACAACTCCCCTCCTCTTATTAAAAATTTCATCCTCGAAATTTGTACATACCTTCCTAGTCGAAAAGGTGAGGATATTGCTTTCGCGTAGCATTCTCTTCTTTCCATGTGACTTCTTCTATATCTCGGCTCCTCTAGGTGACCTTACCATAGTATATCTCATGGTTGCGTAGATGTTGAACCTTTCGACTAGTGATTTTAGTTGGTGCTTCTTCGAATGTCAAATCATCAGTTAGGTCTGGTGGATCCACTGTCAAAACGTGTGTTGAATCTCTGACGTACTTCTTTAATAATGAGATATGAAATACATCATGCACACTTGACATAGATGGTGGTAGTGCTAACTGATAAACCACTTTTCCACGTTTAGCTAAAATCTCATATGGCCCGACATATCTGGGACTTAGCTTCCCTTTCTGTCCGAATCGTTTTAAACCTCGCATAGGTGATACTTTCAATAATACCTTATCACCTACGACAAATTGAAGGTCTTGGCGTCGAGTATCTGCATACTGTTTCTGACGATTCTGAGCCGTTCTAACTCTTTCCTTGATAATGTCGACTACTCGACACGTCTCTGCAACAAATTCTGGTCTAACGATGCTACGTTCTCCAACTTCATTCCAAAACAGAGGAGTTCGACACTTCCTTCCATACAGTGCTTCATAGGGTGACAACTGTATAGTAGCCTAATAGATGTTGTTATAGGCGAACACGATCAATGGTAGTTTCTCATCCCATGATCCTTTAAAATCAATTACACAGGCTCGAAGCATGTCCTCTAAAATCTGAATGGTACGCTCCGACTGTCCATCTGTCTGAGGATGGAGTGCAGTACTGAACTTCAACGTTGTACCCATAGCCTTTTGCAATCCTTCCCAAAACTTTGAAGTAAAGCGTGGGTCTCTATCGGACACAATGCTTTCAGGTACACCATATAATCTGACAATGTTATCCACATATAGCTTGGCTAACCTCTCCAGGGTATACTGTGGTCATATAGCTATAAAATGAGCTGTCTTAATCAGACGATCTACAATCACCCAGACCGCATCAACTACTCGAGGAGTCAATGGTAACCCGGTGACGAAGTCCATAGTGATGCAGTCCCATTTCCATGCTGGTTGTGGCAACGGCTGCAATTGTCTTGCAAGTCTTTTCCATTCAGCCTTCACCCTCTAACAATTTAGGCATTGAGACACGAATTTAGCTACATCTGCTTTCATTATTCTCCACCAATATAATTTCTTCAAATCATGATACATCTTTGTACTTCCAGGATGTACCGAATAGGCGATGGTGTGAGCTTCCTTCATTAGTCAGTGTTTAATGTCTAAATTTTTTGTTTCAGGAACACATACTCTTCCTTTGTACTTCAGTACCTTTTCATCGTCCAAGGTGAACTCAGGAGTCGTCCTACCTTTTTCGATGTCTTCTTGTATCGTTCTCAGATAAGGGTCTGATTTAATAGCGGCTTTCACTTCATCAATTATATTAGGTACAATCTTCAATGTTGCGAACATATTTGAAAACTGATGAATAAACCCTTGGTTGGTTGATTCACCCGGTGCATCTATCACGAACTGCTCATTACCGTAATTGAACACTTTTTCTGTAGTACACATTGATGCAGTCGTGTTAACCTCTCCTTGAGATTTTATCATTGCTTTTCTACTTAGCACATCAGCAACTACATTAGCCTTTCCTGGATGATATTGGATATCGCAACCATAGTCCTTCAATAATTCCAGCCATCTTCTTTGTTTCATGTTCAACTCCTTCTGATTAAAAAGATAAGTGAGACTCTTATGATCTGATTTAATCTGAAATTTCTCTCCATACAAATAATGTCTCCATATCTTGACAGCATGTGTAAGACCCGTACCGAACTAATCGGTCTTACCACCTTGTACCAGGTCTACCTATCATGGTCGAGCCACACGGACCAAGTGCGTGAAGAAAATCACAAAACCAGGTATAAAATTGACCCAAAAATAGTAGAATGGAGGGTAGGGTCGCATGCCTAAATAGGTAGGGTCGACCCCACCTCAGCAGGGTCCAACCCATGACTTTTGAGTCCTAGGGTCGGATGACTTGAGACCCTAGGGTCGAGGGATTCTGTGACCCTAGGATCGACCCTAGGCAAACTAATAGAAACCAAAAATTAAGAAACTTTCCTAATTCAAAGGGAACCTTTTCTAAACTCGTTGGGACGTATTTTGGGAGGTTTTTCTCTATAAATAGGACGTCCCTTAGGCTCTTTTACTCCTTTTGAAACCCTAATTGAAATGAGAAAAGAGAAGAGAAGGAAGAGAAGGAAAGATGGAGAAGAGGGCTAAGGAGAAGAGTTTCAGAGGAATCTCTGAATTCAGCAAAACTAAGGTATGAAAACATTCTCCATAGATTGTGTAAGACCCTAGAATAGTATATAAAGAGGGTATGATCTATGAGAAACCCAAATCATCCATCCATGGGAAGATTTGAATGGAATCCATGGAGGGAATCATGGTAAACAAAGTAAAAGAAGTAACTTGTAGTTTTAAGCCATAGAACAATCATAGAATGGACTATGAAAGTAAGCCAAATGATCCAAACATGAAAGAGTGGACTGTAGGATGAAAAGTCGACTCAATTTACATCTGGTCACACTTAGGGTCAATGGGTAACCGACCCTATCAGACCACAGGATCGACCCCTAGCTCTCGGGAAGTCCAGGGAAGCTACGGTCGCACCTAGGGTCGATGGGTAACCAACCCTATGATCGACCCTATACCCTGGGGTCTCATATCCTGCGACCCATCCTGCGACCCAACCTACGACCCTAGCAATACAGCAAGCTTAAAACTATCGAAATGAATTCTAATTAAAATCCATCGACTTGTTAGGTTTTCCTATTGATATAAAGGTGATTCTAAAGGCTTGAAAGAGGATCTACACTCAAGCAAAGGTGAGGGAACAAGACCTAAACTAATTGGCTAATAATAAACTGTTTTATTTTATTGAGTCCAACACTGTGTATGATTCCATGCTTGTATGTGTGTAATGTGCATTTAACATGTCATCCAATATTTCTATTATTACTGTTCATGCATATTTACTTCGTTGTTTATAACATGATGATGATGATGATGATGATAGGAATAGGCATGTGAATGTTTGTGTTTGGTTAGTGTACTTGATGCGGGTAGGGGATGGTGCAACCGGTACTTCAATGCCGTTTTCATTGGGTATATTGTGCCATTGCTCTACTCAAGTCTTGTCCACTAAGTAAATGTTGGTATACTTGATGTGGATAGGGGATGGTGCAACCAGTACTGTAATTCCATTTTCATTGGGTATATTGTACCATAGCTCTATTCAAGTCTTGTCCACTTACATCATCGTATCGCCATTATCTTAGCAGAGCTATTACGTCGTAGGGCATCAGGGGAGGTTGGCTCGGACCGTGTAGTCTCTGACTCTGCCGGGGGCCTTAGCTCTATCTCTATGGACGTATTGAGGGATGCTGGGGTGAGGCCTTGGATACACTATTTGACATTAGGATTGGTTAGTCGTGAGTCCAGTTTGCAAGCCCTCGCCAATAGGGGCTTACGTGTTGGTATGGGCAGCCGGTACAGCAATGCCGTTTTCATTGGGTGTATACTTGTCCATGGTGGGTGCAAGTGGGACGATAATACCGATATTCATTGGGCGGCTCCACACACTCGTGTATAGAGGTGAGGCGGCCTCCGAACCTTTCTATAGCACATTGCAAACTTATATACTAGACCACAGTTATGAATTGAATGCATGCATATGGTTGTTGCATTGTTTTGTTTGCTCACTGAGCCGTGATGTGTGCTCACCCTTTCGAATTTGAATATTTTTTTTAGTTGATGATGCAGGTACGATTGATTATATGAATGCTCCCGCATATGAAAACGTTGCTACAATGGATGCTGAAGATCTAGAGGAGACGCATGACTCATCATGCGAGTGCAACTCATGCGTTTTCGATTAGATTTTATTTGAACCACAAAGGAAATATATTTGATATTTTATTTATTTATGTCTCGGTTGATACAATATAATTGGATATTTATTTATGATTATCACATTTAGATCCTCAGTTCATTTAATATTAAAACTTCCACTATTGTGTATTTATTCTGATTATGGTTGTGGATGTGTATGGTTTAAGCTAATGGACACACCTTATTTGAGATCCTGGTTGAACTGTTGGTTTATTAGCGGTTCATCACACCGTTCTAAATAGTACAGAATTGGAGTGTGACAACTTGGAATCAGAGCTCTCAGGCCCTGTCTGTTAAACCAGTATACTACCACAAAAGTTCATGAACTGAGATAGGATAAAAATTAAAAGCTGTAATAATAACACACTATAAGCACCTGTGTTGTTTGAGACAAAATTTGAAAGAGAATAATGCATCTATTAAATGAGAAACAAGTTCATATACACTCGAGTGAAAGACAAATGTATACACAAGTCAAACCAAAGCAAGTTTATGTACATATCTAAAATAGAGTACAGTCCACAACCCGGACAGTTACTCTGTAAAACAAAAGGAAAGAAAATACATCATGAAGCTGGAGGTGATGGGGGAGGCGGTGCCTCGCGGTCTCTGTCATAATCCTTGGCATAGACTCTAGTCAACCAAGCTACCTGAGTCTGGGTCGTCTAGAGACTAGCCGTCAACGCAGTCATCCGCTGATCAGATGCACGCTGAGCATCTAGTAGCTCTCCCACCCTCGAATCCGTCGCACGCTGAGCCTCCCGAATCTCACGAAGTAATCCCATCATATCATCAGATGGTGGGCGTGGAGGGCCAGCTGTACGTGAAGAAGTCTGTGATGGACTAGCTCCACTAGAATGTAGAGGTGATGGAGGAGGTATGGAGTCCACATCCATGTACATACGATCCTCATCCCCAGCATCACCCCCATGAACCCCTACTCTAGCGGCTGTTGCTGCTGCCTCAGCGTCTGCCACCTCCACCCGAGTACGAGGACGCACCAGAGCGTTCCTCTCCTCATCACTGACCTGGATGTCCTGCATGCCCATCCGATAGATAGCTTCCCAGTTCAGCACTGATGAGAAGGTCTTCTCCTGAATCCTTTCATCCACTAAATCAACACCAGGCAGATAAGAAGGGTGGTAATCAAACGTCCATAGGGCAGGTTGCCTATCTGACCAGGCAGCGTGGCACAGATCATCGTCCGCATAATAATATAAGGGAGGCAGACACTGCCTAGTGCAAATACAGTAAAGCAAATACTAGGTCAACTGGGAGATCCTCTCGTAGTGTCCACTCTGGGGTATCAGATTGTGCTGAATGATCTTACAGTATACCTGGGGCTCTGAACGGAGGTTGATCGCCTTCATCTCCCAGCGATCCTCTCTAATAAGCTGATAGTCTATCTCAGCCTGCATCTCCAAAGAAAAGAACTGGGGCTCTCTGGGAGCACAGTATTCCAAGGGGCCATCATATGAAATGCCCAAGAGGTCCGCTAACTGTCGACAGTCAAAGGAAATCTCCACTCCCTTGACGTGGCTCGTGATCCTGAGCTTCCTACCCCTCTCAATGTCATTGTGATCTCCCACCACCTGGAGATTACAATAGAACTGTCTCACCAAATTCGGACGGGTACAGGCATCGCAGGTGATCACGGGGAGCCAGCCCATGTCACCAAAGGCTCTCTCTACATCGAACAAGGCTAGGCTAGCCAAGTCCACACAACGACCTCCCTCTACCTTCTTACGAGCGTAGCGAGCATACTGAGCCTCAGCCTCGTTAGAACGGAAACGAACTGGGTCGTGAACCCTAGGTACTTTGGTATTAGCCTTATTATCTGCAAAAACAAAGAAAAACAGATAATAGCTTAGTAATGGTGAAAAAACCCAAAATTTTGGCATTATAACGGCATAAACTGGGCAAAAGCCTCACTTTTCACCCATACACATGGGCAGAAGGACTTATATAGATTTTAAACTATCTCTTTTTCTTTTCTCTGGAGCATCTCACTTTGAATGAAATGCATTCTTTTCGATACAGTACGGTACACTGAACACCAACCCAATCTCTGCAAAACTTATACCATTGGAAATTTCATCTAAGAAGATTAAATTTGAAGAAATTTCAAGAAATTCAAAAATATCGACAAATTAGGTCAAAATTGGAATTTTTCAAGTTTCTCGGTAACCAACCGATGAAACTTGAATATTTTTTAGGGCTTTCGTCCATTGAGTCACCAACAGCAAAAGCCCCAATAAAAATCGAATTTTTACGGTTGGAAAAATTTTAATTTGAAGAAAACGATAGAAATGGGCGAAAACCTAATAAGGAAACCTTAAAAAACATGAAATAGTAAAG
>CM053270.1:4629737-4645483 GCA_028583415.1 Protea cynaroides | reverse complement strand
GGAGGTGGGTGGAAAGCAAACGCATCAGAGCTAGAAATCACATTCGATCTGCAAGAGTAAACAAGAGGAAAAGGAGCCATAAGGGAAGGGGGAGCAGAATCAGTAACAAAGGAGAGAACATCAATGGTGAAAAGAATTCTTCAGATGGAACAGTCTCCAGCAAGGGATCAAGGGAAACAAAAGCAGCACGAACAGGAATAGTGTAATAAGGAATACGTTCAAGAAAAACCACATGACGGGACACAAACAGTTTATTAGACACAACATCATAACACCAGCAACCTTTTTGATGAGTCCCATATCCCAAAACACACAAAGCAAATCGAGCAGTCCATTTGCTACAATCACTTGGGCAATAAAACAAAGCAAGCAGAGCCAAACACACGAAGTAATGAGTAATTAGGCACACAACCAAACAATTTTTCATAGGGAGAAATACCAAACAGGATAGGTGTAGGCATATGGTTAATGAGCTGTGAGAGCAGCTTTACCCCAAAAGACAGTGGGAACAGAGGCGGACAACAAAAGAGCACAAGTGGTTTCACTAATGTGATGATGTTTTTGTTCAGCAATACCATTTTGTTGTGTTTTTTAACAAGAAGATTGATGAAGAGTACCACAGGAAGCAAGAAAATTTTCAAAATCCCCTTCACCCCCCCCCAAAAGAAAATGAATGGAGAATTTTAATTGTGGTGGAGAACTATGTATGAACCATAGCATGAAAATTGCGATAAATGGAGAAAAAATCAGATCTACGAGATATAAGAAATAACAATACCTGCTATAATCATCCCCGAATGAAACATAGTAAACGGATCCACCTTTGGTAGGAACCTTAGAGGGCCCCCAAACATCAGTATGAACAAGAGAGAAAGGTGAAGAAGATAAAGAGGTGCTAGTATTAAAATGTAAAGTAGACATTTTAACAAGTTTACATCCACTACAAGACGACACATCACTAACATTGAAAGAAATTGTGCCCAAATGACCAGTAGAAATTAATTATTTTAAATATTACCATACATGTGTCTCAGTCTAGAATGCCATAAATAAAAAGGAGAGGAGTTACTGTTTAAATGAAAAGAAAAAAGAGCAGAGGAAGAGGAAACAGGAATGTGCAATTTTTCTAAAACATAAAATTTTCAGCTCTATGCCCAGTCCCAACCAGATTTTGTGGCATCCGATCCTACACAATACAACCAAAAGACGAAAAAAGAACATCATATCCAAAGTCAGCCAATTGACTAATGGAAAGCAAATCAAGAGATAATTGTGGAACATGAAAACATCAAGTAAAGATAAGGTAGAGGAACAAACAGAACCAACAAACTCAACACAAATAAGAGAACCATTGGGGGTTAAAATACTTACAGGAGAAGACGGTGAGTGACAATTACTAAGAGAAGAAATGTTAGGGGTCATATGACGATAAGAACAAGATGAATCTAATGACTAGAGGTTAAACTAGAAATGGGTGACCCGAACAAACCTGAGTGAACAGTAGTCATGGCAGACATGCATATAATCTGCGGAAAACGAACATAACATAGACTGTAACTGCTCAATCATAAACTGAACCATATGTGCGGGGAGATGATCACTTGATGCCCCTGGAAAGGATGTTGGAGTGGCAAGTGTAGTGTGACCCTATGGAAATTGCTGATAGCCAGGGCAAGGTGACCCTTCAAATTACTGGTTTTGAAGACTGCTGGTTTTAAGTGGAGGAACGGCCCTTTTGGAGTTTGGGACAGCTAGATTTCCACTGCCCCTTTTATCAACAAAAACTGCACTCATCAATTCCAACCCAAGTTTTTGGTTTTCCAATAACCTGGACAAGATTGGACATAGGAGTAGGCAGTAGAGGTGCAGATAAGGCTGCAAACACAAATGGCTAAGAGGAACTGGCATAAGCAACCTTAAACCGAGTCTCTTCCGTGATTAGTTCACGAATGGCAGCATCATCAAAAGGAAGAGGAGTTTAATGTAGAATGGATCCTCTCTAAAAGTTTCAAATTGATCCCATAAAGCCAAAAGAAATTAAACCAATCGTTGTCTCTTTTTATAGGTAATATAACTTTCGGAGGATTGAAGATCCTGTGGTTCCATGAGGGCTAGTAGATCCCAATAGTTTGTCATCTGATTGTAAAATTCCTAAATCGATTTACCATCCTACTTTGCACACCTTATTTCCATTTCCAATCATAGTTGTCAATGCGACAAGGCGATCCAAGGCGTTTGAGGTCATCCTGGGCGTTTGAGGCCATCCTGGGCGCCTAAGCATCGCCTAGGCGACCAAGGCGTTCCCATTGTATTTTTTTTTTTCAATATTAATGCTATATTAATATTTATGTATATATGCAGCATTCTACATAAATAAACATTTAAGACATAGCTTAATTAATATAAGAAAACCAACAAAGAAACAAATAATTGAGTTAAGTAGGCAACACGTATTTATGACTAACATTTGTTTATTTCTAAGAAATTTTACCGGAGCGTAACTCCTTTAATATACTTCGGATTCAAGCAATCTCAAATTCGTTGCGAAGCTAGTATAATTAGTTTTCCAACAAATCCTAGATTGCTTGAATCCGAGTTATAATGAAGGAGTTACACTCCAGTCAAACCTTGTTCGAAGTACGCGAATGTTGTTAAAAGTCGTCTGAATGTAAATTATTTTTTGGGCATCAAAGTAAGAGATTATTTTGGCGCACTCTTGGTTTTTAGTGATGCTTTACTATAATAAGATTTATGGAATTTTTATATTTGGAAAAAAGCCTGGCATTTTGAAGTTGAAAATCACCCCCGCACCCGAAAATACGATTTTTGTTCTGACTTTTTATTCTTATAAAATTTGAATTTTAAACTATTTTTATTAGATTCAAATAGAGGGTATTTGCTTATTTATGAATAATATCTTAAGTAAATGAAATATAAAATGATATTAGTCATAAATAAGTACTGTCTGATAAATGTTATTCCTGTCTAGCATAATAAATCCTGTGAAGCAAATTCAGAGATCAAAGGGAAAAAAAACACATATAAGACCCAAGGCGACTGCCCAGGCATTCTGGGCGCCCAAGGCGTCCAAGGCGGCGCCTAGGCGACGCCCAGAGAGCCTGGGCGGTCTCATAAGGCGCCCAGGCCCTGGAATCACGCCTGGACGCCGGCGACGCCTTGACAACTATGTTTCCAATTGGTATTGTTTAACAAAATTGGATTCCAGATACATTTGACTGAGATATAACCAAACATCCTTTGCAGTTTTATACTTGGGGCAGTTCATGCCAATGCTAGGGTCAACTGAGTTATGAATCCAGGTTAGTACCTGAGCGTTTTCCATCTCCCATTTTCCTATGGTTGTTGCATAAGTTTCTTCCTTAGGATCAGATGGTTTGACTGTTGAACTAGTCACATAACCTAATCTGCCTTTGCTAATTAAAAAACTTTCCATTACAGACGACCAATAAGAATAGTTGCTATCATTTAACCTGATGCTAATGGGAAAATCATCAACAAGTGACATTCTTATCACAACAGAAAAATTGCAAGACTGCGGTTACAAGATGTGGTTCC
This sequence comes from Protea cynaroides, assembly GCA_028583415.1. Taxonomy (NCBI): domain Eukaryota; kingdom Viridiplantae; phylum Streptophyta; class Magnoliopsida; order Proteales; family Proteaceae; genus Protea; species Protea cynaroides. The sequence continues at coordinate 4,641,907 of CM053270.1, read as the reverse complement.
TTTGCTGAAGAGAAACACACGAGTACTTACTAGAGAGTGCTGCCCCACTTGCAATGAGAATAAGATGTAGAAGAAAACAGCTTACTACCATATGCGATTCGATAAACAGATTTCTGCAACTTGCGATAGAGGGAGAAGAGAGTGCTGCCACTTGCAACTTGCGATAGTTTTGGATCTGCAGTGATGTTTTGCGATAATAACTTGCAATAGAGAAAAGAGAGAGGAAAACAATGATGCTGATACTTGCAGTGAAGGATTGCAATAGGTTTTGAATCATTCAAGAAAATGGCTCTGATACCATGACAGATTTGAGAAGAAGAGAAGGCGATGGAAGCCTTTATCGATTCCAGTCCAAAAAGTATGATTAACAATAGGTTACAAGAGGCTAAATAATAAACCTAATCAGACTTAAAAGACTAATCTACCCTTAAGTAAAGAATGAAAGATACAATAAAATAAATGACTGAAAAGCCCTCAAGACACCGAGATACAAGTTTCACATGATGCAGTCGCTCGTGTTAGAGCCTACTACCTCTTTGTTTGTTGGTGGTTTTTTGAAGATTAATGTTCGTGATTTGGTATTGCTACCAGAAGTTCTTCCTATGCTCCTTGGCGTCTCCTACAGCTATATATTGAAGACCGGTGGTGTGGTTCATATCTCTTCTAATTGTTCCAAGATGAAACTCTAGCCTGAGGAGTGTTGATTTTTTGCATATTCCAAGCTGGAGCATGTTCCAGCTTGAGGGGGAATGTTAAAGATTATCAATTTATGGGTCCCGCAATAGGGAGAGTGTTCTTATCGTGGTTCATTTTCTCTTCTTTTGGGTTATTGCTCCTGAGGAGTGTTGATTTTTGCATATTTCAAACTGGAGCATGTTCTAACTTGAGGGGGAGTGTTAGAGATTATCAGTTTATGGGTCGAACGATAGGTTGAGTGTTCTTATCGTGGTTTATTTTCTTTTCTTTTGTGTTATTGCTCCTAGGGGTAGAAGTCTATCTAGTTTTATTTTTTTTATTGTTTTACCTTTCCTTAAAAACTGGGACTCTAGAGTTCCTGTTAGTTTGTAATCATTCTTATTATTCATTATAAATAAAGCTGGGACAACAGGTTCTAAGCATTATTATTGAAGTTTTTTACTTTAAAGTACTGGCTTGATAAAGTCCCTACACGCATAAATGCAAAGAACCAACTGCAAGGCATCCATTACAAACCCCACATGCAACTAAGGACTCAATCTCAGTCCCTACACGCATAAATGAATACACTAACTTTTTTCCACGAGATAATATCCCATAGTCCATGATGAAGCCTGAAAGAACATCTTTATTATAATGTTATTAATTTACTGTCTTGTCATAATGAATTTTACTATTTCTTCTTGTAAGGAAATATCTATTTTTATAGTAGACTTAAATGCTAATATTTATATTTTATTCGAAGTCCAAATAGGAACACAATATATAGTGTACCATGTTTTCTGTTTCTAGTATGTTTTTACTTTAAGTCACACTGAGAGATTCTGTTGGTCACATTTTTTAGTCATATAACACCTATGTTAGCCAGATTCAGTAACCTCCCTGCCAAATTCTGTCCATACATGTGGGCACAGATTGAGCCATGGGTGCAGGACTGATTCAACTAGGATTCAAGTCCATTTTTATTCCCTCTTTCCTACAAAATAAAGAGGGGAAAAAACAGCTATAACAGACAGGGCAGTTGCCAATGGAGAAGGCAGAGACGAAAAGGAGGAAAGGTAACTGATCCTAGCCTCCTCTGCTGCTGAGAAGCTCCCTCCATTGGCTTCTCCTCTCTCTCCCTACTCTAAAGAACCTGAAAAAAAAGGCTGGGAATACCAGTAATATACAGGCTCAAGGTCCAGATAAACTATGGACCCTATTGATAACCCTTATTTTATCCAAGTATTACAAGACCTAACCTCCATAGACCTGATTTAAAATAAATCTATTTTAGAACTCTTGTTTATAAATATGAATTGATAAATTTTGAGTGCGTTTCTAGGGACCTCAGGATTTACCAGAACTGATAATTTCAATAACTAGCAGAAACAGAACAGATGCTCATAAAATTCTGGTTGAATGGTCTTCTGATCAAGGAAAATTTTCAGCCACTGTTATTAAGAATCAGTATCACGTCTTGAATCAAAGGGGTGATTTTAAGAGATGTACCATATTGTATCAAGGATGCACAATTTACAAAAGGATGCGCATGGATACGGGCAAGATACACATGGAATTGCTTAGAGAACATGCAAAATACAATTTTGAAGCATACACACTATACATAACTTATTTATAGTCCAATCTCGTATGCGATCGGAACTAATATCTGCCATGTGGCAGATTATTCAGGCCCCATCTTTTGTGTGCAAGTAGTTCTCATGATACCCTTTTACTTGTCAATTTAAACTCAATAGGAGTAGGCCAACGTAAATCTTAACAATAAGTACTGATGCGGGATCCGGGTTGAGAAAACCCTAATTAGATCCGCTAGTACGCCCACCCAAACAATAGCCAACTCAAATAGTGGCTGTAATGGCAATTCTGTAATTTCCAGCAATAGAATTGACTAGGTATGAAACCAAACAATTTCTAAGGTTCAAGAGGTATTCTATTTTAAGGGAATGGGTAAACTAGGAAAGAGGGGATAAAATAGGACAAAACAGAATAGTTTTAGAAGTCAGGGGTATTGTGGGAAGTTCAGCACTAAATAGAATATAACGTGTATAAGGAAAAAAAAGGTTGTCTTCAACCTTTAGCTGGGGACAGAGGCGGTGAACAGATTTGTTTCAAAGAACTAGAACTTCCTTAAATCAACTCCTCTTGACCTGGAATTTTGGAGTTGGGATCTACACTCATACGCCTCTTGAATGTCACTAAGAAACACAAGGATCAACAAACCAGAAAATAATATTTGATGACTGAAACAGATTCTGGCGGAAGAGGAAGGTTCAGATCTATTCTTCAGTTGGGAACATGCAATTTTAGCAAAGCCTGGGGCCAATTCTTTGCAGGTAGGGTCGCCTTTAGGTAAGGATGGGATCCCCAAAATCTCAGTTCAAAAACAGGAGTAACGAGGGAGATCTATGAGTTTTATTGGGGCTGGGGTTTACCGCTAGGATAGGGGACAGTAAGAAGAAAGGAGAAGAAGTTGGGAAGGAAGAAGAAAGAGGGGAACAGACCAAAGGAGGATGGTTGGTTTTGATCAGATGAATGAGAAAGAAGGGAAGGAGAGAGAGAGCACACCACTTCACTTCTGCCCGTAGGCTCACAAATCTCAATTCTTCAATTTATTTTTTCTTTCTTCAATCTCCACTACTGAAAATAAAACCTAATACATGTTCTATTTAAAGGTAGAACTTTCCTAAACTAATTTAAAGTAAACTTAGAAAGTAAATAACATCTTTATGAAATCAAATCTAATCCCTATGGCATAAAATAGAAATAGTAAATAAGAAAACTTATAAATTAAAACTTCCTAATCTAATTAATCATCTACCAACCCTTTCCAGACCAAAAGGTTGGTTTGGGTTTGAGTTTGGGTTTGAGCCGGTTCAGGTTTGGCTTGGGTAGCCAAATTGGCTCGTGTCGATCCATCCATGACACTGCTACTGCATCAAGTACTTAGGACCAAAATTATCGGATCTCTAGGAGGTGGTTTCAACCCATGATCAATATGTTTATCCCCAAGGGATGTTGATCAGTTGATCCCAAGTTCAAGGGCCAAAAAACCCAAGCGGGTGCTGGTGCAACCTGGGAGACCAGCGGACGCTTTATATGCACCTTTTTTATGCTGTATAAACTTGATTCTCTTTCTAGACTTGTTATTTGCTTGTATATAGGGTTTTGGTACATTGAGATGCATAGATTCATGCATGTGAAATTAAATAATAGAAAAAGGGGAGAATGGGCTGAAGTCACTTGAAACCCGAATCCTTTGCCTTTCCCTTCTACGAGAGCTGCAACCCCTTGATAGCGACTCTCCATGGCTGTGAGACTGAGACTGAGACTGATGCAGTCATGATGTCATTTGGTATTCAAGGAGCTTTCCAACCTCCAAGGCACTCTCCAATGCCTACATTCTAACGGCTATATCCCAACGGCGATATTCAAAGAGCTATATTTCAACGGCTATCTTCCAATGGCTACATTCCAACAGCTATCTTGTAATGGCTATTTTACCATCCCTTGTATATATTTGTATTTTGGTTTAGACGAAGAAATAGAGTAATTGGTATTTTTGAAATTATGGGTGAGTCAATGTGAGCCTCCTTGGTGAATTGAGATCCTCCAATAGTGAGTGAGTCCCCAAGAAACCCCAAAGTTAATTGGTCCTCTTTGTCCCTTGGGTTAAATGGTCCCATATGACCCTTGTTATCCTATCGTGTTTCCTTATTTTGGAATAAAATTTAGTTCCTTTTTTTTTTAACATTTCCCTTTTGTCTTGCATTAAATTGGTATTAAACCAAGTTCCGATTCTTGCGGTGAACAATTTCTAATCCAATGGAAGAACAAACCCGATTTAGAAGATACTTGGATTAGCATCAGCAAATTGAGAAGATACTTTGGAACTTGATGACGAGTTCTTCCAAAGTGGGAGAGAATGATGCAGTCATGATGTCATCCATTTGGTAATCAAGGAGCTTCCTAGCTTCTAAGGCACTCTCCCACGGCTATATTCTAATGGCTATATCCCAATGGCTATATTTCAACAGCTAACTTCCAACGATTATATTTCAATGGCTCTTTTACCTGCCTCCTATATATATATTTGTATTTTGGTTTAGATTAAACAGAGTAATTTGTATTTTCAAAATTGAGGGTGTGCCAATGTGAACACCCATGGTGAGTTGAGGTCCTCCAATAGTTAATGAGTCCCACACTTGGGTTGAGCAAGTCCCCAAGAGACCCCAAATTTAAGTTGTCCTCATTGACCCTTGGGTTAAGTGGTCCTATATAACCCTTGTTATTTAGTTCCTTAATTTTTTTTTATTTTGCATTTCCCTTGTGGCCTACATCAAACTATGACTGCAACCAACCACCGGTGACTCCCCTATGACGGAGCGAGCTTGAAACTGCGACACAACCAGCCACCAACCCAAAGTTGGCTAGTCTTATGTCTTTCTTCCTCCCCTTCCTCCTCCTCCTATGGCGGTGGCGGCGGCCACAACTATTTTTCTTCTTCTTCATAGGCAAGGGTTCCTTTCCTCCACCTCCTTTTTTCCCTGCTCATCTTCCTTCTTATTCTACTGCTCCACTGGTGACAGCCGTGGCTGCTACTGCTGCTCCTGTGGCGTTGGGGGCAAGGTTCTAAATCTCGGATCTGAGTTTGAAAACTTGTCAGAAAAATTCCTGTGTTTCGGCAAACAATTTTTGGCCTAGCCAAAACCAGGCACGAAACCGAAATTTAAATCCTTGGTCAATACAAATCTCGAGTTGAGACATAAATCCCCAAATATAGGCTCACAAATTAGGACCATTACAATGATACCTGCAAAAATGAAAGGCCAAGACTATATCTAACTACCCACAGCTTATTTTCAGGCCATTGGACTGCAGCCAGCCCCTTTGTGGGCCTCCAATGCTTGCAACTAGGCTACCATATTAGAGCATGTCAATCCATTCAATCCAATGCAATTGCATCATTAGTTCATTGTAATATGTATAGACTCAAATTCAGCCATCAAGAATGCTAAAATACAGGTAAATGGAAGGCTCATAGTCTACAAGCACCTACAAGCACCATAGTTACAAATAATACTTTAATAAACAGTACACACAACATAATTCTTTATCCCAAAACAACCCAACATGCTTGGAAATTTAACTAACAAAGTACATAACCCTAACCCCAACCAACTAGAACTTTTTTTCTTTTTCCCCCTTTTGATAGATCAACCAGCTACAGCTTCACTCACCATCCATCCATTAGTAGCTGTTCTTGCTTGCAGGTGTGGAAGACCAAAGGCTACTCTGTCTCAACAAATGAACAATTACACTCTAAAGAACATCACATTAATTTTTCAACAAGATAATAACAAAGTTTAGGGGCTTTTTCATTGAGAAGTGAGAGGCCTCATGAAATTTGTTTTTATTCAAAAGCCAAATTTTATTCTTCCACTACTGGTCATTTGACAAGTTCCCCCAGGCCAGGACATCATAGACTTTATTATTATCATGTTGACATAGAAGGCTTCCAAAATAAACATCTTCAGCGTGATGGATCTCCACCAGGCAAACTATAAGGGAATGGAGCCACACGATATAATCTAGCCCCATACACTAGTTGCACCTTGACACAATCCCAGCAAGGTAACATCATATTTAAATATGATAGGTTCTTGTCAGATAATCCAAGACCATCTGGTAAAGTAGAGCATTCAAAGCAATGACAGGAAGACTAATTTTACCTATAGCTTTCTACAGGAGTGGGAGATTTGCCTATAGCTCAGTTATTTGCTATCTTTTAAGGCCTTTAATGTCAAATTCCAGGCAAAATGGAATAACCAGTTTGTTACTTCTTCATCGACTCTAGAAACGTAAACGGATAATCGAAAATCTGGATTCAATTCACATTCACATCCTTTGAGGGGAATCCAAATCCAAACAATCGGATTCGGATGCGAATTTGGATAGTTGGGATTGGATTCGGATGTGAATTCAGATACCAGCTAAATGGAGCAGACATAATCCACTACATTTAGGTATCCCTGAACAATGTAGCCTTATGGGTTACGATGCATATAGCTTAAAAAAAATGAAATGAAATTGTAAGATGTATTTCTCTCACTTTGATTGATGTTTTTGCAATATAAGAAGTACTGAATAAAATTGTAATTTTGTGTTTTTTAATGGTTATTATTGTACATACATTTCAAAAATAGTTTAGTTTATTTTTTCGGATTTGAATCAGATTTTAAATGAATATTTGGCAAAAAAAATGAATTCCAATTCCAATTTGTTTTTTATACATCCGGCGGATTTCGGATCAGGTTTGGATAGGGTAATTGGTAAATGAATAAGAAATCGGGTAATGGTGCATTTGATTCGAATTTGATCTGTTTCGATCTCTAATCGACTCTCCTTGAACATATATAGTATTCAGATACTTGTCCTCTGAGATAATCAAATATTTTCTTAAAGCACCAGAATCTAGCATCCTAACAGAAAGTTTCCTTACAGTCTACACCAAATTCAGCCAAAGCCATAGCAGGTCTCTTGGCCAAGATTGTTTCCACATTGCCTATGATTCAACCTAGCCTCCCTTCACATCATCTTCTTGAACATTGCTGTCCATTTCAAAAGCTTAGAACACTTTGCGTACTCATGTTTTTTACCTCAAACTCAGAAAGCAGATGAAGACATCATATAGGAGATCCAATAGAGTAGAAAGACATCTTTTAACTTTTTATTTCCTTTTCTTCTTGTACTTATTTTTCAGATTAAAAAAATGTGCAGTGCGTTGCCAAAAAGAAACACGAGAAACAACATAAGATGACAAATGCTTATATATCACTCAAGTAACCAGGATGAAAAAATCTAAGAACTCATGCAATCTATCACCGGTTTTTCTTATCAAATAAATGCGCCACAACTGTTATTTATTGGCAAAGCGGAAATATAAGACGAGACCAATTAAAATAACATCATGATGACTACAAAACCACAAAATACAACTAAGCAGCGCACAGTTCTACCGTTGCCTATTCCCGAAACCATCACACGTAAAAACCCCTAAATGCACTTCTCACTAAACTTTCTATCTCAAAAGCAAGCTCAGATGTGGGCGGGCAAGCAGCTAACCCATACTGAATATGTAATTACTCTCACTCTTGTGACCCAATAAGCTTCCATTCATTAGCTACAGGCACCTCGATCAATTAACAGTAAACCAACCAAATCAATTAAATCCATCACTCAATACAATCAAAGGGGAAAAATAAAGAAGAATAAATAAAGAAAGTAAATAATCAGAACAGAAACCATAACCATCAAAATTATCCATTTCCAAGGACCAGAAACAGAAGAAAGAACCCCCAAGACTCCTCTTTTACTGATCCTAGCGATCGTTTACGCTCGAAAAAACTACTAACGAGAACTAAGGAAACGAAATGGAAATGAACTCACTTGAGAAAAACCCTAGAAGTATAGTGATCGACTGCAAGTGAAATTTTGAAAGAATGAGTCACAGAGAATGAAAAAACTTACAGTTGTTTCCTAGGGAATCTGATAGGAGCAAACGAAAAGAGAGGAATGGCGCCGAGAAGGTGTTCGCAGACGACCCGACAGACACATCATAGAAAAAGAATAAAAAGGCTTCGGTTTCCAGGGCTTAAGACCTTTACATCGAGGCAAAGGTAAAGTGGTCTCGCTCTCTCAGATAACATAGCCTGCTCTTTTCTAACGCGTTGTGGGAGTGCACAACGCTTACCCTACGCACCAAGCAGCAAAGAGTTCATGGGTTGGGGCCTGGAGGGGGTTTTGAATGGATCCACGTCCATCGGGTCTGACTCAGATTTCCCCAGGATCCAAACTGCAAACTCATCATCCCTATGCTTAATAATGAGACGGTCTGGTTCTGATTCTTTAACGGTTTTTGAAAATTTAAAAACCTGTCAACACAAATTTAAATATAAGAAGGAAAAATTGTCTCTTTAACCATAAGAATAAGTTTATCATGAAAATCAAAATATTTTAAATATCATATAATTTTAATACCTTGGGTTTTTAATCTAATTCACCAAAACATTCCAATAATATCAATACCCAAAATAAGTTCCTACTATCTTTTCTTCAAAAATACGAATCGGGCATTAGATGATTTAAGTCAAGTTCCGAACAATTCTTTACCAGTTCAAGTTTGGTTCCAATGGGCCATTTCCAGATCCGTCTTATTAAGTCTTATTTATTAAATGGTCCCAAAACTGCAAACTCATCACATTTAATAATGGAATGGTTCGGTTCCGATTCGTTTATGAGTCCAGACATTTAAAAACTTTATCCATACAAAATTATAATATAGGAAGGAAAAAAATTTGTCTATTTAACTATAAGAATAAGTTTACCATGAAATCAAAACATTCTAAATATCATATAACTTTAATACCTTTTGTTTTTTTTTTTAATTTAATTTACCAAATATTCCAATAATATCAATACCAAAATAAGTTCTTAGTGTCTTTTTTTTCAAAATTACGACTTCAAGTACCTGCTAGTATAATGACTTGAATTCAAACATCAACAATTCAATATCTTGACAACCAACACCAAATTAAATTTAAAATTCAAGCCATTAGGAAGAGGAAGAAAAAGGAAGAGATGTCAATTAGGTTTTAGGGTCTTAGGTAGATTCTTAGTGAAAGTTTTTCTTTTTTTTTATATAGGTTTTAAAACAAATCTGGTAGTCCGGTTTTAAGCGATTCCTAGACTATCAGTTGGACTGGTTTTCAATTCTGGGACCAAATTTACACCCTTAGATGAAAACCTAATAGATCCTATAAATGGATCGGATCCAGATGTTCAAGACTGATTTTTCTTGTGACATCATAAGGTTATGTTTGGATGTCAAGAAAATAAAAATTTTGAAATATAAAAGAGACATAAATTCATCATTGCTTCGCTGTTTTTGTCTTTTCATTTCTTTTGTTGACAACAAACATAGCCTCAAGAGAATCAAGGGTCATAATTTTATTCCATCCAACAGTAATAAAAACAGAGACTTTCTTTACCATAGTTTTTTTTTCTTTTTTGGGGTAAAATTCACTATAGGTTAAGAGAAACTCAATTCTTTATTTATACTAAACTATTAATGTTAGTCATAAGGATGTTTCTAAATTCAGATATTACACATAGTATCGCTTATATTCAAAATCGATTTGATCTGGGATGTATGGATCCAATAGAAATCGACACGTATTCGATCCTCATTAAAAAAATTAAAATAAGCTGGAATCGTGGATCGGCCAGATCCAAATCCGATACCGATACCTTGAACTATGGTCCTGACTCCTGAGTAATAAATCGGATCTTAGCAAGGAAATTTTTTGAAATTTGTGCATAGTGCTGACATAAATTATTAAAATACCATTATCGTAAGATACAAGCTAAAAACTCTTAAAAACAATGTAATAATTAAAAATGACACAACCAACTTCATGAGTTAGGACACAAATAAAATGACTGAACTGATGAACTTGATATGACACTAAGAGGGGGGTGAATCAGTGTCTGAAAATTCTCTCTAATTATTTCACTGCTGCCCAGAGCTGATGGAGATATATTCTTTTACACACATACAAGCGTATGCAAATCTACCTTGCTACCACTCAGTGGCCAGGTCTACCAGATTTGCACATCCATCCTACAAGCCATTCCACGCACTCTAAAATATATAGAAAAATAAAGACAGTCTACAACACAGGATATATGTGGTTCACCAACTCAGTGTGTGATGGCTAGTCCACGGAGTAATGCCCAACGGACTCTATATTTACTCAACACTCAGCTTTTAGTCTTTTACAAGATAAGGATACTAACCCTAGGTTTTTCCAGCATAAAACTGAGAAAGCGCACCAATGCCAAGATTCAGGCTTAACAGCCAATGTCCAGCACCCACTGAATACACCACGCTTAACCTGCACCCACGGGAAGCAAATAACAACTTTTAGGCTTATATAATTGTCTTACAATTTCCCCCCACTAGCTAGGTATTCAACAATTTTCACATATGCTAGCATACAATATATTGAAAGCATAAATAGATAGGGAATTGAAAAATCTCACAAACAATGCTTTCGAATGGCCAACAATATTTCTGAAGCTTCACACTGCTCTCAGGTACTCTCCAACAGCCTTCAATGTTGATAGAGATCGATTCACAGAGCACATCTCACTCATAGGTTTCCAATCTCTTCCACACAATTCATAATCACCATGAATGCAAATATAAAAGCTCTACTGACCTCTTACAGAGATTTAGCACTCCATTGATGCACAAAGAAGAGGTATTTGGTGATTGATCACTCCCACAGGGCATAAAACCCTAGAAATCCTTCTTTCTGCCTTCAAAATGCTCTTTTCAATTTTTATCTTCTTTTTTTGAATCCCAACGGCACCCAATATATAGAGCATCCAAAAATATGGAAACTGCAACTTGAACGGACTGATTTGGAGCTAGGATGAGAAAGTTATGGCGGTTTAAAGTTCGGCCAATCAGAAAATTCAAAATAGAATCTTTCAGAGGCTTATTGTACACCCGCGCAACACTGAATCGCCGCCCGCCTTATGCGTTGTCGCTTTACGATTGGTCCACTGTGGAATCTAAACTAGAGACCTTTGGATTGACTTCAAAAAGGCGGGATTTGTTTCTCGCCGCTGGATTTGCGTAAATAGCGTCAGGGGGCGATCAGATTCAATCTTCACCGCAAGATCTGGATCAACCTGCTGTTGTACCACGCGTGCGCCACACGGAATCAAGGCGCTGAGTCCGTGAAACATTGACCACCATATTAATCTACATCAGGACAATGAAATGCCTTGTGATGGAATCAAATTCTGTCCGACGTAACCTACTGGATCCCGCATTTTTGTGATCCGGCGGATTTGAAAGACGTGGCTCTCTCTCAGCCTTCCAAATGGAATCTTTAGCTATTTATGATAATTGAGGCTGAATCCATTAACTTTTATAAATTGCAAAGAGGTCCCTCAACTATAGTAAAACTATACGGTTTTCCCTGTAACACATATATTCACCGAGAGCTCCTATTTTTGCCATTTTTCGACCGTTTCGACGAGAATCGCGATATTTCTCTCATCTGATGTCAGAATTCAGTGATTCAAGTTGCGTTGGAAAGATAACTCGATGCTCTACATCTTTCTACTGTCGGATTTCCATGAACCTACTACGAGACCCACCAAAAATAGGGCCAAAGTTAAAAATCTATAAAACTTAGGAATTTGGACTTCAAACTTTGCGTGCATGAATGCCAAGTGCCGTGGGCTACCATGTTGGCATGTCACTTTGCCACTACACCTGTGGGTCCCACTCACATTTTTTCTCTCTCCTATTTCTCTCTCTACAGTCTCTCTCTTCAATCTCTCATGCCTCAACACAAGAAACACTGTAACACTACTAGAAATCCTGTCACACCATC
>CM053270.1:4534341-4629237 GCA_028583415.1 Protea cynaroides | reverse complement strand
GTTTCATTAAAATATATTATTTAGGGTTTCATGTTGGTCGGAAACCAACAGAGATCCCAAAATACCCTCTACGGAGCTGACCGTGGCATGTACCGGTCACGGCTCGTGGGAAAGACTGGCGACCGGTATGGTCAGCCGGTCCCCCACAAACAACCTCCCGAGAGGTAGCGGTCGCAACATACCGGTCGCACTATGTGCAACCGGTATAGTCGACCGATGTCTCCTAAGACCATACATGGGTTCTTCGACCGTCGACCATCTTCCATGGATTTTCAGGGTTTCTCCTATCCATTCTACGTCTAGGCTTTGAGTTAGAGTTATCCCCAACTCATTCAAGTCTCGTTTCGATGAATTTCATCTCGAAACTCGAATCTAGGGTTTGACGGCAACTTAGGGTTTATTGGCCAATTTAGGGTTTTAGATCAATACCTACTTTGCATGGTATTGATCCACCCACACAACTACATAGGGTAATAAGAGGGATTCAAACACTTACCGTTGACAGGCGTAGCGTGAGCTTCGTCAAACGGTAATGGCGGCACCTCCTTCTTCTTCCTAGCTCCTTCTCCTTTCCAAGCTCTTTCTCTTCTCTAGGGTTTGTGAGAGACAATGGAAAGGGTTTAAGGGTGTATTTATAGGCTAGAAATAGGGTTTAGTAACCCTACTAGGATTAGGAAACTTCTAGGATTCGAAATCAGGAAAGCGGGACCCGCAGAGACCAATTTCTAAATTCCCGCACATAGCTGTGCAGGCCATACCGGTCGACCGGTACCATCATCCGGTACCATCGACCGGTATACCTAAAATCAAGTATAATTGGTCGACTTCGGTCTGATTTCGTACCTGTTTGTTATCCGCTTGCCCCGTCTGGCTCGGTGATGATCGAAAGACCTGTCACGACACGAAACCAAGGTTAGACCGGGTTTTTCAGAGTGCGGGTCTTACAATATAAAAACCATGCTGTGAGGGAGAGAAAATAAAAGACCTATCGTGGGGATGGGGGCATAGGAGGAATAGGGTCAGTGATGTCATAGTCACGCTCATAAGCAACCCTGAGCCAGTGTACCTGCTCCTGCGTGACTCTGAGGCTGCGAGAAAGGCACCCTAGGTCACGGCTCATCTCACGCTGGGCATCCCGAATCTCAGTAAACATACCCATCACGGTATCGGGAGGAGGCTGGGATGGTCCCGCTACAGGTGTGGGCTGTGGTGCCGGTGCTGGAACATCCTCCATCTGATCATCATCATCATCACCCTCATCCCCTGCCTCTTCTGCATGAGCCGCATTGGCTGCTGCTGCTGCTGCTGCCATTGCTGCTACCCTCCTGAGCGGATGAGGGCGAGCCTCTAACTCCTCATCACTGATGGGCAGATTGTCCATCCTCATCCGGACAATGGCGTCCCAGTCAATGTCTGAGGTCATAGTGTCCTCGACCGCAATCTCCTCGACCGCAATCTCACCCCTCATGTCCACCCGTAAGTGCCGCAAAAGAGTAGTGATAAGCCGGCCATAAGGAAGGTTACTGATCTGATCGGGCAGAGTAGCCTGACGCATGGTCTTGATAATAATGTAAGGGAGACAGACCCGCTCCCTAGTGCAGATGCAGTAAGTCAAGTACTGGGTGAGCTGAGACATCTCACTGTAGTGGCCGCTTTGAGGAACAATATCGTGCTGGATGATGCGACAATACACCCGAGGAACAGGTCTCAAGCTAGCAGCTTTCATGGGCGCTCCTGGGTTAAGGATCTGCTCTGAAACCTCCTAGTGCAGATCATTAGTAAGAAAGCCCTTTATCTTGGGGGCACAGTACACCAAGTCACCATCATTTGGTATCCCCAAAAGATCAACAAGCTGGTGAGTGTCAAAGGATATGGGAATGCCTTTGACAAAGCTGGTGATGCGGAGGTACCTACCATAGCTGAAGTCGTTAACATTTCCCTCGACCTCTAGGTTGGCGTAGAAATGTTTGACTAGGTTGGGGCGGGTGGTCACAGTGTAAGTAATGACGGGTAACCACCTAAGATCACCAAAGGCCGCTTCAACGTCGAAACGTTGTAATTGCTCCAAGTTTACACATCGCCCTGACTCGATGTTCTTCTCTTCAAACCAGGGAAAACGGGCTTGCGCCGCCGCAGAACGAAACCACCGCTCATCGAACTACGGAACCAGCAGATGCGGAAGGTTCATGGCAGGACCGAATGCATGTTTACCAGTGCCACGACTTTGAGACATTTTGAACTACAAAACAAAAATAAATAATGAGAAATTGGTTAGAATTTTTGAAATTTCGGCAGCATAACGACAGTAATTGAAGCAAAAGCCTCAAACTCACCCAAAATCTGGGGAGGAGGACTAACGTAACCATCTAACACCATATGGAAACCAAACAACCATCAAACAAACAAGGAATTTAACAATTACAAGAAAAAAATCGATTTTGACCAAAACCTAGGTCAAAAACCTAAAAATTTGATTTTTAAAAAACCATACGGTGGAACCTCAAATAGATTGAGGGTTTTTACTCATAGAGGTCCCTAAACTCTGTTTAAGCCGAAGAAAAAGAGTTCTTATGGTTAGAATCTTCTAAACCAAGAAAAACCTAGTTTTTGGGCAAGAAACCATGAAGAAACGATGTAAAAAGGAAGAATGGAAGGAAGAAACTTACTTGGAGACGATGTTCAAGGTCTTGATCGGAAGAAAATCGCTTCTAAGATCACCGATCGGACTGCAGCAACTCACCAAGCCAGAGAGGAATCGCCACCGGAGAGAAAGGAAAGAAGAAAAGTGAGAAAAATCTCACTTTTTGCGATTTTAAAGGCAATATGGGCTTACCGGTCGACGGTTTTGCCCATACCGGTCGACCGGTATCCCCTGAGTAGGTCGACTGGTACCTCTCAGTCAGGAGAAAATTCCTGACCGGTCGACTATACCGGTCACGCCATACCCTACAGGGCTGCTACCAGTACATCGACCAGTACTTCTCGGGAACTCCGAGAGGTTTGTCCACCTGGACATACTAGTCGCACTACCATACACAGTGCCGCAATCGGTATGTTGCGACCGGACATGTATTCCAAGCTCAGATAATTTGGAAAAAATTTATAAAATTTCGATTTGAGTTTCCTTACGAGTTTTGCCTTGCACTTGTTAAAAACTAACACTATTATGACTATTTGATTGTACCTCATGTGTTATGTCTTCTTCTCAGATCCAAGCAGGAAAAACAAATCTGAGAGGTAGGCAGAAATGGTTGTAGAGGCTCACGAAAGCGTCACCACTCAAGGGTGCGTCAAGCCGAGGACTATGTGGAAACAGGAACTGTAGATGAGCAAAACCTGAACTCGGAAGGTGAAGAAGGGCAGAGTCCCAGAGCACCAACAAATTTGCCAGGACCTCCTCACACTAACTCGGAGACAATTGTGACAAATTTGGTTTATCAAATGGAAGCTTAGCAGAAAGCATTCCTGAATGAGTTGCTGAAGATGTTCAGGCCACCAGGATATATCCCTACAGAAGGTACGCTTGAGTCTGGGGGAAATAACACCACACTGCCAATGGATGGTAGTACTGGGCCGATGGGCCAAGGACAGAATCTACAACCACCACACCAATTTCCAACGTGGTCTGCCTATCAAGGAATCAATCCGTACCCACCACCATGGTATGAAACAAATGCACAGGGGCAGAATGACCTAAGCCGAGCGGTGGATAGGTTTTTGAAGTTGAAACCCCCTACTTTTACAGGGAAACCAGGAAAACCACTATGGCCTGCACAGTGGGTTGCTGAGATGGAGAAGAACTTCCGTCTAATGACTTGCACGGAGGATGAGAAGGTGTTGTTTGCTACGCACATGCTCAAGGAAGACGCTAATGCCTGGTGGAATTATACCCAGACATACTTGGAGACAAAGCACACTCAGATCAATTGGGAAATATTTAAGGGAGCTTTCTTTGATAAGTACTTTTCGAAGAGCTTTCGTGATCAAATGGAGAAGGAATTCTTAAACCTGCAACAATCCCAGTCGACTGTTGATGCGTAACAGCAGAAGTATGAAGAGCTATTTTTCTTCGCTCCGGAAAGTATGCAAGAGGAAGAAACCAAGACCTGCAGGTTCACCATGGGATTACGAGGAAGTATCCGAGAGCACGTCTTGGGTTTGGAGAAGAAAGTGTATAACGAGGCTGTACAGATTGCTAGGGTAATTGAATCAAGCCAAAGAGACAACTTCTTTGCTAAAAACAGGGGACTGAAGAGGCCTGCTACTGAGACTTCAGGTGGAGGGAACACTTGACCATTCCGCCCATACAGGGCTCAGTCTGCTGTGGTGCCAGTAAGGAATACTACTGCACCACCATCGTTACAGTTAGCTGGACAAAACCCAAATGTCAAATGTATCAACTGTCAACAATTGGGACATTATGCAAAGACCTGTACTCTACCTAAAAAGCAACTGCCACTGCAAGGAAAGATATTCACAGTCACCACTGAGGAGGCAGCCACATCACCTGATGTGGTTACTGGTATGATTACGTCCCTTACTATTTTTGCTTACTGTTTTGTTGTGTGTGAGCATGTAGAACTAAGGGATAATTAAATTTCAGGAACTGTAAATATAGCTGGTGTACCCGCCAGAGTACTCTTTGACTATGGGGCCATGCATTCCTTTGTTTCTATGTCTTTTGGGAAGCGAATGGAGTTACCTATCAAGTATTTAACCCCAAGTTTGATAGTTCGCTCTCTGTTGGGAGTAGAAGTGGCATTGAATGAATGCTATGGGCCGTGTACAGTTAGTATTGATGGCCAAAACCTAGAAGCAAATATGGTTTAACTCGAGATGGCAGACTTCGACGTCATCTTGGGAATGGATTGGCTAGGCCATCATTCAGTTAGCTTATTATGTGGCGAAAGAAAACTTGTGTTTAAAGATGAGAAGGAAAAAGAGTTTAGCTTCACTGGAACCAAGTTACCTTGGAAGCGGAACTCTCTGCCCTAAAAGCTAAGAGATGCTTAGAGAAGGGAGGAGTGGGGTACTTTGTATCTGTGGTCGACATCACTGCAGAGGTGCCAAAGATGGAAGATCTAGATGTGGTACGAGAGTTTCCAGATGTGTTCCCAAAAGATCTACCAGGTCTACCTCCAGACAGGGCTACAGAGTTCGTGATAGACCTCATGCCAGGGTCGGCGCCGGTGTCTAAGGCACCATACAGGATGGCCCCTACAGAATTAAAGGAGTTGAAGACCCAGTTACAAGAGCTACTAGATAAGGGTTTCATACGACCAAGCATATCACCATGGGGAGCACCTGTATTGTTCGTAAAGAAGAAGGACGGTAGCGTACGACTATGTATCGACTACAAAGAGTTGAACAAGTTAACTATCAACAATCGATACCCTTTTCCTAGGATCGATGATCTGTTCGATCAGTTGCAGGGTGCAAAGGTTTTCTCGAAGATTGATCTTAAATCAGGGTATCACCAATTGAAGATAAAGGCAATAGATATTCCAAAGACTACTTTCAAGACAAGGTATGGGCATTATGAGTTCCTGGTAATGTCGTTTGGGTTGACTAACGCTCCAGCGTCATTCATGGAACTGATGAACCGAGTGTTTCATGACATGTTGGACACTTCGTTCATCGTGTTCATTGACGACATCTTGGTCTACTCAAAGGACAAGGAGACTCATGCAACACATTTGAGAGCAGCCCTACAACGGCTGAGAAGGGAGAAGCTTTACGCCAAGTTCAAGAAGTGTGAATTTTGGCTGAAGGAAGTGGCCTTCTTGGGTCACGTAGTATCTGCAAACGGTATCAAGGTAGATCCAAGCAAGATCGCAGCTATAGTAGGATGGGATGCACCAAAATCAGTTGCGGAGATTCGTAGTTTCCTTGGATTGGATGGTTACTATAGAAGATTCGTGGAAGACTACTCAAGGATCGCCGTTCCACTTACCAGACTAACCAAGAAAGGAGAAAAGTTCATATGGATAGATGAGTGTGAGAAGTGCTTTCAGACTTTGAAGTCAAGACTAGTCTATGCACCTATCTTGACCATCCCAGCACCAGGCTTGCCGTTTACCCTATATACGGATGCCTCAGGGTTGGGTCTTGGATGTGTGTTGATGCAAGGAGAACAGGTGATTGCCTCCGCATCAAGAAAGTTGAAACAGCATGAAAAGAACTATCCTACGCATGATCTAGAGTTAGCAGGGGTCATTCACACAATCAAGACTTGGAGGCACTACCTTTATGGTGAAAAGTTTAAAATGAAGTTGGATCATAAGAGTTTGACTTACCATTTTACTTAGAAGGACCTGAATATGAGACAGAGGAGATGACTGGAGCTATTAAAAGATTATGATTGTGACATCCAGTACCATCCGAGTAAGGCAAACGTCGTAGCTGACGCCTTAAGTAGAAAGTGGGCATGAAACCTGAGGCAGGACCCAGTACAAATGCTGCATTGTGTGCTGCAGCCTCGGACTCAATAGAAAATGATAGAGAGTATATATTAGAGACTGCAGGAGATCCAGTGGAACAGGGCTTAATTCATAAGTTCACATTGATGTTCGCAACTTTGAAGATCTCATCGGATCTAATAGATGAGGTCAAAGTAGCAATCCTACAGGATCCACACCTCAAGACTGTACAAGAAGATCTAGAGAAGGATAAAAGCAACCCTGATTATACCTTGGATTCAGACAAGGTACTCAGGTATCGTGGACGATTATGTATACCTGAGAGTGAGAACTCAAATATTAGAGATAGAGTTATGACAGAAGCTCATTACACCCCATATTCGATACATCTAGGAAGCACTAAGATGTACCATGATTTAAGAAGATTATATTGGTGGAGGGGTATGAAGGCGGATGTAGCTCGATTCATATTCCAATGTCTGAATTGCCAGCAAGTTAAAGCAGAAAGGCAGAGACCCGCAAGTTTGCTTCAACCACTACCGGAGCCAGCATGGAAGTGGGATTGTATCACAATGGATTTCGTCACTGGCCTACCCTTGACACCAAGGTCAGTGGATGCAGTATGGGTTATAGTCGATCGACTTACCAAGACAGCTCGATTCATTGCTGTCAGACCTCAGTATACCATGGAGAAGCTGGCCAAGCTATATGTGGATAATATAGTCAGACTTCATGGCATCCCAGAAAGTATAGTATCTAACAGAGATCCCCGTTTTACATCAAAGTTCTGGGAAGGATTACAAAAAGCTATGGGAACCAAGTTGAAGTTTAGCACAACTTTTCATCCTCAGACAGACGGGCAGTCAGAAAGAACTATTCAAATCTTGGAGGATATGCTCAGAGCGTGTGCCCTAGATTTCAAAGGAGCTTGGGACGAGAAGCTATCGCTCACCGAGTTTGCTTATAACAATAGTTACCAGACTACGATCCAAATGGCTCCATATGAGGCACTCTATGGGAAGAAATGTCGTACACATCTATTATGGAATGAGGTGGGAGAGAGAATGATTGTAGGACCGAAGTTCATCAAAGAAACTTGTCGAGTGATTGATCAAATTAAGGAAAGAGTGAAGACAGCTCAAGTTTGACAAAAGCACTATGCAGATAACTGACATTGAGATCTGGTGTTTGCTGTGGGTGATAAGGTGTTCTTGAAGATATCACCTGTGTGAGGTTTGAAACGGTTTGGTAAGAAGGGAAAGCTATGCCCCAAGTATGTGGGACCATACGAGATTTTGACCAGACGTGGTAATGTGGCATATCAACTGGCTCTACCACCATCCATGTCAAGCATTCATGATGTGTTCCATGTTTCTTTATTGAAGAAGTACGTCAGGGATCCATCGCACATCTTGACAGCAGACCCACCAGACTTGACAGAGGACTTTACATTTGAAGTAGTACCTGTGATGCTCACAAGTCGAAAGGTACAACATCTCCAAAGCAAGGATATCCATTATGTGAAAGTGCATTGGAAAAGTTAAGATGTAGAAGAAATCACTAGGGAGGAAGAGAACGCGATGCGAAAGGAATACCCTAACCTTTTTGACGACCAAGGTACGTTCAAATTCTGAGGCCGAAATTTATTTTAAGGGTTGGGGAGTTGTGAAACTACGTGCAAATTTCGGGGAGGAAATTTATTTTAAGGGTGGGGGAGTTGTAAGACCCGCACTCCAAGAACCCGATCTAAACCTTCTATTTATGTCGTAACAGGTCTTCCAATCATCACCGGGCCAAACGGGACGAGCAGATGACAACCAGGTATGAAAACGGACCAGAATTAAGAATAATATTTTCATACCGGTCGATGGTACCGATCTATGGTACCGGTCGACCGATATAGCCTGCGCAACAGACCACTTAGATCCGGAAACGGATATCTACGGGTCCCACTTTCCAAATTTTAAATCATAACATAAGGGGACTTCCTAAACCCTAGGAATTTCGCATTCTAGGCTAAGGATCATCGAAACTAAGACTTGAATGGAACATGAAACAATTCTAACCTGTTGCTCAGGCCTAGAATGCATAGGAGAAATCCTAGAACCAATAGGGGGTGACCGACGGAAGGCCAACACCGAGTTGATGGTCTTCCGGAGGCATACAGGTCGACCATACCAGTCGCACCATATGCGACCGGTACTGCGACCGGTACCTCTTGGAGACTGGTCTGTGGGGGACCGGTCTACCATACCGGTCACACCTCTCCCCACAGTGTCGCGATCGGTACTTGCGACCGGTAAGCACTGTGAGGGTATATTTTGATCTAGTTGGTTTTTCGACCAACATAAACCCTAAGAAACTAATTCTAATTCAACCTTAACATCATGTAGGACTTTGTGATAGCGAGTTTGGATTCTCTGACGCGGAACAAGCTAGCAATCAAGCGTCAGGTAAGGGAATCAGACCTAAACCCTAATAACTTAATAACAATGAAACGTTGTTAATAATTATGATTCTGTCGAATGTTGTTTGTGCATACTCACATGTCATCATTATATTGTTCATGCATACTCGCTATGTTAGGATGTGACTGTTAGGCATGTGATTGTTTTCGTTGGTGTGTGGAATGGGAAAGGCCTGGGGTCTAGGATCATTCCTCACACTAGCACCTTTTCGTATCGCTTCTGTCTTAGCATGCTTGGTGCGGGTAGGTATCAAGGGGAGGAAGTGGCACTGTGGTCTCCGATCTGGCTACTAGACTCTAGCCCTATCTCTATGCTGTAGGGAGTTGTGCTGGAATAGGGCCTACTGTGATGACATATAGAATTGGTTAGTTGTGAGCCCAGTTTGTAAGCCCTCACCAATAGGGGCTTACGTGTTGGTATGGGTAGGGCATCAAGGGAAGTGTTGGCGGTGTTTGATCCAGACACTTTAGCTCTATCTCTATTCCATGGTGGGTGCATGTGGGACGATAGTGGTGTTTGATCCATTGGGCAGATTCACACACTCGTGTATAGTGTTGAGGTGGCCGCCAATCCTTTCTATAGAACATTGCAAACTTAAAACCAGACCATAATGTGAATGTTACTCATGAATGATGTATGTTGCATTGTCTGATTTTCTTACTGAGCTAAGTTGTGAGCTCACCCTTGTGTACACACTATTTTTAGATGTTGATGCATGTTACACTGTGGAGGACTACATGGATGCTCCAGTATATGGAGGTGCTGCTGCATTGGAAGTGCAAGCAGGGGAGGACAAGCATGACGCTTCATGCGAGTGCCCTTTCTGCATGTACCTCTAGGATATTTGATTTGTTTATTTATTTTCAGTTGGATTTATAATTGGGATGTAAGGATAATTATTTATGTTTTGATATTTTGAATAATTTGATAATTTATTTATCAATAAAAGTACTCAGTTCATTTAATTTAAGACTTTCACTGTATTTAATTATATTCTGATTATGGTTATGTGCAATGGTTTGTATGAGTGGACACGGTCTTACTGAGATCCTGGTGTGAACTGTTGATTCAATGACGGTTCACTCATACTTCTGGTTTAGCCGAAATTGGGGTTTGACAAGTTAGTATCAGAGCTCTTAGGCTCTGTCCAACAGACCATATTTGCACTTAACTGAGTCGATGAATTGAGATAGGAAGAATTAAAAGATTTAATAAAAACACACCTTAAGCAAATGTTTGATGCCTGAAACTAAATAAGAATGAGCATAACATACTATACTGAAATAAAAACTTAATGAACAGTCATGCTCTAGATAGAAAACAATGTTAAACAGAAAAAAATAATCGTAAACATCTAAAGAGTAAAAGTTAATTGTGTTACAGGGTACAGTCCACAAATCGGACAGTTACCCTGTTATAAAAGTCAATGTACTAAGAGGAGAGGAAAAATAAGGTGATCTATCATGGGGTTGGGGGCATAGGAGGAATAGGGTCAGCAATGTCATAGTCACGCTCATATGCTAGCCTGAGTCAGTGTACCTACTCTTGCGTGACTCTGAGGCTGCGAGAGAGGCGCCCTAGGTCACGGTTCATCTCGCGCTGGGCATCCTGAATCTCCATAAACATACCCATCACGATATCGGGAGGAGGCTGGGATGGTCCAACTGCAGGTATGGGCTGTGGTTCCGGTGTAGGAACATCCTCCATCTGATCATCATCATCCCCTGCCTCTTCTGCATGAGCCACATTGGCTGTTGCTGCTACTGCTGCCGCTACTGCTACCCTCCTAAGCGAAAGAGGATGAGCCTCTAGCTCCTCATCACTGATCGGCAAGTTATCCATCTTCATCCGGACAATGGCATTCCAGTCAATGTCTGATGTCATGGTGTCCTCAACCGCAATCTCATCCCTCATGTCCACTCGTAAGCGCTGCAGGAGTGTAGTGATAAGCCGACCATAAGGAAAGTTTCTTATCTGGTCGGGCATGGTAGCCTGATGCATAGTCCTGATGATAATATAGGGAAGACAGACCCGCTCCCTAGTGCAGACACAATAAGTCAGGTACTGGGTGAGCTGAGATAACTCACTGTAGTGGCCGCTCTGAGGAACAATGTCATGCTGAATAATGCGGTAATATACTCGAGGAATAGGTCTCAAACTGGCAGCTTTTATGGGCACCTCCGGGTTAAGGATCTACTCTGAAACCTCCTGGCACAGATCATCAATAAGGAAGCCTTTTATTTTGGGAGTGCAGTAAACCAAATCACCATCATTAGGAATCCCCAAGAGATCAACGAGCTGGTGAGTGTCGAAGGATATGGGGACACCTTTGACAAAGCTGGTTAGACGGAGATCCCTACCTTGGCTGAAGTCGTTAACATCCCCCTCGACCTCCAGGTTAGCATAAAAGTGCTTGACCAAGTTGGGTCGGGTAGTCACTGTATAGGTGATAACTGGTAACCACCCAAGTGCACCAAAGGCTGCTTCAACATCAAATCGCTGTAGTTGCTCCAGGTTTACGCAACACCTAGATTCTATGTTATTCTCTTTGAACCATGGGAAACGGGCCTGCGCTGCCGCCGAACGAAACTACCCCCCATCAAACTACTTAACCGGCAGGTGTGGACGGTTCATGCCCAGAGCGTATGCATGCTTACCAGCACCTCGACGCTGAGACATTGTGAACTACAAAACAAAACAAAACAATGAGATTTTGTTAAAATTTTCTAAAATTCGGCAGCATAACGACAATATTTAAAGCAAAAGCCTCGAACTCATCCAAAACCTGGGGAGGAGGACTTACGTAATAATTTAGCAACATATGGAAACCAAACAATTATCAAACAAGCAAGAAATTCAACAATTACAAGAAAAATCGATTTTTTGACCAAAATCTAGGTCAAAAATCCCAAAATTTTGATTTTGAGAAAACCATACGGTGGAACCTCAAATAAGTTGAGGGCTTTTGTTCATAGAGGTCCCAAAACTATTTCTAAGCCGAAGGAAAAGAGTTCATACGGTTATAATCCTCTAAAGCAAGAAAAATCTAGTATTTGGGCAAGAAACCATGAGAAACGATGTAAAATGGAGAGAGGAAGGAAGAACCTTACTTGGAGATGATGTTCAAGGTCTTGATCGGAAGAGAATCGCTCCTAAAGTCACCGGTCGGACTGTAGCAACTCACCAAGTTAGAGAGAAATCGTTACCGGAGAGAATGGAAAGAAGAAAAGTGAGAAAAGACTCACTTTTCACGATTTTAAAGCTTACAGGGCATACCGGTCAACAGTTTTGCCTTATACCGGTCGATCGGTACCCCCCTGTATATCGATCGGTACCTCTCGGTCAGGAGGAAATTCCTGACCGGTCGACTATACCAGTCGCGCCATATCCTACAGGGCTGCGACCGGTACATCGACCGGTACCTCTCGGGAACTCCGAGAGGTTTATCCGCTTGGACATACCGGTCGCACTACAATACACAGTGCCGCTACCGGTATGTTGCAACCTGACAAGTATTTTAAGCCAGAAAAATTTTGATAAAAATTTTAAATTTTGATTTAAAGTTTCCATGATAATTTTGCCTCGCACTGTTAGAAACTAACACTATCATGACGAATGTGACTATTCCAATGTACCTCATGTGTTATGTCTTCTTCTCAAATCCAAATAGGAAAGAGTAATCCAAGATGGCAGGCAGAAATGATCGTAGAGGTTCACGAAAACATCTCCACTCAAGGGTGCGTCAAGCCGAGGACAATGTGGAAGCAGGAAACATTGGTGAGCAAAACTTGAACCCAAACGGCGGAACCCCAATGAGGGAAGATGGGGACAGGACACCAATGAGAAATGGTGGAGAAGGGCAGAGTCACAGAGCACCAACAAATCTGCTAGGCCCTCCTCACACTAACTCTGAGACTATAGTGACGAATCTGGTCTATCAGATGGAAGCTTAGCAGAAGGTGTTCTTAAATAAGATGTTGAAGATGTTCAAGCCACCAGGATATATCCCTACAGAAGGTACACCTGAGTCTGGGGGAAATAACACAGCACTGCCAGTGGATGGTAGCACTAGGCCGATGGGTCAAGAACAAAACCCACAACTACCACACCAATTCCCAACATCGTTTGCCTATCAAGGGATCTATTCGTACCCACCACCATGGTATGGAACAAATGCACAGGGACAGAATGACCTAAGTCGAGTGGTGGATAGGTTTTTGAAATTAAAACCCCCTACCTTCACAGAGAAACCAGGAAAACCAATGTGGCCTACACAGTAGGTTGCTGAAATGGAGAAGAACTTCCATCTCATGACTTGCACGAAGGATGAGAAGGTGCTATTTGCTACGCACATGCTCAAGGAAGATGCTAATGCCTGGTGGAATTCTAATCGGCCATACTTGGAGACGAAGCACACCCAAATCACCTGGAAAATATTCAAGGGAGCCTTCTTCAATAAGTACTTCCCTAAGAGTTTTCGAGATCAGATGGAGAAGGAATTCCTTAACCTACAACAATCCCAGTTGACTGTTGATGTATACCAGCAGAGGTACGAAGAGCTATTTTTCTTCGCTCCAGCAAGCATGCAAGAGGAGGAAACCAAAACCCTTAGGTTCACTATGGGATTACGAAGAAGTATTCAGGAGCACGTCTTGGGTTTGGAGAAGAAGGTGTATAACGAGGCTATGCAGATTGCTAGGGTAATTGAATCAAGCCAAACAGATAGCTTCTTCGCTCAAAACAGGGGACTGAAGAGGCCTGCTATTGAGACTTTGGGTGGAGGGAACACTAGACCATTCGGCCCATACAAGGCTCAGTCTGCTGTGGTGCCAGCAAGGAATACTACTGCACCACCACCACCATAGATAGCTGGTCAAAACCCTAATGTCAAATGTTTCAACTGCCAACAATTGGGCCATTATGAAAAGACTTGCACTCTACCAAGAAAACAACCGCCACAACAAGGGAAGGTATTTGTAGTCACCACTGAGGAGGCAGCCGCATCACCTGATGTGGTTACTGGTATGAATCCGACTCTTGTTATTTTGGTTACTGCATTACTATGTATGAGCATGTAGACTAAGGAAAAAAAAATAAATTCCAGAAACTGTAGATATAGCTAGTGTACCCGTCGGAGTACTCTTTGACTCTGGGGCTACACACTCCTTTGTTTCTATGTCTTTCTGGAAGCGATTGGAGTTACCTATCAGGCTCTTAATTCCAAACTTGATAGTTCACTCTCTGTTGGGAGTAGAAGTGGTGTTGAATGAAGTGGTGTTGAATGAATGCTATGGGTCGTGTTCAGTTAGTATTGAGGGGCGAAACCTAGAAGCAAATCTGGTTCAACTCGAGATGGCAGACTTTAATGTCATCTTGGGAATGGATTGGCTAGGCCATCATTCAACGAGCTTATTATGTGGCAAAAGAAAACTTGTTTTTAAGGATGATAAGGGAAAGGAGTTTAGCTTCACTGGATCCAAATTAACTAGGAAGCGGAAGTTGATCCTCTCTACCTTAAAAGCTAAGAGATGCTTAGAGAAGGGAGGAGTGGGGTACTTAGTGTCTGTGGTCGACATCGCTACAGAGGTGTCAAAGATGGAAGATCTAGATGTGGTACGAGAGTTTCCAGATGTATTTCCAGAGGATTTACTAGGACTACCTCCAGACAAGGTACAGAGTTTGTGATAGACCTCATGCCAGGGTCGGCACCGGTGTCTAAGGCACCGTACAGGATGGCCCCTACATAATTAAAAGAGTTGAAGACCCAGTTACAAGAACTACTAGAAAGGGTTTCATACGACCAAGCATATCGCCATGGGGAGCACCTGTATTGTTCGTAAAGAAGAAGGACGGTAGCGTACAACTATGTATCTACTACCGAGAGTTGAACAAGTTAACCATCAAGAATCGATACCCTTTGCCTAGGATGGATGATCTGTTCGAATAGTTGCAGGGTGCAAAGGTTTTCTCAAAGAATGATCTTAGATCAGGGTATCACCAATTGAAGATCATGGCAGGATATATTCCGAAGACTGCTTTCAGGACAAGGTATGGGCATTATGAGTTCCTGGTAATGTCGTCCGGGTTGACTAATGTTCCAGCATCATTCATGAAACTGATGAACTGAGTGTATCATGACATGTTGGACACTTCGGTCATCATATTCATTGACAACATCTTGGTCTACTCAAAGGACAGGGAGGCTCATGCAACACACTTGAGAGCAGCCCTACAACGACTGAGAAGGGAGAAGCTTTACGCGAAGTTCAAGAAGTGTAAATTCTGACTAAGAGAAGTGGCCTTCTTGGGTCACGTAGTATCTGCAGATGGTATCAAGGTAGATCCAAGCAAGATCGCAGCTATAGTAAGATGGTATGCACCAAAATCAGTTGTAGAGATTCGTAGTTTCCTTGGATTGGCTGGTTACTATAGAAGATTCATGGAAGACTACCCAAGAATCGTCGTTTCACTTACCAGACTAACCAAGAAAGGAGAAAAATTCATATGGACAGATGAGTGTGAGAAGTGTTTTCAGACTCTGAAGTCAAGACTAGTCTCTGCACCAATCTTGACCATTCTAGCACCAGGCTTGCCGTTTACCCTATATACGGATGCCTCAGGGTTGGGTCTTGGATGTGTGTTGATGCAAGGAGAACAGGTGATTGCCTACGCATCAAGACAGTTGAATGAGCATGAAAATAACTATCCTACGCATGATCTAGAGTTAGCAGCGGTCATTTACGCAATCAAGACTTGGAGGCACTACCTTTATGGTGAAAAGTTTTAGATTAAGTCGGATCATAAGAGTTTGACTTATCTTTTTACTCAGAAGGACCTGAATATGAGACAGAGGAGATGGCTGGAGCTATTAAAAGATTATGACTATGACATCCAGTACCATCCGGGTAAGGCAAACGTCGTGGCTGATGCCTTAAGCAGAAAATGGGCATTGAAACCTGAGGCAGGACCTAGTTCAGGCTCAATAAAGAATGATGAAGAGCATATATTAGAGGCTGCAAGAGATCCAGTGGAACATGGCTTAATTCATAAGTTCACATTGATATTTGCAGCTTTGAAGATCTCATCGGATCTCATAGATGAGGTCAAAGTAGCAATCCTATAGGATCCACACCTCAAGACTGTGCAAGAAGATCTAGAGAAGGGTAAAAGCAACCCTGATTTTACCTTGGATTCAGACAAGGTACTCAGGTATCGTGGACGATTATGTGTACCTGAGAGTAAGAACTCAAATATCAAAGATAAAATTATGACAGAAGCTCATTATACCCCATAGTCGGTACATCCAGGAAGCACCAAAATGTACCATGATTTAAGAATACTATATTGGTAGAGGGGTATGGAAGCGGATGTAGCTCGATTTGTATTCTAATGTCTAAATTGCCAGCAAGTTAAAGAAGAAAGGTAGAAACCTACAGGGTTGCTACAACCACTATCAAAGCCAGCATGGAAGTGAGATTGTATCACAATAAATTTCGTCACTGGCCTACCCTTGACACCAAGATCAGTGGATGCAGTATGGGTTATAGTCGATTGACTTATCAAGATAGCTTGCTTCATCGCTGTCAGACCTCAGTATACCATGGACAAGCTAGCCAAGCTATATGTGGATAATATAGTCAGATTTTACGGCATCCCAGAGAGTATAGTATCTGACAAGGATCCCCGTTTTATATTAAAGTTCTGGGAAGGATTACAAAAAGCCATGGAACCAAGTTGAAGTTTAGTACAACTTTTCATCCTCAGACAGACGGACAGTCAGAAAGAACTATTCAAATCTTTAGAAGATATGCTCCGAGCGTGTGCCCTAGATTTCAAAGGAGCTTGGGACGAGAAGCTATCGCTTATTGAGTTTACTTATAACAATAGTTATCAGACTACAATCCAGATGGCTCCATATGAGGCACTCTATGGGAAGAAATATCGTACACCTCTATTATGGAACGAGGTGGGAGAGAGAAGGATTGTAGGACCGGAGTTCGTAGAAGAAACTTGTCGAGCGATTAATCAAATTAAGGAAAGAGTGAAGACAACTCAAGTTTGACAAAAGCACTACGCGGATAATCGACGTCAAGATCTAGAGTTTGCAGTGGGTGACAAGGTATTCTTAAAGATATCACCTGTGCGAGGCCTAAAATAGTTCGGTAAAAAGGGGAAGCTATACCCCAGGTATGTGGGACCATACAAGATATTGATCAGACGTGGTAATGTGGCATATCAACTGGCTCTACCACCATCCATGTCAAGCGTTCATGATGTGTTCTATGTTTCTTTATTGAAGAAGTATGTCAAAGATCCATCACACATCTTGATAGCAGACCCACCAGACTTGACAGAGGACTTGACATTTGAAGTACTACCTGTGATGCTCACAAGCCGAAAGGTACAACATCTCTGAAGCAAGGATATCCATTACGTCAAAGTGCATTAGAAAAGCTAAGATGTAGAAGAAATCAAAGAGAACACGATGCGAAAGGAATACCCTAACCTTTTCGACGAACAAGATACGTATAAATTTCGAGGCCAAAATTTCTTTTAAGGGTGGGGGAGTTGTGAAACCTACATGCAAATTTCGGGGACGAAATTTCTTTTAAGGGTAGGGGAGTTGTAAGACCCGCACTCCATGAACCCGATCTAAACCTTTAATTCATATAACAGGTCTTCTAATCATCACCGGGCCAGACAGGATGAGTGGATGACAACCAAGTATGAAAACAGACCTAAAATATGATATTTTTTTATACCGGTCTATGGTACCAATCGACCGGTATGTCTGCGCTGGCAGACTGGTTAGATCTGGAAACAGATCTCTACGGGTCCCACTTTTCAAATCTCGAGCCTAAGGATTTTCCTAATGTAAGGAAACTTCTTAAACTCTATCCTAGTCTATTTAAGGAGTCTTAAACCTCCTTAGAACTCTTTCATTGATCTTCACAAACCCTAGAGAGGAGAAAGAGATTGAAGAAGGAGAAAGAGCTAAGGAAAGAGGGAAAGGAGCTACCGTTTATCGTCGGACAAAGAACACCATAATTGTGAACCAATGGTAAATGCTTGAACCTTCCTCTAAGTTAAGCATTATAGATGATTAGTCATGAATTGATCAATACCATGCAAGGCGAGCTATTGATTTAAAACCCTTAAATTTACCGTCAAACCCTAATACAGTCGATGAACCCTAGATTAGCGTTATAGGCTAAGGATCATCGAAACTAAAACTTGAATGAAGCATAAAACAACTCTAACTTGTTGCTCAGGCCTAGAATGCATAAGAGAAATCCTAGAACCAATAGGGGGTGACCGACGGAAGGCAAACACCGAGTTGATGGTTTTTCAGAGGCATACCGATCGACCATACCGGTCGCACCATATGCCATCGATACTGACCGGTACCTCTCAGAAACTGGTCTGTGGGGGACCGGTCGACCATACTGGTCGCACCTCTCCCCACAAATGTTGCGATCGATACTTGCGACCGGTAAGCACTGTGAGGGGTATATATTTGATCCAGTTGGTTTTTCGACCAACGTAAACCCTAAGAAACTAATTCTAATTCAACTCTAACATCAAGTAAGACTTTGTGATAGAGAGTTTGGATTCTGTGACGTGGAGCAAACTAGCAATCAAGCGTTAGGTAAGGGAATCAGACCTAAACCCTTGTAACTTAATAACAGTAAAACGTTGTTAATATTATGATTCTATGGAATGATGTTTGTGCAAACTCACATGTCATCTTTACTTTCAGTTATTATATTGTCCATACATACTCGCTATGCTAGGATGTGACTGTTAGGCATGTGATTGTTTTCGTTGGTGTGTGGAATGGAAAGGGCCTAGGGTCTGAGATCATTCCTCACACTAGCACCTTTTCATATCACTTCTGTCTTAGCATGCTTGGTGCGGGTAGGGTATCATGGGGAGGAAGTAGCACTGTGGTCTCCAGCTTGGCTACTAGACTCTAGCCCTATCTCTATGCCGTAGGGAGCTGTGCTGGGATAGGGCCTACTGTGATGACATATAGGATTGGTTAGTTGCAAGCCCAGTTTGCAAGCCCTCTCCAATAGGGGCTTAAGTATTGGTATGGGTAAGGCATTAGGGGAAGTGTTGGCAGTGTTTGATCCGGACACTTTAGCTCTATCTCTATTCCATGGTGGGTGCATGTGGGACGACAGTGGTGTTTGATCCATTGGGTGGATTCACACACTCGTGTATAGAGGTGCGATGGTCATCAATCCTTTCTATAGCACATTGCAAACTTAAAATCAGACCATAATGTGAATGTTACTCATGCATGATGTGTGTTGCATTGTCTGATTTTCTTACTAAGCTAAGTTGTGAGCTCACCCTTGTATACACACTATTTTTAGATGTTGATGCATGTTACACTGTGGAGGACTACATGGATGCTCCAGTATATGGAGGTGGTGCTGCCTTGGAAGTGCAAGCAGGGAAGGACGAGCATGACGCTTCATGCGAGTGCCCTTTCTGTGTGTACCTCTACAATATTTGATTTGTTTATTTATTTTCAGTTGGATTTATAATTGGGATGTAAAGATAATTATTTATGTTTTGGTATTTTGAATAATTTGATAATTTATTTATCAATAGAAGTACTCAGTTTATTTAATTTAAGACTTCCGCTGTTTTAATTAGATTCTGATTATGGTTATGTGCAATGGTTTGTATGAGTGGACACGGTCTTATTGAGATCCTGGTGTGAACCATTGGTTCAGTGACGGTTCACTCACACTTCTAGTTCAGCCAGAATTAGGGTGTGACAAGAACGAACTGACCCAGTGAAGACCGAACTGGCCAGTACTTTAAGGGCCTGTTTGGCTACTTCTTTTAATAAAAAAAAAGGCATTAATTTTTTATTATGGAAGCTAGGAAGGTCCAATTGACCTCTGATTTGTTCCATTATAATCCATTTTTTATGCTCTTCAATCTGACATACATTTTGATACATTAAAAAGCGTGTTACCATAGACAAACATCATATGGGAATCCAATTTGCTATGTTTCCGTTGATTTTTCTTCAAGTTATTGTACCAAATTGATTGTTGAGCTAATGTGCATAGTTATGTAAATGTTTAGACCTATAAGGTTGTGTTAATAAAACATTCATGATATCCTACAAGTGCTATAAGTTGGGATTTGTTCATATCATGGTGGAACTTGGTGTGACCACCAAAGTGGCAACCTTGTTTTATTATGATGCATTGAAATTCAAGGGTCTGTGTTTGTAAATGCTTCAGTTTGATAGTATTCACCCAAAGGTGACATTGTTTAAGTTTATTAAAATTAGGATTTGTGACTGTTGTGTAGGGATTTTGGTGTGACTACCAAAGTGGCAACCTTATTTCTAACATAATATGCTCAAATCTAATATTTGTGTATTTACAAGCAACAACAAGGAAGTACAGTGCTCACTCAAAAGTGACACTGACATAAACTATTATTTTTATGGATGTACCAAAGAGCAGCACTGTTCACCCAAAGGTGGCGTTGTCAAAGTCTTTATAAAACTCATGCATATGGTTGAAGGATCTTGACTTTAGGGATTTTGTCTACCCAAAGGTAGTGAGATTTTTGAGAGTCATAATCTCTTCCTAATTATTACACAGCTATCGAAAGGACCAATACACATATTGTCCCAAATAATGTGTGTATAGTTTAGTGGACTCTCACAGAGATGATTTGCCTACATATGTTCAAATTGTAGGTATTTTACTTTATGTGAATTAATCATGTGTTTCACATTGTTTGAGTTGCATTATTTTGAGCTGTTATTATGATTGTTAATTAAAAAAGAAATGATATAAAAAGATTAGAAACTAATCCAAGATTACTTAATCTAAATGTATTCTTTTGAGAAATGTTCTTTGCCTATGTGGTGTTCTTTCCTTGATGTCTTATGTATTAGTATTCAAATGGAATTTATTGTAAATGAATTATCTGGGAGAAATCCAAGGAAAAATTTAATATTTGTAAAATAAAAGGGGGGAGATAGTTTAATGACTGAGCTCACTAAATATCAGTTATGATAGGTAATGGTAATGTGAGGGAGAAGTGGAACTTGAATGAGTTTAACTTTATTTGCTTAAAAGAAAAACATAAGTATTATTGAATAATCCTGGGACTTAGTAAATAGTGAGTTGTTATCTATGGATAACTAAGTGTGAGGGCTGGTAGATTTTCTAAAGGGAGTAGCCCCCATAGGTTCAAACCAGTGATACAAGACATAATGTGGCCCATATGACAGAGTATGAACAATTAAATAAGCTACACATGTAGCAAAGAATTAACTAAAGAGAGGATTTATGATGAATTAACCTATGATTCTAAAATCAAATAGTGTTAAAAAAGGAAAAGGTTCTAAGACTAAATAAAATTATTCATGATTGAAAAATAATTAATTTTATCAAAGGCTTAAGTAGCCAAATATCTGAAAATCAGTAGGAGTCTCTTGATATACTTAATCAGTGGGAGACTCTTTATGTTTATGTTCCGACATGGTTTGTCTGTGTTTGATTGTATTGCTCATGGTTTGATGAGCACAATTTTGTAACCATAGTTTTGTTTAATTTAGCATTTGCATTATTGATGTTTTGTTCACATAGTTATGTGTTTTGACATGTCAAAGAGTTTAGGCGATATTCAGTCGGTGTAAAAAGATAGTATTCGGCCGGGGTTACTAAGGCAATATTTAACCAAATAGTACAAGGCGGTATTTAGCAAGAAAGTACAAGATAATATTTAGCCAAAGAATAAAGGTTGTGTCTGACCAAAGTATGGTATTATATTTTTAAATTATTTAAATACTATGTTTTATTGCCCATAAAGGTTTTGGGGCATTTTGATTAAGGTTTTTTAATCAAGTTTGGACTCACATAAGAGTTTATTTTCATGCATTATCTCAGATGATTCATGTATTGAGTAAACTCTGTTGTGGCTGACAGAAGGTTGTACACTGTATATTGAGGTGTATTATCTGTCGTTGCTCTCATTAATAGGCTTGATGGATGGATCAAAGTTTGTGACAATTTAGTGTGTTACATTCGATGGCCACACTGATTATTGGTGATTTTATAATTAATGTAGCCCAAGTGGGAGATTGTTGGACTTATATGAGGGTTTAATTAATTACCTAAATCAATTACTTAGTGGGAGTCTAATTAGCACGGTAGAATCAGTTTGGTTTGGTTCGTCACACGGTATGAGATAAATTTGATAACCCTAATTCTATTGTAAAAAAAGGTATTAGGGTTACAATAGTATTTTATAAATACTGGGTCAGAGTCCCCACAGCCACAGTTAATCAAGTTCTCTCTGCACCCATTAGCAAGAGACATCAGGATATCCTCTGAAGCCTATAAAAGACTGTAACCGAAGGATTTCGATCAAAACTTGGAGCATGCTAAGAGTGTAGAGGAAATAAGCCTTCACAGATAGGTATGTTTTTATGATTCATAGATTATGATTTTTTCCATTATATTCTAGTGTTACTGTATGGATTGAAATGAGTTTGGTTGAAACCTTAATCACAATAATGTCTAACAGACCAGGTGACTCAGGATAACTCCTTGGTCCATTTGCCAAATTTCTTTAGGAATAAGCAATCATAGCCTAATATTCTATGCCAGAGACCCCACAACAAAATGAAGTAGCTGAAAGGAGAAATAAAACCCTCAAAGATATGATGAGAAGTATGATTAGCAACACTAACCTTCCTAAATCTCTATGGGGCAAAACAACGAAGACTGCAGCACATATTATTAATAGATGGCCAAGTAAGTCAGTTCCAAAGACACCTTTTGAGGTTTGGACTAGCTGAAAGCTTAGTTTACATCATCTACATGTTTCGGGCTATAGAGCAGAGGAGAAATCATATAATCCCCATAAGAGGGTGTTTGATTTAAGGACAATTAGCTGTTATTTTATGGGTTATCCAGCCAGATCCAAGGGATTTAGATTTTATTATCCTGATTCAATAAACAAGATAGTGGAGACCAGCCACGCTAGATTTGTTGTAGATGGAGGTGAGGAGTCTCAACCAAGGAACCTGGAATTTGATGAGGTATAGATTGAAATTGCAAATGAATCCCCTTATCTAGATGAGACTTTACCAGAGGCCGTTGACATAGCACTTGGGGTTGTCCCTGCTCAACCTGATATTCTAGTAAAAGAGCTAGTGCAGGTAGTGAGAAGGTCTTCAAGACCGCATAGATCCGCAATACCTTCAGATTATATGCTTTATTTTATAGAGGTTGATTATGACATAGGGCATAAGAAAGACCCCACAAGTTTCCAAGAGGCTGTGAATAGCAGCAATGCACCTAAATAAATGGAAGCCATAAGAGACGAGTTGATATCTATGGATAACAACAAAGTATGAGAACTTATGGATTTGCCAAAAAACTGTGTACCCATAGGTTTAAAATGGGTGTACAAGACTAAATATGATGCCAAGGGCAGGATTGAACACTACAAAGCAAGACTGATAGCAAAAGGGTTTAAACAAAGAGAAAAAATTGATCACAATGAAACGTTTTCTCCAGTTTTCGTAAAGGATTCCTTCAGGATTATCATGGCATTGGTAGCTCATTTTGACTTAGAACTACATCAGATGGATGTAAAGACAACAT
This sequence comes from Protea cynaroides, assembly GCA_028583415.1. Classification (NCBI taxonomy): domain Eukaryota; kingdom Viridiplantae; phylum Streptophyta; class Magnoliopsida; order Proteales; family Proteaceae; genus Protea; species Protea cynaroides. The sequence continues at coordinate 4,605,690 of CM053270.1, read as the reverse complement.
TTTTGAATGGAGAATTACTAGAAGATGTTTATATGCTCTAACCAGAAGGTTTTGAGGAAAAAGATAAAGAGAATATGGTCTACAGACTCAGGAAATCCATCAATAGACTAAAGCAAGCATCCAGGCAATGAAATCAGAAATTTCATCAGGTTATATCTTTGTTTGGATTCGTTGAGAATGTATCAGATCAATGCATCTATATGAAGGTTAGTGGGAGTAGCTTTATATTCCTTGTTTTATATGTTGATGATATTTTGCTAGCTAGTAGCAGTATAGGTTTGCTTATTGAGATAAAGAAATTTCTATATGAGAATTTTGAGATGGAGGACATGGGAGAAAGTACCTTTAAACTTGGTATTCAGATCTATCATGACAGAAAGAAAGGACAAATGGGATTATATCAAAGGGTATATATTGATATGTCCTCAAACGATTCAACATGTCCACCTATTCAGCTGGAGAAGTGCCTATCAGTAAAGGTGACAATTTGAACAAGAAACAGTGTCCAAAGAATGACTTAGAGAGGAGCTCAATGGCGGATAAACCTTATACGTCTGTAGTAGGGAGTTTGATGTATGCGCAGGTATACACTTGTCCGGATATAGCCTTTGCAGTGAGTTTGCTAGGACGGATGCTGGAGTTTTTTACTGGACAATGACAAAGAAGGTTATGTGACATCTGCAAAGGACTAAGGACTATATGATTGTTTATGGTAGTAGTAGTACCCTTGAGGTAGTGGGATACACAGATTCAGACTTTGGAGGTTCACAGATGACATGAAATCTACTTCAGGGTATATTTTTCTAATGGCAAGAGGTGCTATCTCCTGGATGAGTGCGAAGCAGTCTATTGTGGCATCATCAACTATGCAGGCGGAGTTTGTAGCTCTATATAAAGCTACTAAGCAAGCGATCTGGTTGAAGGGTTTTGTCCCAGTTTTGAAGATTGTGAACTCTATCTCCAGACCCCTTGTGATATATTGTGATAACGGTTCAGCAGTGTTCTTTTCAAAGAACAACAAGAAGACCAACGGTTCCAAACACATAGAAGCCAAGTATTTGCTGGTGAGAGAAAAGGTTACAGAAAGTTAGACCACGGTAAAGCACATCTCGATAGATAGCAAGATTGTTGATCCTCTAACGAAGGATTTTTCAGTGGGAGTCTTCAAAGGACATGTTCTATGTATGGGTGTTATTGATTTTTTTTGATGTGCTTAGTTAGTGGGAGACTTTTCAATTATTTATTGAATTCTATTTACTTTTGCCCATGTTTGTTCAGACACAGTTATTTATGGTTGATTATTAATCATGATCATGTTTACATTAGTATTTATTTCTATATTGCTATTGTTAATGTTTATTTGACATGCCACAGATACAAAACGGTTTTTAGCCAAAGAATGAAGGTAGTGTCTAGCCAAATTATGGTATTATATTTTTTTGATTATTTAAATACCATGTTTTATTGCCCATAAAAGTCTTGAGACATTTTGATTAAAGGTTATTTAGTCAAGCTTTGGACTCGCATGAGAATTTATTTTCATGCATTATCTTAGGCGATTCATGTATTGAGTAGACATCTTTTGTGGCTGATAGAAGGTTGTACACTGTATATTGAGGTGTATTTTTCACTGTTGCTCGGCATTGTTAGGCTTGATGGATGGATCAAAGTTTGTGACGATTTAGTATATTAGATTCCATGGCCATACTGATTAATGTTGGTTTTGTAATTAATGTAGTTCAAGTAGGAGATTGTTGGAATAGATGGGCTTAATTAAATACTTAACCAGTTAGTGGGAGTTTAATTAACACGATAAAACCGGTATGATTGGTTCATCACCTAGTTAAGATTGGTAACCCTAATTCTATTATGGGAAGGAAATTAGGGTTATGATAGTATTCTATAAATACTGGATCAGAGTCCACACAACCATAGTTAGTGAAGAATTCTCTTTGCACCCATTAGCGGGAGAGTGTGGGAAATCATTTGGAGGCTATGGAAGACTATGATCGAGGGATTGCGATCGAGAGATTGCGATCAAAGCTTGGAGCGTAAAGAGGAAATCAAACTTTACAAAAGGTATGTGGTTATATTCATGTTTATTATAAAATCATTGCATTCTAAGAGATCTGTAGGCCAATAAATCTAACATTGCACCCTCATACCATCATAGTAAGACTTATTCCTAACCAATCATAGATTACATGCAACTTTAATAACACTAGGGTACTAGATTTCCGGCAAGTTAGTAATCCGTCCCTTTCCTTTCCACCAATCTAGCAGTGAGATAATGGAATTGAAACCAGGCCATGTAGATTATATGTATCAAGATATCTCCTCCAAATCACCACTGAAAAGGTACACTCAATAAAAATATGAGTCATAGACTTTGACTCTTGATGGCATAGGTGGCATCTTGAAGCTGGAGATACATTGTTCTTAATCACAAGGTCATCAGTTGGGAGCAAATCATGTGCCAATCTCCAGCCGAAGCAGCTCATACGGGGACTAAGATTTTTAGCCCAAACCAGCTTTGTCCAGCTTGGTTCTTGTGCTTTGTGTCTAAATAAAGTCTAGGCCAATTTGGTAGTAAAGGTACCTGCAGTAGAGCCTACCCATATCACCTGATCTTCACCCTCTCTTGGTAGAGGAATATAAGTGGCTTTATCAATACATTGTTGAAGCTCGGGTGCATTGATCTTGGTAATGTCCAGCATCATTCTACAATAAAGTTAACTACTTTATTGTTAATTGTAGCAAAGAAAATCTCCCTCAGACCAGATTTTTCAATTAGGGAAAAGTCACCTAACCATCTGTCCCTCCAAAAGTTTATTTTTTCACCATTACCAATAAACCATATGCTTTGAGACATAACCAATTCCAGATTCCTTTTAAACTCAACCAAACCATGGATTCTGGGACTCCTTTCCTGAAAGTGCCATCCTCTTTCAGATATCTCCATCTGAAGTATTTAGCCATAAATGTATTTGAAGTTTTGATATTCCACACCTGCTTAGCTAGCATGGCATTATTTACATCAATCAAACGTCTTATTCCAAGACCTCCTTCTAACTTTGGTAAACACATTTGAGACCATCGAACAACAATATGCTTTCTTTCATCTGGATTCCCACATAAATGAAGTTTCTCATCCACCCTTCAACCATTTTAACCATACTAATGGGTCATTTGTATACTGAAAAGGTGTGAACAAAAGAACTAGAGAAAACTAATTTGACAAGTTCAACTCTTCTACCAAAGGACAAAAGACGTCCTTTCCATACTGCAAATTTCTTTTTGAACTTGTCTAAAAGTGGCATTAAGTAATTTTTCTTGACATTGGCCTTCGAAGATATCAACACCCAAATACTTCGTAGGAAAAAAAATCTTTCATTCAAGCCCAAAGTAGACAATATAGTATTCTTCTTGGATGCATTAACAGTGCCAAAGAAAATTTTGCTCTTAGTTAAGTTTAAGGACTGACCTAAGTAAGATTGGTAGTCATCAATTAAATTCTTTAGCCTCCGTACTCCTCTGATTTTTACATTCATGAATATGAAGATATTACCTGCAAACATGAGATGGGATGGCACACTGACATTCCTTGAGCTTGGTAAAGGTGGAAGTATTCCTGAGTCCCTCATTTTATTCAATCCACGACATAACACCTCTTTAGCCCAAGTGGGTGAATTTCGGCTCTTGTACAAACTAAGGTATGGGCCTGTATGTGGATGCAATTGCAATGGGCGACTGTGACCATGTCTTATTTATTGTAGCATTTAGGTGTTCCCGTCGATCGTTAGATGGATTCTTTTGATCAATTATTGGGAGTAGATTTTTGTTACCATCATAAGAATTTTTGCATATTGGACTTATTAAACTCTTTTGTGAGACTCCAACACTTAAAATTATCCAAATCACATAAATGAATAGAAGTTAAGAGGGCCAAGAAAATAAACTTTTTCCATTACTGTTTTATTATTGCAACTTGAAAGAAATGGAGTTCCGATTCCATCGATGGTGATTATTAAGCTTCTATTTATTATTATTATTATTATTATTATTATTATTATTGATATGTAGGACTAAAATATTTAAAATAAGTATAGAATTAAGCTTTTAAATGTTGAACACAACTTAGGAGAATTGGTAAACAGTCTTGAGACTTTTCTTTTATGCTAATAATAATCATTTAATATGTGATTTATTTTTATGTAAGAACATAAGTCTTCAATGGATTCAGATGTATCATAGGTGGGGCCATTGGATAATGATTGACAAGTTAACACTCCCTTGCAATAGATAATGATGGGCCCATTCATTAATCATATAGTTTAATAAATGGGCTAGAGCAAATGGGGATGCATATGGATGGTTGCAACTTAATAAAGTGTGTTGATTATAAATTTTTGAAATTTTACATCCAGCCGAACAACTCTGCAAAATTAGTTTCACTTCACTTTCCCATGCAACCAAACGACTCAAAAGAGGAAAGAATTTCCCTTCAATTCCCTTTCCCATTCCCCTTGCAACCAAACAAAACTTACCTAAGAGAAATGAAGGCTGCTGATATGGATGGGCAAGCCAGCCACATCACATGAGCTTGTTAATGACAAACACGACTTGCTGCTTTGCTTTTCTCCTCGACATCTACAGATGTTTGGACCAAAACAACGACAGAATCACACAATAACGAATGCTGCATTGTCAGCAATACTTGTAGGAAAAAGATCCTCCCAGTCATCTAGCCTGTCCAGCTGAGATCGAACGGGCAGGGATAACTCGGCACACAAAGAATGTATGAGTATGAGCGCCGAGTGATCCCAGCCCATCCAATCTCAGTTGGACAGACTGGGCGGCTGGAGAGGATCCAAACCCATTTGCTTGCCCAAGAGAGATACACCATCTGTCTTGGTCTCACCATACTGCCCAGCTACAGTGAAGATGGCAGCTAATTAGAACTGCAACAACAGTTGCATTGTTTACCGAGTTAATAAGGTCGCTGACGTGAAGGTTCTTTAAGTTCATTGCAGTCTATTGCACCCGCCTTGGTCTGAGGGTCTGTTGGAGCTGGGACAGCATATCATGTTTTATGTCCAGTCTGCTTCAGTTACTTACCTTCATGGATTTGGAGGGCTTACTTGGTCCTTAGTTCTGATGGACCCGGCCTCTTTTAGAACTGAGGCAATCTTCACATCTCTCCTTTGTTAATTGCATTGACATTAATACCCTCAACTGGCAATAAACCTCGCATTATCTGCAATATAAGCAGCTTTCAGAAAAGATAATATAATCAATACATGAATTGCAAAATTTCTCAAGTGCTAGATAGGGCCACACTGAAGAACTTCAAAGCAAAGACTCCATTTTGGTGCATGATTTTGATAATTGAGACCTGCGAGAACATAAGTCCCAACGGTCCTGACTCCTGGTCTGCAATCTGATCACCTGATCCTGAAACTATGCTTGATGAAGACTACAATTCCATCCAGAAATTTATTTAGGAGTTTCATTCTGGAATCTCCAGTTCCTCATCCAGTTCTGCTTCAACACTTCAACCCCTCCAACTGCAAAACCATTTCTACTGTAACCATCTTATCCACCCTATACTGAGTCTTTAATTATGACAAGCCTTAAGTTGAACACACAAAATCAAAGTTAATCAATTAATAGTATCAAACAAAACAAAAGAAAGACATGAAAGATCTGGGCAAAGTTCGATTATAGACTAATATACACATTATATGTTATTCCGATACTTCCAAAACAAGAAATATTATTATACATATATTCACTGTGAATAAATTACAACGACAAGAATTCATCAGAGAACTTTCTTCTTCACTTGGAGTTGAGGTACTATCTTCTAATTTTTTCAAGCTTATATACTAACAAATCTGAAAATTCTCTATTGACGTCGCTGAAACTTACTGCAGTTGATCAAATGCTTCAGACACTGAGCTGGCTTCTTTCATACTAGTAAAAGTAGAAAATGAACAGAGCAATAAATGGCATTCAACTGTCAGTACAATTCTTATGATTTAAAATGCAGAATCAAGCAGAGCATACATCACTCATTGTCATTTCCTGGAGCTGCAGAACCAGAATATATGTGAAATGTTCACCACATATTAAACACCTCAGCTCAAGTTAATGGGTGGAATCATAATTACGAGAGCGGGAGCAGCAACAGCTTGAATCATAGGTATTAGATAGGGAGTAACAACTTGTTCTTGCAAGATATGTAAGAATCAGAGCTCAAAGGATCCTCATAAGGAGACACCTAACTCCAAACTACACCACTACTAAACTGCATACATCCTCCACTCGTTGTTCAGCAGTTCAGAGTCAGAAACCATAGACACAGAGAATGAGCGTGACCGGCTTCCTGACGCTCTCCTTAAATTCTTCATGTTTGATTCCTCAATCCTGTGCATGACAACACAGTAGCACATGGAGCCAACAGTAGTCAGCATTATCACGCCACCAACCACGGTGGTGTAGATGGCGAGCCACTGGGAATGCTGGCCCACCACTACATATGTGAGAGAAATGAAGGCTGCTGATATGAAGAGGCAAGCCAGCCACATGATCTTGTTAATCACAAACATGAGCTGCTGCTTCGCTTTCTGCTCAATCACAACTACAGAAGTCTGGACCACAACAACACCCAAGGAGATGAACAGGGCCATGGCATCACAAACAAAGAAGATAAGGAATGCTGTGTTATTTGCAATATTTGCTTGCCCAAGAGAGAGGCCGGTTGTCTCTGTCTGAAGAAACTGTCCAGGTAACTGGAAGATGGCAGCAAAAGCAACTGTTGCAATTAGAATGGCAACAACAGTGGCAGAGTTTATTGCATTATTAAGGCCGTTTGAGTGAAGCTTCTTCAGATTTTTTTGAATCTTCTGAACCTGAGCCCTAGTCTGACGAGTCTGTTGGAGTTGGGACTGCACATCATGTTTTATGTCACTAACAGTCTGCTTCAGTTGTTTTGCCGGATTTGGAGGGTTTACATGGTCCTTAGCTCTGATAGCCCCTGCTTCTTTTAGAACTGAGGCAATGTCCTCACTTCCACATTTCTCTGCAATATCAAGGGGGCTTTCTCCAGCCTTGTTAATTCCACTGACAATAATACCCTCAAATGATAACAAACAGCATATTATCTGCAACATAAGCAGATTTTAGTACAGAATGTATTCACATAGGAGATGCAAAATCTGAGAAAGGCCAAACAGAGCTATTGTAAATAACATGAGCTCCATCGAGAAGTCCTCCCATTTCAGTGGAGACAATCAGTAATACAGAAAGCTAAAAAGTCAATAATTCAATTCCAGAATCTAAAGTCCGACCTCAGGTTCTGTTTTAAGAATTCGCTTCCCTTCAATGGCTACACCATTTCTTGCCTAAGTCCATCAGATCCATACTATGACCTAAACTGAACAACAATGGAAGAATTATACTAGCATTGAATATTTGAATGAACTCAAGGGTCAAAGTTTTGATCACTGATAATCACTGGGAGTCTTGGAAGTTTCACAGGTTAATGCTTACACGCTTTTTTCACTGTGTAAAAAATAATGGATAGTTTGGGAGATTTAGTGTTAAAAAAAAAAATATAAATAAATAAAATAAAATAAAATAAAATAAAATAAAAATAAAAAATAAAAAATAAAATATAAATAAAAATCAACGTTCACTGATTCAATATAGAAATGTTAAATATGTATGGCTACACATTTAAGACCCTAAAGTACAAAAACAGCGATGCAAGACAAGTAAGAACTGAGTAAGTAAACCAAATTGATTCAAATATTCATCTTCTTTCTTATCAAGCCCAATCAAAAATCAAAATATTGTCTGGACTATCAGGTTACAGTACCAGTCTCTATACTTCCTGACATAGTGCTGGTACACATAGCAATAGCACGACACTATGCACAAGTTGTGAAAATCCTATGGCAATGTATGTAGATGTGGCCATAAAACTGTGTATCGATCAATCAATCCAAATGGCAGTTACTTATGATATCTTAGTTTTTAAATCCTTGGTTTACTATTAATTAAAAACATAAAAGTTATTTAATAAAAAACAAACTTGCATAAACACATTAATAAATAAGGGAAAAATACCCCCAAGCCGGCAGCTAGATCCAATCCATGAAATAACTTGATCTATGAACAACATTGTTGTGGTAAAGGTCCAAATGCCCGAAGAATCATTACCGCAAGGCATAGAGGGAGAGATCATAAGCGTGTACACTGTAAAATCTATTTTCGAAGGAATAAAAAAAAACAAAGGGTAGAATCATAATTATAGAATACAACCCTAATCAAAATGCATACAATTGTCTCATACACTATGGGGATGGTGAGAAGAGATATTTTTATATCCCAGAAGGGCTATTGATGCAAAGGCTAGGGATTTACAATCAAATTTAGGCCTTAGCCCTTACAATAAGATCACCTACACCAGCCCTAACAATAAATCAACCAGTAAACCGGGAAATCAGTAATAAAGAACTTATCTTTCAGGTCAATCCGACCGTTGGTTGATCAAGTAATCTGGAGGGCTTGTAGCTTGATATGCCCTTGTAACAATATCCAAATTTGAGATCGATCTGACCAACAGTTGAAGATATATAATAATTCCATCTCCATAGGAACCGATGGAATGTTGGATCAATTGCCACCGATCGATTGGTTGAGGGGAGGTCATAAACTGATTGACTGAATGGAGATCATCCTTTCGGTTGCAGTAAGGAGGTAGAACACTCCTTCATTCATGGCTACAGGTCTTCAACCTTCAGCAGCAATGTGGTACTTGCGATGGTCAAAATCAAGGGAGGAAAGGAGAAGGAATTAGTGGAGCCGATGGGGAATTGAGGGAAGAGGGCAGGGGGGCAGCAATGATGAAGATAGAAGAAGGGGAGGAGTTGCGGCTGAGTCTCACAGCCAAGAGACTCAGTTGCAATAAAAATCGCAGACAAGTCTTTCAAATTTTTCTAAGACTTGTTTATTCTTCTTCTATTCATATATATAAAATTGCCTTGAATACAAATAGGAAAGTGGACTGGTCAATCCTTCCTTGTTGACAACTAGCATGGAGGGAAAGTCCAATCTTGGAAATAGAACTTTATAAAAAAGAAGAATCTCATATTGTATTGCTCAATACATACTTTCTAAAAATTGAAAATAGGAACTTTCTAAAAGGTGAAATTAGAAACTTCCTAAAACTAAAAAATAGACACTTTCTCTTAGGTAAGCAACTTAACAATAACAACCACTAACTTAGGCAATAATTAAAATTGTAACTCATCTATATAGTAGGGGACATTCCCCTTTGGACAGCTGGCTGACAGCTGTCCACGACTAGGGACCCAGCAGGCTAGGCCGCTGGATTGGCTTGGCTTGGCTGGTTTATTTCTCCTATGGTAAACTCGTACTGCATCAGCTCTCCCCAGTTAGAAACATTAGTCTCTAATGAATGGAAGAATGACATGTAACGGTCATAGAGATCAGCATCTAGCCTCTTGAAGTCATCTTCATGGATCCACATACAATCACGACGGGGTCGTACTTTCAACTTGACTAGGAATGATTGATATCTGCCTATGTTTCGAGTCATAGTGTATTTCTGGTCTAGGACGTCTTCAATCTCATCAATTGGTGGCGTTGAAATGTATGCTTCAGATCACCTTCATCGGAGTGATGGCCCGTGTAGAGTGTCAAATCTGTTACATTGAAGATGTTGCTAATTGCCATGTCCGGTGGTAGTTCAAGGACGTAGGCATTGGTACCAATCCACTTCATCACCTTATATGGGCCCATCTTCCGAAGGTGGAATTCTGTGGTTGCGTTGGAAGCAAAGAGCTCAGGGGTAATCCGAACCATAACCACATCACCGGGTTTGAACTCCACAAAACGGCGATGACAATTTGCATTGGCTTTGTAAGCTTCATTGCTAAGGGCAATACATCGTCGCACATCGGTGTGTACCTCTGTTATATGTTGAATAAACTCATTTGCCTTTATGCTGACACATACACGAGGGGGAAGAAGTACTAGATCAATAGGCCACTTCGGTTGAACGCCAAGAACAACCTCGAATGGAGTACAGGCCCATAGTCCGATTCACAGAGCTATTGTATGCAAACTCAACAATATCAAGACATAGTTGTCAAGACGTCAAGGCGACCCAAGGCACTAGAGAGGTGCCTGGGCACCTAGGCATACCCAAGGCATTTCCAAGGCGTTATAAAGGTACATCTTAATAAGAGAATTTATATAAAAAAGAAGGGCTTAGCAACTAACTTTTATTGTCTTTAATGCATAAGCATGATTCCATGTATTATGGTGTATATATGTACTTTACACATCCAATAAAAATGCTACAAATGGTATTATTTAAAAAATTAAATAAACAAATAAAACAAGGCGTGATACAATAAGGCGACCAACCGCATAGCCCTACCTGACTCGCCTGGATGCTTAGGCGTCGCTTTGACAACTATGTATCAAGAATGGAGGGCCACGTCTTTTCATAATTACTCACAAGACAACGGAGAAGATTGCCCAAGCTCTGATTCACCACTTCTGTCTGACCATTCGTCTGTGGGTCGAAGGCCGTCGAATATTGTAACTTTGTATTTGTCTTCAGCCATAGGGTCTTCCAAAAGTAACTCATAAACTTAACGCCGCGGTCAATGACAATCGTCTCAGGGAGCCCATGTAAGCGCACCACTTCCTTGAAGAAAAACATGGCCACATGCCTTGCATCAAAAGTCTTCCGGCATAAGAGGAAGTGAGCCATCTTGGAAAATCTATCTACTACCACGAAGATGGAATCATACTTATCACGGGTTATTGGAAGGCCAAGAAGAAAGTCCATATTAATGTGCAACCAAGGTGTATGAGGCACGGGTAATAGTGTATACAAGCCACAGTTTTGTTTCATGCCTTTAGCTAGTTGACAAACATGACACCTTTGGACCACACTTTGCACATCATGAAGTAAGTGGGGCCAATAGTAAAGATTCGTGACTTATGCCAACGTCTTATCTCTCCCAAAATGTCCACCCAAACCACCTCCATGTAACTCCTATATGAGATGCATTGTAGGGAGGTGTTTAGAATACATAGCCGTGCGTCCATAAATAAAAACCCATCATGGATTGAGTACTTAGGGTGGGTACCCCCTTGCTGTAATTTCTAAATAATCGGACCAAATTCGTCATCCGAAATGTATTCATCTTTAATGTGCTCAATACCGGTATCTTGTGCCGAAAAGGAACTTAGGATGTTAACTTTGTGAATTAATGCATCCGCAACTTGATTTTCTTTGCCTGCTTTGTAGTTTAATGCAAAGATAAACTCTTGCAAATAAGATATCCACTTAGCATGTAGATGACTGATAGTGCGTTTTGAGTTCAAGTACTTTAAGGCCTCATGGTCAGAGTATAAAACTAACTCTTTCCCCATAAGGTACTATCGCTAACGCTTTACAACCTGCACAACAAATATAGTTCCAAGTCATAGTTAGTCCTTCTTAGCTTCATTGAGTTTCTCACTGTAAAATGCTACAGGATGTTGCTCTTGCATAAGCACACCTCCAATTCCGGCGTGAGATGCATCTGTGGCTACTTCAAACATGCGATCAAAGTCCGGAAGGTGTACCACGGGGGCCTCAGTCATCATCTTTTTGATAAGGTGGAACGCTCTAGTGGCAGTCGAGTTCCATTGGAAGGTGCCTTTCTTCATCTTCATGCACTTGATGATGGGTGTCATGATGGAGCTAAACCCTCGGATGAACCTCCAATAAAATGATGCAAGGCTGTGGAAGCTATAGACCTCTGTGAGAGTCTTCGGGAGTGGCCAATTTGTGATGCTTTCAATTTTTTCCAGATCAGCTTCTACTTCTTTGGACGAGACAATAAAGCCAGGGAAGACGACTTTGGGCAGCATAAAGGACCACTTTTTCAGATTGACATATAGCTTCTCTTCACAAAGAGCCTGCATCACTTGCCATAAGTGATCAAGGTGGCCCTCATTGCCTTGGCTGTAAATTAGAATATCATCAAAATAGAAAATAAAAAACTTACCAATATAAGGGCAGAGCACTTGAGTCATCACTCTCATAAATGTGCTAGGGGCATTAGTCAACCAAAAGGGCATACCCTTCCATTCATATAGTCCATCTTTCATCTTGAAGGCTGTTTTTCATGCGTCGACGGGACGAATACAAACTTGGTGGTAACCACTCTTTAGGACAAGTTTGGAAAAGATAGTTCCACCAGTTAACATATCAAGCATGTCATCCAATTGAGGGATAGGAAATTTGTACTTGACGGTGATCTTGTTGATAGCTCTGCTGTCAATGCACATGCGCCAAGATCTGTCTTTCTTTGGTGTGAGTAACGCAGGTACGGCACTCGGACTCATGCTCTCAACTATTCATGCTCTCAACTATGAATACCTTCTTCAATAACTCATCCAATTGTCTCTTAAGCTCCGCATGCTCTATAGGACTGAAACAATAAGTGGGAAGGTTCAGCAACATCAATCCGGGCACTAGATCAAGGGTATGTTGTACTCCCGCATCGAGGGTAACTCGTTCGGTAGCTCATCGGGTACAAGATCTGCAAAATCAGAAAGCAAAGTCCGAATGGGTGGTGGAAAGTTAGGTTTTACATGTGGAACAACCTCCTAAACCATTAGAGCTAATACAAGTCCGGTCTCTTTGCTAGTCTCCTCAAATTCTTGTTGGTTAAGGACTAATAAAAGGGGTGCCATCATGCTGTCCAGAATTAGGAGATGGAGTGTTTTGTTTGCCCTTGCTTGCTGGTCGGTCTTTCTTTTGAGACTGTAGGATCTGCTTTCTCTTCAACTGTGTGGCCCTCAACTTTCCCTTTTCAGCGGGTATATTGAGAGGCTTTAATATTAAGGGTTTCCCATCAACATCGAAGTAACATCGATTCTTTGTACCACCCATCAACACATCATTGTCATACATCCATGGCCACCCCATCAACACGTCTGTGAGAATCATGGCAATGACGTCGCACCAAACATTCTCATCATAAGCTCCCATTTTCAAAGGGACAAAGCATCGATGACTCACCTCTAGTGTATTACCATTTAAAAGGGAGACTTTGTAAGTTGGGGGTGCTTTTCTGCTTTCAGTTTGGTGTCTATCACAAAGACTTGTGAAACAACATTCACGCAACTACCGCTGTCCACTATATTTGTGCAAGGTTTGATCCACTAGTCATGCGAGTATTGAAGATACAATGTCGATGCCAATCTTCACCTTTAACCCATCACCGCCCTCCTATTTATGTACTTCCATACATGCCCCTCTTTGGAATCCACTCATCTGTTATATTATAGGAAGTTCCCAGGTAAGTTCATTTTTAGCTCCTAGAATACGCAGCCAGCTTAAAGAGCATGATGCAATAACGCTAATGCTTCGAAGGCCAACCATAGATGTTGTCGGGTTGGGAAGGAAAGTAGTGAACTCCTTTCCAAATTCCAAGTATGAGGAATGGGCAAAAGCACTCTTTGCCCTGCTGGCTCTCTAATAGAGCAAGACCACAGCTAGGAAGATGGCACATTTACACATCGTACCGAGGGAAGAGCCTCTATAGGCCTGTTCGTGCTTTGGAACGAAGACAAAAACTTCTTGCAAGTATATGTTTAAACCCTTTTGTCATGACCTGTCACTCTCCAATGAGGCACCTTCTCCCCAAGGCCTCCTCGGTCATCATAGACTTGGTTTATGTTTGATTCCATCTGAACTGTTTTAATTAAATTGAATAAAAAATATTAGGAAAAATTACTCACACCTCACTTGAACTAAGCCCTAAAGTTGGGCACTACCCAAATGTTTGAAACAATTACTCTCGCTTCCCCTAATTTGCAAAAGCTGTTACAGGTAATCCAGTCCATTTGGTCATCTCTGTTAGTTGATGATGTCACCTCAACCTAAACGTGCAATGAAGAAGCTATCCTTATTGGAGGAGCGAAGTTACCTTCTTGCCCTCACATCCAAAGCAGTCCATATGACCAATTTACCCTTCCACATCCCAACACTTGAACTGCATCATCAGCAGTAGAAGAGGGTTTTATTTTATCAAAGAAACCATTATTGCCATCTTGTGAAGCTTCAAGCTGTAGAAGCTTCACAAGCTCTGAATCGTTGCCACTAGGCAGTAGAGTTTTCCGTGGATGATCAATCCCAAGTACATACCTTTGAACAATAGAACCTATAGGATACGAAATCAGAACCCACGAAGCAAAAAAAAAATTTAAATAAATAAATAAAAGCAAAGCTACGCCTCCTCCTGCAATTGCAATAGAGTAAAGCATCCTTATAAATGCAGCCATAGTTGGATCCCGTTTCAATGAAACCGAAATGGTGCCGATAACGAAAATTAGAGATTTTCTGTTCTTTGTTCATATAAAAAAAGAAGAAAACAAAGTCATGGTAAAAAGTTCCATGATCCAAGAGGAAGATCAATTAACATGAATGTTATTGTTGGTGGTGTTCCTCTTGTCAACTGTCCGATCCTCTTTGTTTCCCAGTTCGGCTGTTTGTTCAATGTCATCAGTGAGTCACGGGTGAGTACTGAGTTGAAAATGATTGGGTTTAACTCTGATCGACGAATGGATTAACGAGAAGTAGAAGAATTTGCCAAGGATGGAAGGTCTGTGCTGCAGTCAGATTTGCAGATCACAAACTTATCTCAAGTTGCCAAGTCCCAATTAATTGTATATCTGTAAACTAAAAATAGAAGCATTCCGCGCCTCTGCTTCACAACTGCTGTTTATTTTTCTTCTTTCTTTTCCCTTTCTGATCCATCTAAACTTCTGCTTTGTGTTAGCTTTCTACAAATCCGTTTGTTTTGGGTTCTCTTCCAGGGTTTCAGGAACCAGATCTTGTAACTTCAATTTCATTGTTTTTGCTTTAAATCTCAACAAGAAAATCCAACAAAATCTTTACCAAAAGAAGAAGGGGAAAACTGACAAGCGATTTGATTGTCAGAGACATAGAGGATCTGCTAAATCTGTAAGAATGTTTTTCTCTGAACCCAGACTTCAGAGAAGCAAAAAACCCAGAATCGGTTGCGACAGAAAATTAACATGGAAAGTCTGAAATAGAACGATTTCAGAGATACCTAAAGCTGAAGCAGTGAGAGCAGAGCGTCTCATAAGGTAAGGAATCAGTCCCACTCCAATTCCCGACCAGTTTTCCACCTTGCTGTTTTTGACCGTTTCTGGTTCACCATTAAGATTGTGGCGGGTTCACTGGTTGGCTTTCAGCAGGTTCATCGGCCATGGAGGAGGAACCCTAACAAACTTCTTGTTCTTTTGTTTTGGAAAGGAAGAAAGAGAATATCCCTTGATAAGGACTTCCCAGCAGTTTTCAGCTAAGAGGAGGAGCAGCAGCATTTTGATATTATTTTATTTTATTTTACAGTGTTTATTTTCTATTTATTTCCTATTTCTAGAAACTGTTTGTTTCAATTTCTATTTCTGTCTGTCTTTTGTAATTTGAATATGTTATGTTTTTCTTTTTTTAGCATGTAAACCTACCCCACCCCTTTCACGTGTTAGAAGTTCCCTCCACTAACACTGTTAGTTTTTTTTTTTCTTTTATTTTTTTTTCTGTAATTACAGCAGTTGTAACTGCCTAAAAGCAGTTCCAACAGCTTCCTCACCCCCCCCCACGGTTTCACTGCGTAGGCCTTTAACGCCATTTTTTTCCTGAAAATTATTATGCAATATGAAATGGAAATGGAACTCTCTCTCTCTCTCTCTCTCTCTCTCTCTTACTGCTGTAAGTCTTTCTTTTCTCTCTCTCTCACTCTCTCTCTCAACTTCTCTCACTTTTTTCCCTATTCGGAAACTTTCCAATTCTGTAAATCCTATACAGAATATTCCCCTTCCCCTTAATTTTTCTGCCATCGAAATTACTGTGTTGTCTTGTTTTTTTTTTTTTTAGTTTATATTATTGTAACACACATAGTTCGAGGTTTCGGTTGACCAAAATAAGTCGGTTTCGAGCTTGGCCGAGACGAAACCCAAGCTCTAAATTGGCTTTTACATTATCTCAGTCGAACCCAACCGACCAGGTTTCTAATGAAACCTATGTTTCGACCCCAAAAGTGAACCCAACCCTTTATTAACCTGTCAAAACCATTCGAAACTTATTGATTTCGGCTGGTTTGTTTCTTTTTCTCCCCTTTTGCTCTCCCAACTTCATTTCTCTATGTTTTTCACCCAAAAACTTCATTTCTTCAAGAGATCTCAAGATTTGACAAGATTTCTCAACATCTATCAACTCTCAACTCTTTTCTCTCTCTTCAAGGTAACTCATTCTCTCCGATATGTGTATTTTTCAATGAAATTGTATGCAAACATCATGAATGGCTTTCAACTTTTTATATGTTTGTTAGAATCACCCGATCTATGAATCTATGGTGGTAGTTTTTTTTTTTTTTTTTTTTTTTGACAAATAATTTATTTATTAGATTTTCTGTTTGAAAAAAATGATTTTCCTACAACTATTTTTTGAAAAAAGTATGTGTTACATAAGTTTTATGGAATTGAATTAAATATATGTTAAACAATATAGGATGATCTACATTTTGTATGGAGTTGAATTATTTTTCTGTTTTTATTTATTTATTTTAATTTTCGGACATTGATAAAATAATTAATTAAATTGAAACTAAATATAAATAAACGATAAAATGTTTCTGTTTTTACTTTGAAAATCTTGAAAAATATAAATGTAGCCACTAAGTGTGGTGGGGGTTGCTGTTTTATATAATTAAAGTATTGTTAACTAATTATTTTTGTTGATTTAAAGGCATATTAATTACTGAAAAATTAATAAAATATTTTTTACTTATGGAAAAAATATAAATGTGTTACAAATGATAATATGTTGTTGTTTTATGTAATAAAGTAGTGTTAAAATGATAATAGTTGGCTGTTTTTTATTTTAAGTTGTATTACTAGTGATGCAGTAGCAGTGTCATGGATGGATCGATACGAGCCAATTTAGCTACCCAAGCCAAACCTGAACCGACTCAAACCCAAGCCAACCTTTTGGTCTGGAAAGGGTTGGTAGATGATTAATTAGAATAGAAAGTTTCAGTATTAGGGTTTTCCTTATTTATTATTTCTATTTTATGCCATAGAGATTAGATTTGATTTCATAAAGATATTATTTGTTTTCTAAGTTTATTTCACATTAATTTAGGAATGCTATTTCTTTTATAAAGAGAGATGTAATAGAGTAAGGGTGGTAAAGATTTTGAGAATGAATTGAAAGTTAATATTATGGTACCAACGTGGTCGGTTGTGTGCTTGTAAGCCTATGGGCAGAAGTTGTTCTCTTTCTCTCCCTTTCATCTCTGCGATCAGAACTAACCCTTTCTTTGGTATGTTCCTTTTCCCTACCTTTTCCTTCTCTTTCCTCCCTGCTGTTTTGCCATTCTTTTATTGTTCTCCTGTTCTGAACGTTAACTCCAGCCCTCCAAAAGCCATCGAACTCCCTTGATACAAATCAGTTCGATTCAAGAATTTGAGAATCTAATTCGCCCTTCCAAAACGACCCAGATTCTAGGGTTTCATCCCCATCAAAAACCCCCCGCTGTAAAGCCCAAACCAGGAATCGATTCTGGTCCCTTGAGTACCGCCAGAATCTGTTGCAGAACTTGTTATGGCCTTTTGGCTTTATTATTGGATCTGATTTCAGTGGGCAACAAGAGGACTGTACTTGGCGATGCTTTACTTGAAGTTTCGACTCGATCGGTGCAATATTGAAAGAGATTTGGCCCTCCAAACCATTCTGGTTTGTCGCCCCTGTAGTTCTGATCGTTAATGGGTTTAAGAATAAAGAAGGTGATTTTAGAATCTCTTTTTATTCCACTTATCATTCTCCTCAATGAATACCTTTCAATCTCCTAGTTATTACAATTTTGCCATTCCTTATTGTTTGCCTCCTAATTAACCACTATCTTTAATTCTAATTCCTCCCATGTCCTAAGGCCTTGTTTAGTTCTCTACAAGTTATTGAATAGTTCTGAATAATTACAAGTCTGCCATTACTGGTTGAGTTTTGGGTTTATTTACAATTCTGCCACTGTTATTTGAATCAAGCTTGCTTATTATTTGGGTGGGCCTACTAGCGGATCTAATTAGGGTTTTCAACCTAGGATCCCACATCAACTAGTCTTATGAGATTATTTATGTAATAAAGTATTGTAAGAAATGAAAATAGGTTGTTGTTTTTTACTTAAGGGTGTATTATTTTATTATGGGATATTATTTATATAATCAAGTGTTGTTAGAAATGAAAAGAGGTGTTTTTTTTTTACTTAAGGGTGAAGTATAGTTTGTTTCAATTGTAGTAATTGTTGTCTTTTTGTTCAAATAGTGTAAGTGTTTGAAATGGCTGATGCACCAACTCCAACTAATGACATTGCATGGAGGCATGGGATACCACTGACTGTCAATAAGAAGCAGTCACAATGTAATTATTGTGACAAGCAGATAAAAAGAGGTGGTGCCACTAGACTCAAGTGGCATCTTGCTGGTAATAACAAAGATATGGGTTGCACCAATGTACCAAGTGAAGTGAAGAAGGCCATGGCAACCTTGATGAAGAGTGATATTGATAGAAGAAATAAGAAAAAGGCAGTAGGGAGGAGTTTGAAGAAGCTTGTCTAGAGGGCAATATAGGGGAAGATGATGATGACATTGACCTTGATAGTGATGAGGTAGACAGAGGGAGAGGTGAGACAGCTGAAGAGAGCCAAGATAGCAAGTATAAAGCAACGAGAGATAGATCGACAAAGGCAAATTGGGAGGACCAGAGGAGCTGGGTTATCTAGACAGGCACCAGCAGAGGATGGGAGGAGGCCGAGGTTGAGACATGGGAGTGCCCCTGAGATACCCTTTAGGAGGACTCAGAGTGTGAGGACTCCCGCTGTTGCACAGGCATCACCACCTCTTCGTGACTTAAATCTTGAGATCCTAAGGGCGGATCCTAATCTATTTCCCAGACAGGACAAGTCACAGAAAAAGTTAAAGCACTTTTGGACTGATGTCAAGACTAGAGTGGGAGATCATATCTCTAAGTGGATGTTGTACCATGGCATAATAACAAATACTACCACAGGACCTTAATATCAAAGTATGTTGGATGAGGTAGGTAGGGCAAGTCCAGGAGTGAAAAGGTCTACAGCTTGGGAGTTGTCCAACACCTACCTACCCAGACATAAGAAAGATTAAGCAGCATATGTGGATGGTTTGAAAACACAATGGAAAAGATATGGGGTCACTGTGAAGTGTGATGGGCGGACTGGACCCACCAGAAAATCCCTCATCAACTTCTTGGTGAATTGTGATGGAAGAACAGTTTTTTTGAAGTCTGTTGATGCATCCAAGTATATTAAGGATGCTAAGTACATTTATGGTCTCCTGAAGAAAGTGGTGAAAAAAATGGGGATAAATACTGTGATACAAGTGGTTACTGACAATGGGAGCAACTTCAAAAAAGCAGGGGAAAGGTTAATGAATAATAATAAAATACCGGCTTTTTTGGACACCCTGTGCAGCCCACTGTATTGATTTGATGCTAAAGGACATAGGGGAGATCAAACTTGTGAAAGAAATAGTGGAAAATGCAAGGCAAGTAATCACTTTCGTATATAACCATGGATATGCCTTGGAGATGATGAGAACCAAGTGTGGTGGAGACTTGGTGAAACCAGGGTTAACACGTTTTGCAACAAACTACGTAGCCCTGAAGAGTTTTGAACTGAAAAAGTCTGGTTTGAGATCAATATTTGCTTCAGAGGAATGGTTTGAGTGGCCTCAGTCTAGTTCTCGAGTTGGTGGGACAGCATAGGCAACCATATCCAGCGATAAATTCTGGGATGATGTCAAGAAAGTTGTTATGATATTAGATCCCATTGTGAAAGTGCTGAGAATGGTTGATGGACAAAGGAAGGCCACCTTACCACACTTGTGGGCTGCCATAGATATGATGAAGATGCAAATGGAGGAAGCTTACAGACACGGGAACTCAAAATATATTTCCATCATCAAAGATCGTTGGGAGCGACAGCTGAAGCACCCACTACACAAGGCTGGTGAGTCTTTACTTGATGTACTTCAGTTTCCCAACTAATTAAAATTACATCAGCTTGCATTGACGTATTTATAATATTTGTCAATTTTTAGCATATTATCTGAATCATAAGTATCAATACAAAGATAACTTGGGAACGCATCAAGATTTGATAGATGTAGTACAAGAAGTGGTTACCAAGCTTAAACCAAACGCAAGAGCACAGTCTATTGTTAACCAAGAAATAAGACTTTTACTTTACTTTGTTGTCAACATAATTTATAAGAATGGTATTTTTACTAAGACTAATACCCATCAAAATTGGTTCAGCTCAAAAGCTTTGGAGATGGCATTGGAAGTTTTGGCAGGGCAACGGCAGAATCTGGTCGAACATCAACACCCACTGGTACGTATACTTACTTTAGGGATGCCACTGAGAGTTTTTTCATCATCTAATATTTGTTTCTTATGTTATTTTGCAGCTGAATGGTGGATCCTCTATGGGTCGGAATCACCCAACCTTCGTACAATAGCAGTGAAGATGCTATTACAAACATGCTCCGCCACGGGATGTGAACGGAACTGAAGCACATTCTCGCTTATACATACAAAGCGACGAAACCTGTTGGGTGCAAAAAGGTTTGAGGACTTAATGTATGTGCACTACAATTTGAGACGTAAAGAGGAGCACATACGCTTAAGCAGGGACGAAGATGCTACCACCCCCATTAAGCTGAGTGAGATCTTTTAGTTGGAGGGAGAGGATGTTGATCATTTGAATGAGTGGGTTATAAATCATGGTGAACCTTAATTAGATAAGGCTGGAGGCTGGTGGTCGGCCAAGTCGTATTGTTGCTGAAGCTTTGGAGGCTGATGTGGACGAGTTTATGGCTACCATAGTTGTCAAGGCAACAAGGCGACCCTATGCGATGGAGGCTAACCTAGGCGTCTAGGTGCCTAGGCGTTGCCTAGGAGACCAAGGTGTTCCTAGTGGTTTTTTTTTTTTTTTTTTTTTTTTTTGCCTGAAATATCAATTCTATATTTATGTTTATACTTTATATATTAAATGCAACAGTTGAATATGCTACATAAAGAACTAACATTTAACTATTTAAGGCATAACCTAATATGAGAAAAATAAACAAAGAATGATTAAACTATAAAATATAAGAACTAAAAAAGCATAATTATAATTAAAAAAAAAAACACAAAGCAATAAACCAAGAACATAATAGCATATAAAATAAGAAACAAGAGTGCAATTCCATAATGCACGTAAAGAACTAAAGTTGTAAATTACTCAATATTCAATAAATATTATATTGTTGTTACCTACTTACCTCTATGATGCTAAAATAAGTGTATATACTGAATGTACCTCTATTCCTCAGTAGTTCAATGGCAGAGCGGCCGAATGATACCTGATAGGATGTAGGTTTGAATCCTACACCTACTTGGGGGAGTAAAAAAATCATAAATTATAAATATTAAAAATCTTGCATTAAAAATACATGCACCAAGCCAAGAAGATGGGAAATAGTGAAATACTCAAAATCTCAACGTCTGAAATCAATCGAGGTAAAAGAACAGAGTAGAGAGGAAGAAGAAGAAGAAGAATGGAGTCGACCAGCAGAGACAAAAAAAAAAGTAGGAAAAAAAAAAGATGGTGCAGAGCAGAGAGGTAGAAGAAGAAGAAAAGTGTAGAAGAAGAGGAGGAAGAAGAAGAACAGAGCAGAGAAGAAGAAGAAGAAGAATGGGGCAGAATAGCAGATAAAAATAAAAGTCGTTGCAGAGAAGAAGAAGAAGAAGAACAGAGTAGAGAGGAAGAAGAATGGAGCAGACTACTGACTAACAGAGAAAAAATAAAAGCGTTGCGAAAGAAAAAAAAAGAGTTGCACAGAGAAGAAGAAGAAGAAGAAGAAGAAGAAGAAGAAGAAGAGGAAGAAGAAGAACAAAACAGAGAAGAAGAAGAAGAAGAAGAATGGGGCAGAAGAGCAGATTAAAAAAATAAAAATAAAAAAAACGTCACAGGTTCCGAAAGAAAAAAAAAAGACGTTGCAGAGAGAAGTAGAAGAAAAAGAAGAAAACCAGAGAGGAGAGACGGAAACAGATATAAATTTCATACCAAATTAAAAAATACAAACAACAAAAATAAATTTCATACCTGATTCAGACTTAGAGTTCGTCGCTGAGAGCTTCAGACCCTAACTGCCGCCGTGAGCTTTAAAGTTCAGACCCTAACTGCCGCCGTGAGCTTTAAAGTTCAGACCCTAATCGCCACCGAGAGTTTCAGAGTCTCAGACCCACATTTCGTCGAAAACCAGAGAGGAAGGAGAAACAGAGGGTCATTTGAAGAAGAAAATCTCCACTTCCCTCTTTATAGCCATTATCCAGTGTATTGGTGTACAATATATTATTGTATACCAAACCAATAAAACACTTCCTTTTAAAATCTTATTTACAAAATACAAAAAATGTTTATAACGATACACTGATGAACCAAGGCTACCGCCCACGGTGTTTGGGAGTCCAAGCTGCCCTAAGCGACGCCTAGACATCGCCCAGACACCCTAGGCAGTCGCCTTCCAAACTTCCACAAGGCGATTACCCGCCCAGCTCCATTTTTTCTGCCTGGACACCTAGGCGACCCCTAGGCGACGCCTTGACAACTATTATGGCTACTGAGGCTAGAGTCCACGCACAAGCAAGATGTCCATTTCAGACTGGTGATAGTGAGACTGAGAGTGATTGGCCGGTTTCTTCTAAAGATACACAGTCACCTTCCGCCACCCAGGGTGGTTGTGGACCTAGTGGTACTGGGGGTCATGATGGTGATGATGATGATGGTGGTGGTGATGGTGGTGATGGTGGTGATGATAGATATGCTACCTTACGCGATGAGTCCGATCAGTATGACCAGCCACTGCAGCCAGAGCCATTGTCGGATCCCATGAGATTCATAGGGGAGACTCAGTATGATCATGCTATGCAGGATACTGACCACGAAGCCCGGCCTAGTGGTAGTAGTAGAGGGTACACTAGAAGATCACGCCAACGGTTCATACCACAGGAGGAAGTGGATGAGACAGATCCCATGGATATATCGAGCATGTCTAGCATGCATTTAGGGGAGAGTTCTCAAACTAGAGGTACTGAGCATTGGCGTGCACCAGATGTCATGATCACAAGGACCCCGAGCCAAGCAATTCCTGAAGAGAGTGGCGGCGAGAGTATCAGTTCAACGGCACATGGTGGATTTGTATGGTCTACTACTGGGAGGTGGTGGGTTTGGAGATTCTTCTAGATCCTACCCCAGCAGTCAGTTTAGAGATGACTCAGCCTCAGGTGTTGGCAATGGCACTGTTGGGTCATCGTTCGTCGACTCCATCTTTCAATATGTTCCTCCTCCGACGTTCATGCCTACTCCTGCTCCACCCACAGCCTCACTCGATCAGCCTTACCCTCGACAAGGGTACTTCTATTATGTTGATGATAGTATCTACTGGTGGGCTGTTGGAGACTATCAAAACAATTGGAGGGATACCATGTCATGGGATACATATGTGCTGCAATCAGAAGAGCGTTACCGCCACCATCAGTGGTATGTTGTACGTGGTTTAGAAGTACCACAAAGCTTAGCATGGAACTAATTGGTGAAACTTCTAAATTCTAAGTTCAATTTATTAATTTTGAATGAATGCTGCTAATTAGTGGCTTAGAACATTGTGGATTATTTCAACGTACACTACCAAACTTGGGTCCACATCACATGTAACTATTTTCTATGTCCTTTTTTTAAACTAACATTAGAAATAGGTATAAAATGGTTTAAATAGGGTATACAAAAAAAAATCAGACCAAAAAAAAAATAATTTAGGACTCGAAACCATGGAGTCAATAAAACTGGGAAAAAATACCAGGTTTCGACCGAAACTACGAGTTGTCTCGGTTTCAAAGCTGACCGAAACAGGCCTCGAAACAGGCACCTCGAACCTTGGTTACACATAACCTCTATATTTCCTGCTGTAATTTCCTTCCCTATGGCTTTGTTTGGTTGCAAGGGTGGGTGGGGGTGGGGGTGTGTGTGTGGGGGGTGGGGGGGGAAGATCAGTATTTGGTTGCAAGGGGAATCAGTTGCAAGGGGAATCGAAGGGAAGGTAAGCAAAATTTTTAACCTTTAAACGGAAACTTTTGTAATGATTAGAGCATGCTATGACATTACTATGTAACAAATTCTAAATTATTCCACATTTAATTATTAACTTACACTTCACTTTGCATCCAAATCCCTCCCATTTGAAAAGAAAAATAAATTTGACATTTTATAAGTATCATTACTAAATATGTTAAGAAATTTAGGTAATTTATACAATCATGTTGTGTTACAAGTTTACAACTATAAAAGTTTTCCTTTTAAGTATAAAATTTTCACTTCCCTTCAATTCCCCTTGCAACCAAACATAGCCTATTGTTTCTGTTTACACATACCTGTCAACTGAGGGGTGTAAATCAACAGTTTCAAGTTCTGTTTATTTGCTTCTTTTTCTACCATTGCAGTCAACCTATTCCATCATGTCAAGTTAGTTTTCTGTTCTTATAAACAGCTATTCTTCACTGCGTAAAACCCTGTATTGATGCTTATACTTCAGCATCATGCCTGGTAAGTATTCCATTTTCTTCATATTGAAGTGTACTGAATTTACATGAAACTGGTTTTCCAATGCACTAATTATAGCTGTTATTATTTTAAGAGTGTTGAAATTGCCTGCAAAACAACTGGTCAAAACGATGCCTTTTATTTCCTGAGATTCTTTTTCACCTTGGTTGAGCATTGTTGAGTTGGTAAAACACTACTAGGTATATATTGCTCATTGGTTAATAGATTCAGCTCTAAACACTCTAATTGTAAGACATGTATGTTGCTGCCACCTATCCTAACTAGCTAAACATTAGGTAACCTAATACTAGCTAGCTGTAAGTGTAGGTAAACTTAGACACTAGGTTGTCCTACATCAGTTTGGTATCAGAGCCTAGGTTAGAATATCTAATAGCTGCTGGTTAGGATTCCTACCCAGGAGTGAACCTTTACATGTCCACTAAAAGTGGTAGAAATTACCAAAATATGTCGAACCCTCCTACCACCCCTATGACTTCCAAGCAATGGGAAAAGGTACTTCAACAAAATGAGAAAAACTTAAAAGCTCTCATAGCTAATCAGGAATTGCTAAGAGGTACCCATGTAGAGTTGATTACTAGTAGGGTCGACCAGGAAAAACAAGCTACCAGCCTTCAAGCCATTGACCAAAATGTTCAAAACATCACTAACAGGCTTGCAGCCATTGAGACTTCTGTCCAAAACTCTGATGGACAGCAAAGTCACAATGTCAATGGACAGCAAGGTCACAATGTCCAAGGACATGAACCTAGAGTGGAACCCCTTGACCCTATTCAGGGAAATCATGGTCATGAGAGGCATCATGATTATTTAGATATCCATGATTGAATGGGTGACAATTTTCATGGATGAGGTGGTTTTAGAAGTCGAGGATATCGAGGTCCTAGACATCACTCTCCATGTGGAGAAGATGAGGACTATGAGCATCGAGATAGGAGAGTGGACATTAGAAAAATGGTCAAGCTGGATGCCCCTACCTATGATGGTTAAATAGATGCCAAGGTTCACTTAGGATGGATCAAACAAATGGACCGATACTTTGACTCCTATGATATATTTGAAGAGCTTTAATGTAGGTTTACAAAGATGAAGCTCACTGGGGCTGCTCAGGATTTCTGGACTGAGCTAGAGTATCAAAAGGACAATCTGGGTCAAGAACCTATCCCCACTTGGGTTGAAATGCAAGAGAGGCTTAAGAAGGAGTTCTTGTTTATCGCCTATAAGCTACAACTTCTTAAGGACATGAACACCTTGAAGTAAGGTAAAATGTCTCTGACTAAGTACATAGCCAAATTTAATGAATTGAAAATCTGAAGCCGTACTCAAGAGGAAGTTGAGT
Organism: Protea cynaroides; assembly: GCA_028583415.1. Lineage (NCBI taxonomy): Eukaryota > Viridiplantae > Streptophyta > Magnoliopsida > Proteales > Proteaceae > Protea > Protea cynaroides. The sequence goes on along the minus strand of CM053270.1, from coordinate 4,579,530 downwards.
AGACATTATCTAGGTTCCTGACAGAACTTAGCTATGACATCCAGTCACGCATGGCACCTCATCATGTTAGGGATGTTCATCAAGCTTTTCGGACAGCAATTGAATTAAAAGGATCCTTGAGGTTTACCTCCCAACAAAAGAGTGATTTTCAACCCGGGGAGTCAAGTTTCCAAAAACTAATTCAAAGTCCTTCTATACTTCCAAAGCCACCCACTATCCCCCCAACATGAGTTTGATAAGGGAGAAGCACCCAAGAGAAATGACCAACCACAATGTTTCAAATGTCAAGGATATGGTCATTTTTCCAGGGAGTGTCCAAACAGAAACCTATATGTGGGAGGACAAGAAAACAAGGATTATAATCAGGAAGGTGAAATTATAGACCATAGGCCTGATGAGGAGGATGAAAGAGTTGATATACCTAGGCTAGGTATTGTAAGATGTATGGTTTCACAATTTAAGGACAGTGACCAACCCAAGAAACTCATAAACCTTGTCCTTGCTGTGTCTAACTCTAAGATATTCTAGTCAGTTGAGTTTATCCTAGTGCAGTACATACATGACTTGCATTCAGAGAATAGATGCAATATAACATCAACTAATGATCAACATAATTCCAAGGCAGATGTACACCGACAAATGCAAGAGTTTCAAGGGGGTGAAATGGTGATGGTCAGGATTAGATCACAACGTTTTATCAAGGGAAAGTCGAGCAAATTACATGCTTGCAGTGCAGGACCTTTCAGAAATTTTAAAAGAGTGGGAGCTACAACCTATGTGCTTGAGTTACCTACTGACATGGGAATCAGTAACATTTTCAATGTTGAAGATTTAGTTTCTTACCATGGCCCTTATACCACCCCTTCTGTCTATCTTGATGTTATTGATGACTTTCCCTTTCCCATCGATACTTCTGCATTCCAGTCTGTTTCCCTTCCTACTACTTCTATCCCTCCCATACCCCAATTTGGTCAACAAGTTGAGGAAATTGAGGACATTCTTGATGAAAGATTACTTCTATACACACAGGTGGTACACGAGAGTTCATAGTTTGGTGGCGTGGACGACCTAAGATGGACTAAACATGGACTTCCATTCAGGAGCCACAGCAGCTCAACCTGTTTATGCTAGAGTATTACATGAGTTTTTATTCACCAGAGGTGAATTCTTCCAAGCCGTGGAGATGAGGACATCCCAGCAGTTTTCAGCTAGGAGTAGGAACATTTTGATTTTATTTTATTTCAGTGTTTATTTTCTGTTTACCTATTTCTAGAAAATGTTTGTTTCTATTTCTATTAATTTTTTTATATTTCTGTTTATGTCTTTTGTAATTTGAATATGTTATGTTTTTCTTTTTCTTTTTCTTTCTTAGCATGTAAAACTACCCCACCCCTTTCACGTGTTAGCTGTTCCCCCACTAACACTGTTAGTTTTTTTTCTTTTATTTTTATTATCTGTAATTAAAGCAGTTGTAACTGCCTAAAAGCAGTTCCAACAGCTTCCCCACCCCCCACCCCCCCCACAAATTCATAGTGTAGGCCTTAAAGGCCATTTTTTTCCCTGAAAATTACTATGCAATATAAAATGGATATGGAAATGGAACTTTCTCTCTCCCTACTGCTGTAAGTCTCTCTTTTCTCTTTCTCAATTTCTCCTCTTTCTTCCTTATATTGAATTCTGTCTTCTCCTTTCCCCCCTTTTCTTCAATTTTTTAAACTTTCCAATTCTGTAAATCCTATACAGAATTTTTCCCTTCCCATTAATTTTTCTGCCATCGAAATTACTGTGTTGCCTTGTTTTTTTAGTTTATATTATTGTTACACATAACCTCTATTTTTCCTGCTGTAATTTCCTTCCCTATGGTTTCTGTTTACACATACCTGTCAACTGTGGGCTGTAAATCATCAGTTTCAGGTTCTGTTTATTTGTTTTTTCTTCTACCATTGCAGTCAACCTATGTTCCATAATGTCATGTTAGTTTTCTGTTCTTATAAATAGTTATTCTTCACTGTGTAGAACCCTGTATTGATGCTTATATTTCAGCATCATTTCGGGTAAGTATTCCATGTTCTGCATATTGAAGTGTACTGAATTTACATGAAACTGGTTTTCCTAAGCACTAATTATAGCTGTTATTATTTTAAGAGTGTTGAAATTGCCTGCATAACTTGTCAAAATGATGCCTTTCATTTCCTGAGATTCTTTTTCACCTTAGTTCAGCATTGTTGAGTTGGTAAAACACTGCTAGGTATATATTGCTCATTGGTTAATAGATTCAGCTCTAAACACTCTAATTATAAGACATGTATGCTGCTGCCACCTATCCTAATTAGCTAAACTTTAGGTAACCTAATACCTAGCTAGCTGTAAGTGTAGGTAAACTTAGAGACTAGGTTGTCCTACATCATCCCCTCTCCCGATTCATATTCATATCCATTATCAATATCATTATCATTATCATTATTATCATTGTAAAAAAGATAGGTTAAACTTTGTCAGTTCCCTTATATTTTTAACACCGTGTGCAGAAAGGGTAATGATTGTAATTGTTTCAAACACTTGAGTAGTGCCTGACTTTAGAGCTTAGTTCAGGGAGGTGTGAGTAATTTTCTCAAAATATTATATCTATAAAGTGATTCTCAATGAAGAGAAATCAGGGAGCGGAGGATTGAACTGTTTGCTAAATGCTAACAGTGGAGCCTTTCCTTTTATTCCTCGCTCTCATCTGATTCATAATTAGGGCGCCCAAGAAAAGATGATTCATAATTTGTTCAAATTTTCCCTGACTTGCACTGGACATGAGCTTCCATAATTTATTTAGCATCAAATTTAACACAGATTATGTCTGGCTATTGAACATCGAAGAGGATCGTAGTCTCCTAGCAAGTTAACTTTAGTATCTCTGAAGTGATTGACAGAGACCATAAAATGAGCCAGAACTTTGTTAGCAGATAATCTGCTGATCAACAGAAAAATCTCCATTCCGATACCAATTGATGCAGGACCAACAAAAAGCCTGCAGTGTTGGATGGGAAACCAATAGTAGTGTTGTAAATATGGCTTGACTTATCTTGAAAGACAGAGGTCATATTGAATTTATAGAGTGAAAGATTTACAAGAACAGAAAGAGAGTAGGTGAGGTAGGTGAAGAAAGTAGGTTACATCGAACTTGGACAATAGTAAATTACATCGAACCTGGACAATAGGAGGTTACATCGAACCTGGACAATACATTGAACCTGGACTATTCTATATTCCAATACACCCCTCAAGTTGGGGAATAGATATTGGTCATTCCCAACTTAGCCACAATAGGATGAAACATCTTGGCAGGAAGGCTCTTGGTAAAAACATCAGCCAATTGGTCTTCAGATTCGATGAAAGGAATGCAAATGAGACTTTGCTCGAGCTTCTTCTTGATGAAGTGACGATCTATCTCAACATGTTTTGTTCTATCATGCTGGACTGGGTTATGAGCAATGCTAATGGCTGATTTGCTATCACAAAAGAGCTTCATAGGAAATTGAATAGGCACACATAGGCCGTGAAGGAGACCTTTGAGCCAAAGAAGTTTACAAATATCATGAGCCATAGCCCTGAATTCGGCTTCTACACTGGAACGAGCGATCACAACTTGTTTCTTGCTTCGCCAGGTACTAGATTTCCCCCTACTAGAGTACAGTAGCCAGAGGTCAAACGTCTATCGTCCAGTGAACCAGCCCAATCAACATCAGTGTAGGCCGCACATTCAAGGTGCATATGAGGAGCCAAAAGAACACCACAACCAGGAGCAGATTTTAAGTAACGCAGGATCCGATACACAGCATCCAAATGATTAGGGTAGAGATCATGCATGTATTGACTAACCATGCTGATTGCAAAGGCAATATCTGGCCTGGTATGAGAAAGATAAATTAACCGGCCAACTAATCTTTGATATCCACCTTTATCAACTGGTTCTCCATCTTTTAATGACAGACGGGAATTAGCCTTGAGTGGTGTGTCAACAAGCATGTACCCAAGCATCCCGTGTCGGATAATAAGTCAAGAATATACTTCCGTTGAGAGAGGAAGATACCTTGAGTAGATTGAGCAACTTGAATCCCAAGGAAATACCTTAACGAGCCAAGGTCTTTAATTTCAAATTCCATGCCCAAAAAGTCTTCAAGAGAGATATTTTAGCAGTGTCATTCTCTGTCACCATTATCTCATCTACATACATAATAAAAGCAATAGTTAACTCGCCCTTCTTCTTGATGAACAGAGTATGATCAGTATTACTCTGTTTATACCCCACAGATATCATGGCTCTATGGAAGCGTCCAAACCAGGCCCGAGGAGACTATTTTAGACCAGATAAGGCCCGTTTTAAGTTACAGACCTTACCAGCTGTCAGAGGTCTGGGAAAACCAGGAGAGACATCCATGTACACCTCCTCTTCTATCTCCCCATGTAGAAAGGCATTTTTTACGTCTAATTGATGTAAACTCCAACCAAGGTTGACTGCAAATGAGAGAAAGACGCAATCAGTATTTAACTTGGCAACAGGGGCAAAAGTTTCCTATTAATCAATCCCGAATGTTTGAGAATAGCCCTTGGCAACTAATCGAGCCTTGTACCTGTCAACAGTACCATCAATTTTCTGCTTCACTGTAAAGATCCATTTGCATCCTATAGGTTTCTTTCCCAGAGGAAGAGTGACAAGATCTCAGGTCTTATTCTTGTTGAGAGCGTGCACTCTTCTAACATTGCAGCCTTCCATTTGGGATCAGCAATAGCTGCCTGCCAGTTTGAAGGAATAGAAATAAAGGATAAAGTGGAAACAAATGCACGAAAGGAATGAGACAAAGATTCATAAGACACAAAGTTAGAAATGGGATGTTGAGTACAGGATCGTACACCTTTTCAAAGAGCAACAGGCAACTCAATAGGGTCTAAAGTTGGCTCACCAAATGGAGGAGGAACAAAACTCAGATCAGGAGATGCCGATTGGAGTAGTGCAGTGGTAGTGATGGTATCTTGCCTTTGCTGTCGTTTAGACCTGGACCGAGTAAATACCTTTAGTAGGGGCGGTTCCTGAGAAGCTTGAACTGTTGGAACTAACTCTGCTGCAATGTCAGTGTCTATATGAACAGTAGCATCTTGATCGGGAACAGTTGGAACTGTCTACGTCTCTAATTAAACAGTAATATCATCCTGATTAAATGGTACACCTAGGGCAATAGCAGTGGAAAGGTACTCCGAAAGATCTCCAAGGGGTTCAAACACATCTTCACTAGAACCAAGAGACTCCCCCTGAAGAGGTGCAGGAGCCACAAAAAAGGCTTCAGTCTCATGGAAGACCACATCCATGGAGATAAACATTCGGCAAGAAGATGGATGGTAACATTTGTACCCTTTCTGGGTGGCAGAGTAGGCAATGAAAATGCACCAAAGGCCACAGGGGTCGAGTTTGCCATGGAGGTGATGGTTACAAGCAAAACACACACATCCGAATACCTTTGGAGGAACGACAAATGTAGAAGTACCTAGGAGTAACTCCATACGACTAATGTAGTTAAGAATCCATGAGGGCATTCGATTGATGAGGTAGGTTGCAGTAAGAACGGCTTCACTCCAGTAAGCAGCAGGGACATGCATTTGAAACATCAAGGATCGAGCAACCTCTAACAAGTGACGATTCTTGCGCTCAGCCACTCCATTTTGCACAGGTTGTATCAACACAACTAGTTTGATGGATAATACCATGTTCAGTCAGGTAGCACTGGAAGGAGCCATCGGTATACTCAATTCCATTATCTGTATGGAGGATGGCGACCTTTACATTATACTGTGTCTGGATCATCCAATGAAATAGTTGGAAGCAGCGAAAGACCTCATTTTTGTGGCAGAGCAAATAAATCCAGGTGAGCCGAGTATTGCAATCAATGAAGGTCACAAACCATTTGTACCCAGTTATCGAAACACACCGAAAGAGACCCCAAACATCATAATGTATTAAAGAAAAAGAAGAGGTACTACGTTTATTTGAGATAGGATAAACAGACCAAGTCTGCTTTGCAAAAATGCAAGCATCACAAAAAAAACTCGTCTGACTGACATAGCTTTAAAAATTGAGGAAAAAGTTTTACTAAATTCCTAACATGGGGGGACCCAAACGTTGATGCCACAGGAGTAGAGCTGCCAGTGGGACTGTGGAGGATGAAGACAACTGTGTTGTCAAGGCCGAAGATGTTGCAGAAGGGGCAAGGATGTATAATTCATCAACTACTTTACCACTGCCAATCGTTTTCCTTGTCACCAAGTCCTAAAATACATAATAAGACGGAAAGAAAGTGACCGGACAATTCAAATCACGAGTTAGACTACTAATAGAGAGTAGATTAGTAGAAAAATTCGGTACATGAAGAACAGAATATAGGGAAAGTGAGGAAGAGCATTTAATGGACCCCTTCCTTGCAATAGAGGACAGGGTGCCATTAGCAGCTCTCACTTTATCGTTACCAGAACTAGGAAAATACTCAAAAAAGGAATGAGAAGAGCCAGTCATGTGATCGGTAGCCCCTGAGTCAATGATCCAAGGAGTGGAAGCAGAGGATACACAATGATCACCGATGAAAATACCTGAATTGGCAAAGTTTGAAGAGGACAACCCTGGCAAAGAGGCAGTAGCTGAAGCAGATAGAGAAGGGCTTGACTGTGCTACAAGAAAACGAAGCTAGTTCATCAAATCATCATGTCCAAGGGTAGCAGTATCAACATCATCAATCTCGATTTGATATGCCTGGGCAGAACCTGTACCATGACCCACCCACAGCCTTTGCCATTAGTAGGGCGACCATGGAGTTTCCAACAGTATTCTTTTGTGTGACGTTCCTTACCACAGAACTCACATTGAATAGGCTCTCTATCTGAACTTGGGCAAGTGCCAGAGCGGTTAAAATTACCTATGTTAGAGGAGCCCACACCAAAAAATAAAGCTGAGCAATCAGGCAAAGAGGGTTGTACATAGCCGTCTGTCTGCTGTCCTCAGACTGGACCATAGCATAGGCCTGTTCTAAGGAGGGAAAAGGATCACGGCTCAAAACATTAGCACGTATCTGATCAAACTCCACACTGAGACATGCTAAGAAAGTATAGACACGAAATTTATCTTCCCTTCTTGTGAATTTTGTGGCATCTGTAGGACAAGCTATCACGACCCAAACCTGTACGAGGTATGAATACAGCCCTCGCTGGCGTTGATCTAACGACCAATCAAAATTTAACAATTTACCTTTAATCCACGAAAATAATTCATCTCAAATCCACTTAGCACAATAAAACTTCCAACACTACTGGTGGCAATTTAAAGTATAAGAAATAAAAGTTAATTGTTCTGGAACTAAAACTTTAAATCCTATTACAGTCATCTCAAAAATCACTTAAAATAAATTAGCAATTCAAAATCCTAAGAAGTGAATCAATAAGTTCTCTACGCTCCATCTTGATCCCCTTCGGTCACTTCATCATCTGTATTGTCATGTAGGGGGGGGGGGTGAGCTCACTAGCCCAGTAAAAAGAATACAACAGAAATACAACACTAAGATGATCACAGAAAAACAATGCAAATAAACATGCAAGAAAATTGTTTTTTAATTACTTTCAAATAAACTCACATTATCTTACTTTCAAAAACACTTCTCATTCCGTTTCACTTTCCAAATCTCACTTTATTTCGTTTTTGGCCAACTGCCAGGAATAGTCATTTACCATTGCCCTAGTAAAGGATTAATTACAGCCTAAAACATACTTTTGGTCATCCGTTCATGACCTCATTCTTATTTATCCGCAGCGTAATGGATAACTCAGATGACAATAACTCTCCACCCTATTGTCTCCAATAACGACTCAGGTGGCAACGACTCTCCACCCAATTGTCCTCATTTACCTTCTAGTAGACCCAATGTAACTGACTACCCATTAATTACCTTTTCAACATTTTTCAACAATTAAATACACAACAAATCATAACTCATGCCATTAAAATATTAAAATGCAATATAAGAGAATGTACGTCCAAAGCAATATTCAAAAGAGCATATTATAAATGACACCAATCCATTTATACAGCATTAAAACAAATAAAATAGCAAAGAAAGCATAAAAATGAATCAAATTACGAAGTGTCACCCTAGTGGTGCAGTTCTGAGATATTCCTCGAATGCGGCTCAGAAATTTAAATCCTTTGCTAATGATTCCGTCTCACACTCTCTACTTATACTTCACATATATAATTCACATTTTAATAACGTTGTTGATATGGGTTGGGAAGGGCACCATTAAATTCCATATGGGCCCACAAGAAGGTTCTTCCTCATGTACGACACCTAGGGGTAGTTTCGTAATTACAGCGGGGTCCAAAATAGTTTCGGCTATCAACGGCACAACCTATGATCATATGGGATTTGAAATTGATTGGCAACGAGTGGTAAAATCTGTAATTATAAGGATGTTTACAATCAATTGGGTGCTAGTGGCAGATTTAGTAATTACCATGAACTTTTCAACTGACATGGAATCAATGGCAGATTACGTAATTTCTGTGGACTCTACAACCAATATAGAATTTATGGCAAATACGTAATTACAGTGTACCATTACAATCAGAATGGGTACCAATGGTAATCAAATGGCACAATTTGTAATTATACTAATCTTTCCAACCGAATGTGTTTAAAATGAAATAAGATGGCAAAATAGATAAGTTGTTAAAAACGAGGGCTTTCTTTGTAACTAATCAATATCAAGGTTTTCTTGTAAATAGTCATCAACAAGGAGGCCCTTTTATTTATCTATTATTATTATATGAATTATTTCTTTAAAAGAGAAAGAAAAGGCAATCCATCTTCTACCTCACGCACAAGAGTTTGTACATAGACTGACAGAAAGCTCCAACTCAAAAGAAAAATCGATTGGCTCAAGGGGTTTGTGAATATTGGAATTTATACTTCCCACCCACAGAATCGCATCAACAAGAATCGATCTTGGAGTCACATAAAGTTTCTGAATCTATTCTTGGTTGCAGATTCAGCAAGAGGGTTTGGTGAGTTATCCAAACGAGAACTCTGATTAGAGGTTGGGGTTGCAGATTTTGGGTTGCTCCAAGGATTAAAGGATAATCAAAAGTACCATGCTAGAAGAGGAAGATAGTAGCCGTACCTGGAAGATGGTTTACGGTTGCAAGGGAAGAAGAGAAGTAAATCTGCTCCTAGCTGCTGCTTCCTAAAGTTTCTTCACAGTCCCATGATTGTAACAAAGTATGTTCTATCTAATGACTCAGGAAATCGATTTTTATTTCTGGACTCCCTCTTCCGTATGAATGAATAGACAGTGTTTATGAATCTAATAATAAATAATCACGAGCAATGTTGGGATCCATAGAACTAATAAGATAAGACATCACCAAGTAGTTGTCAGAGCTCCATTTGCTTTGAGCAGTGCCATCAGTGGCAGGTTTCTTAGCGTCACTAGTTAGGTTTCCTGAAAAACCACAGGATGCGATAGAAAGAAAGCAGGAACAAGACCACATCAAATAATTATTCCCATCCAATTTAATGGAACAACCAGGGAATGTAGGAAAGCCAAAGACCTTCCATTCGCTAGAACCCTTGGGAACAGTAGATGCAGTCATCATGTCTAACATGGTTAAAACTTAGAGAGACCAAACAAATTAATCAAAACAGATCATAACTATACTTGGGAGAATCAACAGTTACATAGAACACATGATTTCGATAGAAACAAATCGACAATAAAAAAAATGTAACAAACTTAAATAACCCTTGGTGGAAATCATAGCCACCGAGGGGCTGCTGCAGGCGGTGAGAGGAGAGGGCCGCCCCAGAGGAGAGAGAGGCGGAAGCGAGGGAGATGGAGGAGGTATTCGCCGGCGGTGATGGAGGCGGTATTGGTGCTAGGTCGCCTGCAACGGTAGTGGCGGCAGCTGGGTTAGAGGTCGACCAATAAGGGAGAGGTGGTCGGCTCTGATACCATGTTGTAAATATGGCTTGACTTATCTTGGAAGACAGAGGTCATATTGTATTTATAAAGTGAAAGATTTATAAGAATAGAAAGAGAGTAGGTGAGGTAGGTGAAGAAAGTAGGTTATATTGAACCTGGACAGTAGTAGGTTACATCGAACCTGGAAAATAGTAGGTTACATCGAACCTGGACAATACATTAAACCTAGACTATTCTATATTCCAATAAGTAGTTTCAACAATCACCAAAATGCCAGGCACCGCTACTACCACTCAGTTTCAGAAAATCTGTTAATTTATTCCTTCTTGTCCTGACATTTTAGCACAATGTTCTAGATCATTTAGAAATCAATCCACAAAATTGCATAAAAGAAAATTTGGAGCATCAAACACTGAAATCAAACCAGTTATATGACAGCAACAGAAGAGAGGGGAAAAAGGCTCATTAATATTATACCACTATCAAACTTGATGGAGAAGAAGGGTTAACATCCTAAAAAGAAGCCTTCGAATAAAAATTGAAATCTGCAAATAAGGATTTTATCCTATTGACAGTATGGGACAGTTAATAAAATCAACAAATACTAAATGGTATGATTCCTTCAGGTTTCTTGGCTGCAACACCTCACCATTCATAGAATATCAGAAAAATACTATCTCCCTCCACAGAACACAACAGATAGAAGGTTGAAGCATAAATAAAATTTTCTGAAAATATTGAAACTCATCACCATCTCCCTCTCTCATTTAGACTCTCTATCCCTTCTTCTCTTCTTAGATATCCAATACGGGACTAAAAATGCTAGCATTCTCTTAGTCCTCTTTCCTCCCTTTGAGCAAAAGGTTAGTTTCATTAATCCCATATCGGAAATTTAAGAAGAGGAGAAGGGAAGGAAAGTCCATAAATAAGGCTAGGCAGTCCAGCCAAATTACAATGTTTTTGGTTTCATTCTTAGGCTTGATAATGTCCCAATTAAGTACCGATTATTAACCGGTCTCAGTCTAGGCTTTGAGAACCGGTTACATAATCGGTTGGTTTTAGTCTTGGCCCTCAATGATGCAGGATTCATTAAGGCTGGACCAAAAAAACTGCCAACCAGTTAAATATCCATATGGATGTATGAGTGGGGGACCGTGCATAGAGTATTGAATCCAGCTAGAGAAGTTCTCAAATCAGAGCCACAATAAAAAAAAGGCATCCTAGTGCACGAGGCTTCCACTACTGCAGAGTCTGGGGAGGGACCAGAATGTACGTAGCCTTACCCCCGCAACATGAAGAGGCTGTTTCTGTATTTCGAATCCACGACCAGTAGGTTACAATATGACAACCTTACCATCACACCAAAGCTCACCCTCTTCAAATCAGAGCCACAATAAAAGTAAAATATACAAAAGAATAAAAACTTCTTTTACAATAATTAAATAATTGGATGGAAGTTAAAGAAGTTTGTCCCACCTGAATGCGGCCCTTCCTTGTTGCAATATGCAATGCCGTGTTTCCCTTGTTATCTTCAAACCTAATGACTGAAGGATCAGGTCTAAGCAATTCAAGCACAATGTCTACATTGGTTCCCTTCACTGCCATGTGCAATGCAGTTTGGGCCTTCTTATCAGTCCTAAAACCAGCACTTGGATCCTTGCTTAGTAGGGATTTCACAACTTCCAAATGTCCCATCCTTGCCGCAGAGTGGAGGGCTGTTTTACCATTGTTTCGGGCTATCTTCGCAAGATTTGAGTCAGTCTCCAAAAGGAGATTGACAACATCCATATGGCCTTGAGTGGCAGCTGTGTGTAAAGCTGTAGAGTTGGATGAATCAGTGGTCATGGCCAATGGGGGAAAGGCATTCAAAAGCTCCCTCAACACCTCTACAAAACCATTAAAAAATAAAACACAAATAAAGATTCACTTTAAAATTTCTGATGAAGAATGGAAACCATTGCCAATGGAACAGAAAGATAGGGCACTTTAAGGATGGCACACAAGTGAAGTGCAGCACACTGAGTGAACAGGTGAACTAAATTTCATCAATTAATCAATGAGAAGACAAATGTATCGAGCAATCAGGTATGGACCTCAGAAAATGAGCGCAATCATCCACTAGCAATATAGGCTATAGCAAGTGTATTACAAACATTTGCCATTCATAATTTATAAATAATCAGTATGGTTCAGCTGATTAGCATGTGGCTTTTCCAACTAAAAAAACTGTACAACAACTAAATGTTTCTCCATCATTCTCATCTCTGGATAACAAATTCCAAGTCTATATTTACTTTAGAATTTTATAAACAAATATCTAGACACCTACATTGAAACAGAGCATCAAAATAAGTTAAGAAAATCAATCAACCAAAATTCACCTGTTGAGGGAAAAGCACAAGAAGATAGATTCTCTTGTTTTTTTCGATGCAAAGTGCCTGGAATTAAGCTAAAGGAAATATTTTATTTCCCTTAATATATTTTACAGTTTTGGGGCCAAAATAAAATGTCCCGCTGCAGATCTGTACAGTCCCTTATGTTTACTTTAAATTTAACAACGTCAACGATGAAAATTTTATGTTCATTATTTTACTTCAACCCATTTTACATCGAAACAAACGCAGTCAAACCTTCAACTAATCAGGTTTCTTCTGTTTCGAAAACAAATAAGTAAACTTACGCAGAAACTGCTTGCCAATCCATAATATAAGGCATAATAATGCCACGTAAAAGTAGCAAACTGAATTAGAAAGTGGGGAAGATCGTTGAAGAAAAGGGATGAAAAGAAGGAACCATACCAATATGACCCTGCTTGGCTGCAACATGGAACGCATCATAACCATTCTTGGCTGGGAGACAAGCAGTTTCAAGATCTAAATGCTGTAATAGCTCCTTAACAACTAGGACATAGCCGTTCTCGGATGCTGTATACAGGGCTGTTTCCCCCTCCAGATTTTGCCTTGCTAGCAAATCAATCAATCTGCTATTGTTCCACTCCTGAAGAATCTCCTGAACCCTGGTTAAGTTCCCAGTTCGAGCAGCCAGATGGAACTCCGAGTCGCCCCTTTTCCCTGGAGATTCTCTGCTCTTCCTCCTGTCACGAAAGCTTTGCTGCTTCTCCATTGCCATGCGAAAGCTTTTTTGCTTTTCCATCACCCCACGAAAGCTCAGCTGTTTCTCCATCACCCCTAAAAAGCTCTTCTGCTTCTCCATGGCCCCACTGAAGCTCTTCTGTTTCTCCATGGTCACCACACTCAGAATACTATTTGCGGATTCTCCTTCCTTGCTTCTGCTGATAATCTTAGTCGAGAGAATTTGGTTTTCGATATTCAAGTGAAATTTTTGTTTTCAACAAAACCCGAAAATTATCACATCAAAATTTCAGAACCCCTCCTGATCCTTCGCAGCTGTCAACTGAAAAAATAGGTCATCCTCCTCTCGACAAGACCCCAAATCTAACCATTTCACAGTCACAAAGTCATCTCAGAAACACAGTCTACTATTACTGACCAAAAATTTTGCCAAACTCAGAAAGCAAAACTTAATACCTCTTCAATATGATTTAAGACAAACTCTTATCTCTCTCTGATCCCCAATTGGCTGTCAGTGAGACGGTGAATATCTTTGTGAGAACCATTCAGTAACATAAAAGAGAAAGAAAAATGGAATTCAATTTAATAACTGACAAGATTTAAAATCCAAAACCTACTCATGCTGAGATTGAATGAACCATAGCATTAGAACAAACCCATCTCGATTTTCAATCTAGAACCAAAGCTACTCAATTTTTTCGATCATGCATCCCTTCCCTCCGTTTGCTCGACTGAACTCAGAACGGCCAAGCAACCCTCTCAGACATTATTTCTGTGTAAGATTCCTCTGCTCTGAAGTTGAACTTTTTTATTTTTTTTTTTTGCGGGGGGTGTGGGATTTGCGGGAGGGACACAGCGGCGGCTTCCTATTTTGTCGATATCAGTGATACATCAGAGGTCTGCGCAAGTAGGGGTGTCGGGCATGAAGTCATGAACCTCATGTTGATTTGACCAATAAAAAATTTCCCATCGTGATGAAGCAATAAAAACATGGATTTACACGGTATGGTATGATATTGCGTGGTATCTATATTCGGTATTGTCGGTATCATACTCCGTCAACTAATGGCAGAATGCCACGTGTCTATACGAAGGTGGACCTGTTTATCACAACACGACTTTCTGACGATATCGATCGTTCCCTATATATCCTCAATTAGCTCGTCTAGTCCACCTCCCCTGAAATAGGGAGGAATTTACGAGCTATGAATTGGTAATAACATCTATTGTATCAGTTGGATCATCATCGAATGGCATACAATAATATTAACTATAAAGGAATTCGATTATCAGTAGTGCTGTAATTCTTAAAGAGTAATTCGGATGTCATCAATAATCAGATGTTCTTATATCAGTTCATCAACACTAGGTAAAGGACGAAAATATACTTCTCCTCTCACTACAACTTTCCCCCACTCTCTAAATAGTTTTGTCTTTACTTTGATTCATACTGTTTGTTATGAGAATTAACTTAATCATTGGAGTAGCTACTGAATTAACCAATCCATTCTCTGTGAAATTTCCTTTTATCTTTCAGGTTCAAATTGATAGGAAAGAGAGTGACAAACTATTTCCACTCTTGAATGAATCTAATAAGAAACAAACAAATAAAAAGAGAGAGCAATATTCCAAACACAATAATATCTATACATACACAAGTAATTTTTTTATGGAAAACCTCCCCAATGTGAAGAGTAAAAACCCCAATGTGAAGAGTAAAAACCAGGGGACCTTAGTCTACCTAAATCTCTTTACTATCATCAAATTTGGGAATATAAGTCTTCTCTAATTAAAACTAGAGGCATACAATAACATCATCATCAAAAACACTATATTCTTGATACATATCGTCAAAAACATATAGAACAATATGTCTTAGGAATACACCATCATCAGACCAAATAACAAAATGAAGATTGAAAGAGATCTCACCCAAAAAGGACAAAACATTGATTATCGGACTGATCTTAAAAGGATCTAATGGTTAATCCCACCGTTCAGAATGAAGAACTATAAGTTATGAACCTACTGTTCAAATTTCAGCTCAATCAGACCACAGATGACCATCTGATCCTCACCTCGATTGAAATCACATAGCTTTCTTCTCTTCTCTATTTTGGGAAGATAGGTCTAGAAGACTCCAATTATTAATCCCACTGTTCAGAATGAAGAACTATAAGTTATGAATCTGCTATCCAAATTTAGCTCAATCGGACCACCGATGACTATCCGATCCTCACCTTGATTGAAATCTCACAGCTTTCTTCTCTTATTTGTTTTAAGTGGACAACAACTTACAAAACCTATCATTTTCTTTTTGTGTCATTCCAAAAGGGATAAAGAGATGAAACCCTAACTCAACAATACATAAGAAAGTAAGTGCTCTTACTTTATATGGGCTTTTAAAAGATGGGTCATTCTCTACATAAGAGGGAAACCCAGCCCAAAACAAATTTTAAACTCGACTAAAGTTATGAATTCGGTTTATTCGTGGTACACTTGGATAGAACATGGTCAACTTGGCTAGAACGTGCATAACTCAGTTAGACCTGTAAAACTCGCACTCAGAAAACTTAGTCTAAACTTGATTTTCTTCCTGTGCTAGGGTTTTCCACCATTGACGGACCCGATGCTTTGGCAACCCAAAAGTAGGTACTAAAAATTTCTGAACCATGGTTGTGTCATGTGTCACACTCTAATTTTGGATGAATCAAAAGTGTGAATGAACCATCATATGAACCAACGATTTAAGTCAGGATCATATAAGACCGTGCCAACAATCAAATCATACATATCCAATCACAATCAGAAATAATAAATAATAAGCGGAAGTATTTATTAATAAACTGAGTTCTAAGATGATAAATAAATATTTAACCAATTATCTCCAAATAATCAAAACATAAATAAATTTATATTGCAAATCCGTAGTCCAAAATACGAAATAAAATACTAAGCGTAAACACAATGGAAATACTCGCATGATGAATCATACTCGTCTTCCATCACTTGCACATCCATAGCCACCACATGTCCATAAATTGGCGCATTGACAAAATCTTCGACAGTTGTACCTGCATCATCAACTAAAAGAAATACGATATCGTGGGGTGAGCTCACAACTTAGTTCAATGAAAAAACAAAACAATGCAACAAACATATACATGATGTCAAATTCATATATTTGATCTGGTATAAGTTTACAATGTGCTACGGCAAGGATAGTAACCACCATATATCTATACACAAGAGTGTGAGCACGTCCAACTGATCACACACTATTGTCGCCCCACATCTATAACACCCCGGCTCAATCAGGTTGTTAAGTTACTCATTTATGCCTTGTTTTGGCAGGTAAAGGAAGCTCAAGGGAGTAAAAGGGGTATTTTGGTAATTTTCATAATATCTATAAAGTTAAATTAATTTTTACAAACTAGTTGTTATTGATATTCTTAAGTTTACAAATTATGGGATTAGGATTAGGATGGTTGTAAAGCCATGAGGAAAAATATGATAATTATTTAATTTATTTTGTTTGTAAACAAGCTTACTTAAAGTGAATGGACAGGACATAAATGATTTTATATGTCAAATGATAATGTGATATTACATCCTAGATTAGTGGTTATGTTTAAAATCATAATGTAGGCATACCCAATGGTCTATAGTTCAAATCTCGAAGGAGACAAATAAAAGGTTTTATGTTGTGTATAAGCATTTTATGTATGAGACCCACAATGATATAGTAGCCTATAAAATTTATCTATAAGGAAAATAAGTATGGGTGAAGTGTGTTAATGGATTGATAAGTTATCCACTAAATAGAACAATCATTGGCGGATAATGGTTAGTAGATGATGAGTCATCATTGAAATTGAGGTGGTAGCCCACTATTGGGTGAGCTTATTTGCAAATGATTGCTATTGGTTGTGGTATTGTATAATTATGAGGAATGTGAAAGGATATTTTGGGTCCCTAAATTTAAAGGGTACCTAAAAAGGTAAAAATAAGAGTTTATGCATGTTCATGCAATAGAATATTAGAAGGATTTAATGGTCTTTTTACTTTTTATGGATTGTCGTGAAGTATGAGCTTGTTGCACATGCATTAGTGGTATTAAAAGGATATTTTTGTTATTTTACAAAATATAATTTATTGTAAATATGAAAAGTGAAAATTTACATAAAGTGTAGACATCATTTTCTTACTCTTTTGACTGAAAATGCTTTTGGGAAGAAAAGCTTGAGTTAATGGGATTTTGTTGTTGTTTGATTTTCTCATTGCAAAAAAAAAAAAAAAAAAAAAAAAAAAAAGATTTGGTAAATAATTCATGGAGTAGGATTTATGTGGTTATTGAACTAAGATTAAGGAAGTTAGAAGGAAAGTTTAGGGATTTCAAGCTTGAAGATGGGGTGGTGGTGAAGATTAAGAGTTACAGAAATTTGATGGAGGAAAGTTAAAATCAAATTTTAGCAAAGGAGAATAGTGTTGGATTTTCTTGGAGTTGATCAAGTTTTTCATTGGAGGTAAGTATTACTGTACAATGACTTATTATGGTTGCATGTTAGTTTTGTAAAAAAATTTAATAGTTGCGGAACTTCTTAGACTCATTGATGGTAGCAACTTAAAGAGAATATAACTTACCTCAATTTGACCGAGCGTGGAGCGACCAAATTCCCCCGCAGCCTACGTATCCCTCGAGACCTCTGTCTCTCCAGAATCAGGTCAAACGTAGTTCCCATGGATTGAAGAGCCATAGACACGCGTGACAACACTCAGGAAAGGCCAAATACCTCAACTCCCCACACACGGAGTACACTAATATCTCACTCATATCCCACATCCGGGATGCCT
The DNA here is from genome assembly GCA_028583415.1 of Protea cynaroides. Lineage (NCBI taxonomy): Eukaryota > Viridiplantae > Streptophyta > Magnoliopsida > Proteales > Proteaceae > Protea > Protea cynaroides. The sequence continues at coordinate 4,561,582 of CM053270.1, read as the reverse complement.
AGGTGGACTGTCCGTCGGACCACTAATCCTATGCATACATCTATCCAATCGCACATTTTTCATTAATATACATTTTTGATACAACGATTTTCCACACTCTTGGATCCAATCCTAGGGTTGGGTGGGCTCATTCTAAATCAGCCCACAAGGGTCGGACCTATTGGAACCCCTAAACAAACACATCACGGGATGCGAGCATCCTAGCATACATCTATCAAAAATTGGATGTCAAAGATCACTTGGGGGTATGGTGGCGATGCCTTCAAATTAAATCATACAAGTATATAAGCATATAGGCATATGATGAAAACTAAATAGAGCATGTGATAAAAAACCAAAAATAGAAAACAACTATATACATGTGATGTTAAAACAGCAGGAACCATCAAATGTGTAAAATAGGAAACCATAATGAGAACCAGGATATATGAAGCAAAAAGAAATAAAAAACAGCATGGATTATGTACAATGAAATGACCTACATACCCTACCTGAGATAGGTTGACCATAAGAAAGGGTATGAGATAAAAAGATAAAAGAAGACATGAGCACAACACTAAGCCAAACCAGAACCAACATTGAACCGGACTGAGATGAACCAAACCTAACTCAGGTCAAGCAAAACCTAAATCATGCTATACCTAAACCAGGTCCATAAAGCCAAATCAAAATGAACCAAACCAATCCACTCCCACACAAATTGGACTTGGTCATTAAAATAAACATGGTTTAACCCGAACCAGGTTTGATCTTAATATTTAAACCTGTCACACCCCAATTCCGTATTATTCAGAATGGTGTGATGAACCGCTAGCAAACCAACGGTTCAACCAGGATCTCGAGTAGGCTATATCCGTTTTATTTAAACATCATACATCCACATTCATAATCAGGGTAAATATACAAGAGCGGAAGTTTTATAATAAAACGAATTGAGGAATCTAGATGTGATAATCATATTTAAGTAGCAAATTATTCTGTATCAACTAAGACATAAATAAATATCAATTACATGTCTTTACTAAATCCAAATAATTAAAATAAAATTTAATCGAATACGCATGAGTTGCACTCGCAAGAGGAGTCATGCGTATCCACTTCGTCTTCAACTTCCATCGCCGTCATGTGCCCGTACACTAGAGCGTTGACATAATCTTTGACGGCAGTACCTGCATCATCAACTAAAAATATTTGACGTCGAGAGGGTGAGCACACATCATAGCTCAGTGAGCAAACAAAACAATGCAACAATACATATGCATGCATTCAATTCATATCTTTGGTCTGGTTTAAAGTTTGCAATATGCAATAGAAAGTGTTGGAGGTCAAAGGTTAACGTTTATTGACCCCTCCTCTATACACAGGGTGTGGAAGCCCGCCCAAAGGTTAACGATTATTGTCGTCCCCATCCACCCTACCATGAACATTGTACAACAAAGGTTAACGTTTATTGTTGTACAGTGCCATACCAACACGTAAGCCCCTACTGGCGAGGGCTTGCAAACTTGGCTCGCAACTAACCAATTCTAATGCCAAACAGTGTATCCAAGGCCTCACCCCAGCATCTCTCAGAACACCCATAGAGATAGAGCTAAGGCCCCCCCTGGTAGAGTCAGAGACTACAAGGACCGAGACCACCTCCCCTGATACTCTACGACGTAATAATTCTGCTAAAATAATGGTGATACGATGATGCTAATGCACAAGACTTGAGTTAGAGATAGAGCTAGAGTGCTGAGGCCCGGCCTATGACACCTCCCCCTGATACTCGCTCGCATCAAGCACACCAACCACACATATACATCCACATGCCTATTCCTAGCATCATCATCATCATCATCATGAATAAACAAGAATTTAATATGCATGAACAGTAATAATAGAAATATTGGATGACATGTTGAATGCACATAATAATCATACAACATAAAATCAATCATGGCATTGGACTCAAAAGTAAAACAGTTTATTATTAACCAATTAGTTTAGGTCTTGTTCCCTCACCTTTACTTGATCGTAAGTCCTCTTTCAAGCTTTAGGAATCAACTATATATCGATATTATATCACTAGAAAACCTAACCAAGTCGATAGAATTTAATTAGAATTAATTCGGACTTTAAAAAACATACTGCTAACTGGGGGTCGATGCTAGGGTCGGAGGTTTGATCGACCCTGGGTGTGACCACCCCTATTCTGGACTTCCCGAACACTGGGGGTCGATGCTCAGGGTCTGATAGGGTCGATTGGCCATCGACCCCCCATGCGACCCCCTGTGGGTTTTGTCAATTTTTCTTCCTTCAGTCCATTCTTCGTGTTTGGGGTCCTATGGCTTGCTCATACAGTCCATTCCACACATGTTCTATGGCCTAGAAACGTGGTTCATTCACCTATATGGCTTTCATGATTTCCCCCATGGTTTTCCATGAAAACCTAACCATGGGTGGATGATTTGGGTTCCTCCTAGATCATTCCCTCTTCTCTATCTATTATAAGGTCTGTAGAATTACATGGAGTTGGGATCCTTACCTGAGAATTAGGCTTGTTTCTCTGAAGCCTTCTCCTTGATCTTCTTCTCCACTTTCCTTCTCTTCTCTTCTCTTTCTCTTTCTCTCTCTCTCAATCCAATTAGGGTTCTAAAAGGAGTGAAAGAGGCTTAGGGACATCCTATTTATAGAGTAGAAACTCCTAAAATAAGTCCCATTGAGATTAGGAAGGAATCCCATTGAAATTAGAAAAGTTTCTTAATTTTTGGTTCGAGCTGTTTTTACCGACTACCGGGGGTCGATAGGGGGGTCGGAGATCCTGTCGACCCTTGGTCTTTAAAATGTCCGACCCCCCATGTAAAACTGGGGGTCTGACTTTTATACTGGGGGGGTCCGACCCTCCCTTGCTGGGTATGCGACCCTCCCCTTATTTTGAGTATTTTTGGGTCAGTTTAATACCTGGGATCGTGATCTCCTTCACGCACTTGATCCATGTGGTTCGACCATGATGGGTAGACCTGGTTCAAGGTGGTAAGACCGGGTTAGTTTGATACGGGTCTTACAAAACCACCATAAACAGGACCAGATTTGACTTAAATAAAAAAAACTTAACCCAAGATGAACCAGTCTAGACCAAACTTGACCTAAGCATACCCGAACCAAAACATAAGCCTTGAACCAACCCCAGTCTGACCTGAAACAGACTAGACTGGCCAGACCCGTACTTGAACCAAATCAGAACTCAATACATTATTAAAAAAAAAAAAAATTTCAACATGAATTTACGTCGACCGAGATGGCCGGCAAGGAGAGGGAGTTGCTCCTTCCTTCACTGCGGCGGCGGCTGTGCTGCCACCGTCTTCTTCTTCTTCTGCTCCTCCACTGTCGATCGAGTTCGCCCGGCAAGGAGAGGGTGGAAGATAGATTCCTCTCGGATTCTGTCCTCCTTCCTCCACTGCGGCGGCAGCTCTGCTGCTGCCGCCCTCTTCTTCTTCTTCTGCTTCTCCACTGTCGACCGAGGTCGCCGCAAGGAGAGGGAGGAAGACAGATTCCTCTCGGCTTCTGTCCTCCTCTCCACTGCTTCTGATTTTTTTTCTCCTCTTTTTTCCCTGCTACGGCTTCTTCTTCCTCTCCACTGCTTTTGATTTTTTTTTCCTCTTTTTCCCTTCTACGACTTCTTCTTCCTCTCTACTGCTTCTAATTTTTTTTCCTCTCTTTTTCTTCTCTTCTGTCCGCCCTTCCTCCTTTTTATTTCTTCTTTCTCTTCTTCTGTCTACCGGTCCCTCCAAATGGGGGTTCTCGTGGTTGCTGGAAATGAGGGACCTCCCATGCATTGTCGATGGGAGAAGGCATGAAGATGTTGAAGCCGGCTGAGGAGAAGCAGCATCCGGCGGCTTTTGGGGGAGAGATTTCGGGGAGGAGGGTTGAGGTGTCGACCTCCCCTCTTCCCCTGTAGATCTCTCCCTCATCGCCTCTCCATCTCTCTGTTCCTCTCCTTCCTTCCCCTTTCCCAATTTCTGCTTTTGCCCTTTTTTTTGATTTTTTTTTATTTTTTTCTTCTTGGTCTTTGATCCCTTCTTTTAGGGATCTAGACTGTTGTTTCCCTTTTTTTTATTTTTTTTTGTTTTTTTGTTTTTATACCCAAACTGCCCCCACCCCTTTTTTCATTTTACAGGAAATGTATATATATATATATACCATTTTTTTCTTCATTACATTTTTTTCTTATTATTATTATTATTATTATTATTATTATTATTATTATTATTATTATTATTATTTTTTATTTTTTAATTTTTTATGATACACCCCTCTCATTGCGTATGATACCCCAATGAGAGCGGGGATCCCCACAGTGGCAAAAATTGGGGTGCTAACAGTACCTGCGACTGGTATCTCCCGGAAGCTGGTCTGTGGGGACCGATCAACCATACTGGTCGCACCTTTCCCCACAGTGCCGCGACCGGTACCTGCGACCAGTACCTGCAACCGGTCTACTCTGTGATAAGTGTTTTGAACTTATTGGTTTTTCGACCAATGTAAACCCTAAGAAAACTATTCTAACTCAACCCTAACATCGTATAGGACCTTGTGAAAGCAAGTTTGGATTCTGTGATGTGGAGCAAGCTATCAAACAAGCGTCAGGTAAGGGAATCGGACCTAAACCCTAATAATTTAATAACAGTAAAACGTTGTTAATAACTATGATTCTGTGGACTGATGTTTGTGCATACTCGCATGTCATCCTTCACTTTCAGTTATTATTATTGTTCATGCATACTCGCTATGCTAGGATGTGACTGTAAGGCATGTGATTGTTTTTGTTGGTGTGTGGAATGGGAAGGGCTGAGGGTCTGGGATCATTCCTCACACTAGCACCTTTTCGTATCGTTCTGTCTTAGCATGCTTGATGAGGGTAGGGTATCAGGGGGAGGAAGTGGCACTGTGGTCTCCAGCCTGACCACTAGACTCTAGCTCTATCTCTATGCCATAGGGAGCTATGCTGGGATAGGGCCTACTGTGATGACATATAGGATTGGTTAGTTGCGAGCCCAGTTTGCAAGCCCTCGCCAATAGGGGCTTACGTGTTGGTATGGGTAGGGTATCAGGGGAAGTGTTAGCGGTGTTTGATCCGGATGCTTTAGCTCTATCTCTATTCCATGGTGGGTGCATGTGGGACGACAGTGATGTTTGATCCATTGGACGGCTTCACACACTCGTGTATAGAGGTGCGGTGGCCGCCAATCCTTTTTATAGCACATTGCAAACTTAAAACCAGACCATAATGTGAATGTTACTCATGCATATGTTTGTTGCATTGTCTGATTGTCTTACTGAGCTAAGTTGTGAGCTCACCCTGTATATATATACATGTTTTTAGATATTGATGCAGGTTATACTGTGGAGGACTACATGGATGCTCCGACGTATAGAGGTGTTGCTGCTTTAGAAGTGCAAGCAAGAGAGGACGAGCATGACGCTTCATACGAGCATGACGCTTCATACGCCATCTCTCCCCCAAAAGCCGCCGGATGCTGCTTCTCCTCAGCCGGCTTCAACATCTTCATGCCTTCTCCCATCGACAATGCATGGGAGGTCCCTCATTTCCAGCAACCACGAGAACCCCCATTTGGAGGGACCAGTAGACAGAAGAAGAGAAAGAAGAAATAAAAAGGAGGAAGGGTGGACAGAAGAGAAGAAAAAGAGAGGAAAAAAAATTAGAAGCAGTAGAGAGGAAGAAGAAGTCGTAGAAGGGAAAAAGAGGAAAAAAAAAATCAAAAGCAGTGGAGAGGAAGAAGAAGCCGTAGCAGGGAAAAAAGAGGAGAAAAAAAATCAGAAGCAGTGGAGAGGAGGACAGAAGCCGAGAGGAATCTGTCTTCCTCCCTCTCCTTGCGGCGACCTCGGTCGACAGTGGAGAAGCAGAAGAAGAAGAAGAGGGCGGCAACAGAGGCTGCCGCCGCAGTGGAGGAAGGAGGACAGAATCCGAGAGGAATCTATCTTCCACCCTCTCCTTGCCGGGCGAACTCGATCGACAGTGGAGGAGCAGAAGAAGAAGAAGACGGTGGCAGCACAGCCGCCGCCGCAGTGAAGGAAGGAGCTACTCCCTCTCCTTGCCGGCCATCTCGGTCGACGTAAATTCATGTTGAATTTTTTTTTTTTAATAATGTATTGAGTTCTGATTTGGTTCAAGTACGGGTCTGGCCAGTCTAGTCTGTTTCAGCTCAGACTGGGGTTGGTTCAAGGCTTATGTTTTGGTTCGGGTATGCTTAGGTCAAGTTTGGTCTAGACTGGTTCATCTTGGGTTAAGTTTTTTTTATTTAAGTCAAATCTGGTCCTGTTTATGGTGGTTTTGTAAGACCCGTACCAAACTAACCCGGTTTTACTACCTTGAACCAGGTCTACCCATCATGGTTGAGCCAAATGGACCAAGTGCGTGAAGGAGATCACGATCCCAGGTATTAAACTGACCCAAAAACACTTGAATAAGGGAAGGGTCGCATACCCAGCAAGGGAGGGTCGGACCCCCCCAGTATAGATGTCAGACCCCCAGTTTTATATGGGGGGTCGGACATTTTAAGGACCAGGGGTCGACGGGATCTCCGACCCCCCTATCGACCCCCGGTACTTGGTAAAAATAGATATTAGGGAATTTTCTAATTTCAATGGGATTCCTTCCTAATCTCAATGAGACTTATTTTAGGAGTTTCTACTCTCTAAATAGGACGTCCCTAAGCCTCTTTCACTCCTTTTAGAACCCTAATTGAATTGAGAGAAAGAGAAGAGAAGGAAGAGAAGAAGAAGATAAGGAAAGAAGAGAAGAAAACAAAAGGAGAAGAGTTGCAGAGAAGGAGTAATCTTCTCAGGTATGGATACTATTTCCATGAGTTTCTAAAGACCTTAGAGTAGATAATGAAGAGGGTATGATCTCGGAGAAATCCAAACCATCAACCCATGGTCAGGTTTTCATGGAAAACCATGGGGGAAATCATGAAAGCCATATAGGTGAACGAATCATGGTTCTAGGCCATAGAAAATGTGTGGAATGGACTGTAGGAGCAAGCCATAGGACCCCAAACACGAAGAATCGGCTGAAGGAAGAAAAATCGATAGAACCCACAGGGGATCGTATGGGGGGTCGATGGCCAATCGACCCTACCAGACCTTGAGCATCGACCCCCAGTGTTCGGGAAGCCCAGAATAGCGGTGGTCGCACCCAGGGTCGACCATAACTCAGACCCTAGCTCTGACCCCCAGTTAACAACATGGTTTTTAAATTCAGAATTAATTCTAATTAAATTCTATCGACTTTGTTAGGTCCTCTAGCAATATAATAACAATATAAAGGTGATTTTAAAGCTTGAAAGAGGATCCACTAACAAGCTAAGGTGAGGAAACAAGACTCTTAACTAATTGGTTAATAATAAACTGTTTTATTTCTTGAGTCCAATGCTATGCTTGATTCTATGCGAACATGCTTGTAATGTGCATTCAACATGTCATCCGATATTTCTATTTAATGTTCATGCATATTTACTTTATTGTTTATAACATGATAATGATGATGATGATAGGAATATGCATGTGAATGTATGTGTGTGGTTGGTGTACTTGATGCGAGCGAGTACCAGGGGGGTGTCATAGGCTGGGCCTCAGCACTTTAGCTCTATCTCTAACTCAAGTCTTGTGCATTTACATCGTCGTATCACCATTAATTTAGCAGAACTATTACCTCGTAGAGTATCAGGGGAGGTGGTCTCGGTCCTTGTAGTCTCTGACTCTACCAGGGGCCTTAGCTCTATCTCTATGGACGTTCTGAGGGATGCTGGGGTGAGGCCTTGGATACACTGTTTGGCATTAGGATTGGTTAGTTGCGAGCCCAGTTTGCACGCCCTCGCCAATAGGGGCTTATGTGTTGGTATGGCAATGTACATCAATAAACGTTAACCTTTGTTGTACAATGTTCATGAATTGGGTGCTTGTGAGTCGACGATAAACGTTACCTTTGGGCGGCGTCACACACTTGTGTATAAAGGAGGGGTCAGTAAACGTTAACCTTTGACCACCCAAACCTTTCTATTGCATATTGCAAACTTTAAACCAGACCAAAGATTTGAATTGATTGCATGCATATGAATTGTTGCATTGTTCTGTTTGCTCACTGAGCCATGATGTGTGCTCACCCCCTCGACATCAAATATTTTTAGTTGTTGATGCAGGTACTACCGTCGATGATTATGTCAATGCTCCAATGTACGGGCACATGGCAGCGATGGAAGTTGAAGATGAAGTGGATATGCATGACTCCTCTTACGAGTGCAACTCATGTGTATTCGATTAGACGTTATTTTTATTATCTAGATTTAGTAAAGACATGTATTTGATATTTATTTATGTCTTAGTTGACACAGAATAATTTGCTATTTAAATATTAATATCACAGTAGATTCTCAGTTCATTTTACTATAAGACTTCCGCTATTGTGTATTTATTATGATTATGAATGTGGATGTATGAGGTTTAGATAAAACGGATATCGTCTGTCTGAGATCGTGGTTGAACCGTTGGTTTGCTAGCGGTTCATCACACCATTCTGAAGAGTGTGGAATTGGGGTGTGACAACTGATGGGCAGATTGTCTATCCTCATCCGGACAATGGTATCTCTGTCAATGTCTGAGGTCATAGTGTCCTCGACCGCAATCTCACTCTTCATGTCCACCTGTAAGCGCCACAGAAGAGTAGTGATAAGCCAGCCATAAGGAAGGTTACTGATCTGATCGGGCAGAGTAGCCTGACGCATGGTCTTGATAATAATATAAAGGAGACAGACCCATTCCCTAGTGCTGATGCAGTAAGTCAAGTACTGGGTGAGCTGAGACAACTCACTATTGTGGCCGCTCTGAGGTACAATATCGTGCTGGATGATACGACAATATACCCGAGGAACAGGTCTCAAGCTAGCAGTTTTCATGGGCACTCCTGGATTAATGATCTGCTTTGAAACCTCCTGACGCAGATCATCAGTAAGAAAGCCCTTCATCTTGGGGGCGCAGTACACCAAGTCACCATCATTTGGTATCCCCAAAAGATCAGCAAGCTGGTGAGTGTCAAAGGATATGGGAACGCCTTTGACAAAGCTGGTGATGCGGAGGTCCCTGCCACGGCTGAAGTCGTTAACGTTTCCCTGGACCTCCAGGTTGGCGTAGAAATGTTTGACTAGGTTGGAGCGGGTGGTCACAGTGTAAGTAATGAAGGGTAACCACCCAAGATCACCAAAGGCCGCTTCAACGTCAAATCGTTGTAGCTGCTCTAAGTTTACACATCGCCCTGACTCGATGTTCTTCTCTTCAAACCAAGGAAAACGGGCTTGCGCTGTCGCAGAACGAAACCACCACTCATCGAACTGTGGAACCGGTGGATGCAGAAGGTTCATGCCAGGACCGAATGCATGTTTACCAGCGCCACGGCGTTGAGACATTTTGAACTACAAAACAAAAACAAATAATGAGAATTTGGTTAAATTTTCTAAAATTTCGGCAGCATAACGATAGTAATGGAAGCAAAAGCCTCGAACTCACCCAAAATCCGGGGAGGAGGACTTACGTAACCATCTAAGACCATATGGAAACCAAGCATCCATCAAACAAACAAGGAATTAAGAATTACAAGAAAAAAAATCGATTTTGACCAAAACCTAGGTTAAAAACCTAAAAATTTGATTTTTAGAAAAACCATACGGTGGAACCTCAAATAGATTGAGGGCTTTTGCTCATAGAGGTCCCTAAACGCTGTCTAATCCGAAGAAAAAGAGTTCTTACGGTTATAATCTTCTAATCCAAGATAAACCTAGTTTTTGGGCAAGAAACCATGAAGAAATGACGTAAAAAAGAAAAATGGAAGGAAGAAACTTAGTTGGAGACGATATTCAAGGTTTTGATCGAAAGGAAATCGTTTTTAAGATCACCGGTCGGACTGTAGTAACTCACCAAGCCAGAGAGGAATCGCCTCCGGAGAGAAAGGAAAGAAGAAAAGTGAGAAAAATCTCACTTTTCCTGATTTTAAAGGCATTCTAGGCAAACCGGTCGACGGTTTGCCCTATACCGGTCGACCGGTACCCCTTGGTACCTGCGACCGGTACCTCTCGGTCAAGAAAGTGGGGCTGACCGGTCGATCATACCGGTCGCACCACACTCTACAGTGTCGCGGCTGGTAAGTCGCGACCGGACAAAAAAAAAAATGAAAAAATGAATGAATGATGAGGAAATTTTTAAAATTTTGGATTAAAGCTTTCCTTACGAGTTTCGCCTTGCACTTGTTAAAGGCTAACACTATTATGACTATTCGATTGTACCTCATCTGTTATGTCTTCTTCTCGGATCCAAGCTGGAAAAACTAATCTGAGGTGGCAGGCAGGAACGGTCGTAGAGGCTCACGAAAGCGTCACCACTCCAGGGTGCGCCAAGACGAGGACAATGTGGAAAGAGGAACTATTGATGAGCAAAACCTGAACCCGGAAGGTGGAGAAGGGCAGAGTCCTAGAGCACCAACAAATTTGCCAGGACCTCCTCACACTAACTCTGAGACAATTGTGACGAATCTGATTTATCAGATGGAAGCTCAGCAGAAAGCGTTCCTGAATGAGATGCTGAAGATGTTCAGGCCACCAGGATATATCCCTACAGAAGGTACGCCTGAGTCTAGGAGAAATAACACCACACTGCTAATGGATGGTAGTACTGGGCCAATGGGCCAAGGACAGAATCTACAACCACCACACCAATTTCCAACGTTGTCTGCCTATCAAGGGATCTATCCGTACCCACCACCATGGTATGGAACAAATGCACAGGGGCAGAATGACCTAAGCCAAGTGGTGGATAGGTTTTTGAAGTTGAAACCCCCTACCTTCACAAGGAAACCAGGAAAACTACTATGGCCTGCACAGTGGGTTGCTGAGTTGGAGAAGAACTTCCGTGTAATGACTTGCACGTAGGATGAGAAGGTGCTGTTTGCTACGCACATTCTCAAGGAAAATGCAAATGCCTGGTGGAATTCTACCCGGACATACTTGGAGACAAAGCACACTTAGATTAATTGGGAAATATTCAAGGGAGCCTTCTTTGATAAATACTTTCTGAAGAGCTTCCGTGATCAAATGGAGAAGGTTTCTTAAACCTGCAACAATCTCAGTCGACTGTTGATGCGTACCAGCAGAGGTATGAGAAAAGCTATTTTTCTTCGCTCCGAAAAGTATGCAAGAAGAAGAAACCAAAACCCACAGGTTTACCATGGGATTACGAGGAAGTATCCGAGAGCACATCTTGGGTTTGGAGAAGAAGGTGTATAACGAGGCTGTGCAAATTTCCAGGGTAATTGAATCAAGCCAAAGAGATAGCTTCTTTGCTCAGAACAGGGGACTGAAGAGGCCTGCTAGTGAGACTTCGGGTAGAGGGAACACTAGACCATTCCGCCCATACAGAACTCAGTCTGCTGTGGTGCTAGCAAGGAATACTACTGCACCACCACCATCACAGTTAGTTGGACAAAACCCAAATGTCAAATGTTTCAACTGTCAACAAGTGGGTCATTATGCAAAGACTTGTACTCTACCTAAGAAGCAACTGCCACAACAAGGAAAGATATTCACAGTCACCACTGATGAGGCAGCCACATCACCTGATGTGGTTACTGGTATGATTCCGTCCCTTACTATTTTGCTTACTGTTTGGTTGTGTGTGAGCATGTAGAACTAAGGGATAATTAAATTTCAGGAACTGTAAATATAGCTGGTGTACCCGCCAGAGTACTCTTTGACTCTGGGGCCACATACTCCTTTGCTTCTATGTCTTTTGGCAAGCGAATGGAGTTACCTATCAAGTATTTAACCCCAAGCTTGATAGTTCACTCTCCGTTGGGAGTAGAAGTGGCATTGAATGAATACTATGGGCCATGTACAGTTAGTATTGAGGGCCGAAACCTAGAAGCAAATCTGGTTCAACTTGAGATGGTAGACTTCGACGTCATCTTGGGAATGGATTGGCTAGGCCATCATTCAGCTTGCTTATTATGTGGCGAAAGAAAACTTGTGTTAAAAGATGAGAAGGAAAAAGAGTTTAGCTTCACTGGAACCAAGTTACCTAGGAAGCGAAAGATGATCCTCTCTGCCCTAAAAGGTAAGAGATGCTTAGAGAAGGGAGGAGTAGGGTACATAGTGTCTGTGGTCGACATCACTGCAGAGGTGCCAAAGATGGAAGATCTAGATGTGGTACGAGAGTTTCCAGATGTGTTCCCAGAAGATCTACTAGGTCTACCTCCAGACAAGGCTACAAAGTTCGTGATAGACCTCATGCCAGGGTCGGCGTCGGTGTCTAAGGCACCATACAGGATGGCCCCTACAAAATTAAAGGAGTTGAAGACCCAATTACAAGAACTACTAGATAAGGGTTTTATACGACCAAGCATATCACCATGGGGAGCACCTGTATTGTTCGTAAAGAAGAAGGACGGTAGTGTACGACTATGTATCGACTACCGAGAGCTGAACAAGTTAACCATTAAGAACCGATACCCTTTGCCTAGGATCGATGATCTGTTCGATCAATTACAGGGTGAAAAGGTTTTCTCCAAGATTGATCTTAGATCAGGGTACCACCAATTGAAGATCAAGGCAGGAGATATTCTAAAGACGGCTTTTAGGATAAGGTATGGGCATTATGAGTTCCTGATAATGTCGTTTGGGTTGACTAATGCTCCAGCGTCATTCATGGAACTGATGAACCAAGTGTTTCATGACATGTTGGACACTTCGGTCATCGTATTCATCAATGACATCTTGGTCGACTCAATGGACAAGGAGACTCATGCAACACATTTGAGAGCAGCCCTACAATGGATGAGAAGAGAGAAGCTTCATGCCAAGTTCAAGAAGTGTGAATTTTGGCTGAAAGAAGTGGCCATCTTGGGTCACGTAGTATCTGTAGACGGTATCAAGGTGGATCCAAGCAAGATCGCAGCTATAGTAGGATGGGATGCACCGAAATTAGTTGTGGAGATTCATAGTTTCCTTGGATTGACTGGTTACTATAGAAGATTTGTGGAAGACTACTCAAGGATCGCTGTTCCACTTACCAGACTAACCAAGAAAGGAGAAATATTCATATGGATAGATGAGTGTGAGAAGTGCTTTCAGACTTTGAAGTCAAGACTAGTCTCTGCACCTATCTTGACCATCCCAGCACCAGGCTTGCCGTTTACCCTATATACGGATGCCTCAGGATTAGGTCTTGGATGTGTGTTGATGCAAGGAGAACAGGTGATTGCCTACGCATCAGGACAGTTGAAAGAGCATGAGAAGAACTATCCTACGCATGATCTGGAGTTAGCAGCGATCATTCACGCAATCAAAACTTAGAGGTACTACCTTTATGGTGAGAAGTTTCAGATTAAGTCGGATCACAAGAGTTTAACTTACCTTTTTTTTACTCAGAAGGACCTTAATATGAGACAGAGGAGATGGTTGGAGCTATTAAAAGATTATGATTGTGACATCCAATACCATCCGGGTAAGGAAAACGTTGTGGCCGATGCCTTAAGCAGAAAGTGGGCATTGAAACCTGAGGCAGGACCTAGTACAAATGCTACACTGTGTGCTGTAGCCTCAGGCTCTTTAGAGAATGATAAATAGTATATATTAGAGACTGCAGGAGATCCAGTGGAACAAGGCTTAATTCAAAAGTTCACATTGTTGTTCGTAGCTTTAAAGATCTCATCGGATCTCATAGATGAGGTCAAAGTAGCAATCCTATAGGATCCACACCTCAAGACTGTGCAAGAAGATCTAGAGAAGGGTAAAAGCAACCCTGACTTTACCTTGGATTCAGACAAGGTACTCAGGTATCGTAGACGATTATGTATACCTGAGAGTGAGAACTCAAATATCAGAGATAGAGTTATGACAGAAGCTCATTACACCCCATATTCGGTACATCGAAGCACCAAGATGTACCATGATTTAAGAAGATTATATTGGTGGAGGGGTATGAAAGCGGATGTAGCTAGATTCATATTCCAATGTCTGAATTGCCAGCAAGTTAAAGCTGAAAGGCAGAGACCCGCAGGTTTGCTACAACCACTATCGAAGCCAGCATGGAAGTGGGATTGTATCACAATGGATTTCGTCACCGGCCTACCCTTGACACCAAGGTCAGTGGATGCAGTATGGGTTATAGTCGATCGACTTACCAAGATATCTCGATTCATTGCTGTCAGACCTCAGTATACCATGGAGAAGCTAGCCAAGATATATATGGATAATATAGTCAGACTTCATGGCGTCCCAGAGAGTATAGTATCTGACAGAGATCCCCGTTTTACATCAAAGTTCTGGGAAGGATTACAGAAAGCCATGGGAACCAAGTTGAAGTTTAGTACAGTTTTTCATCCTCAGACAGACGGGAAGTCAGAAAGAACTATTCAAATCTTAGAAGATATGCTCTGAGCTTGTGCCCTAGATTTCAAAAGAGCTAGGGACGAGAAGCTATCGCTCATCGAGTTTGCTTATAACAATAGTTACCAGGCTATGATCCAAATGTCTACATATGAGGCACTCTATGGGAAGAAATGTCGTACACCTCTATTATGGAATGAGGTGGGAGAGAGAAGGATTGTAGGACCGAAATTCATCGAAGAAACTTGTCGAGTGATTGATCAAATCAAGGAAAGAGTGAAGACAGCTCAAGTTCAACAAAAGCACTATGCTGATAACCGACGTCGAGATTTGGAGTTTGCAGTGGGTGACAAGGTATTCTTAAAGATATCACCTGTGCGAGGTCTAAAACGGTTTGGTAAGAAGGGAAAGCTATGCCCCAGGTATATGGGACCATACGATATTTTGACCCGACGTGGTAATGTGGCATATCAACTGGCTCTACCACCATCCATGTCAAACATTCATGATGTGTTCCACGTTTCTTTATTGAAGAAGTATGTCAAGGATCCATCGCACATCTTGATAGTAGACCCACCAGACTTGATAGAGGACTTGACATTTGAAGTAGTACCTGTGATGCTCACAAGTCGAAAGGTACAACATCTCCGAAGCAAGGATATCCATTATGTGAAAGTATATTGGAAAAGCCAAGATGTAGAAGAAATCACTTGAGAGGAAGAGAACGCGATGCGAATGGAATACCCTAACCTTTTCGACGAACAAGGTACATTCAAATTTCGAGGCCAAAATTTATTCTAAGGGTGGGGTAGTTGTGAAACCTACATGCAAATTTCGGGGATGAAATTTCTTTTAAGGGTGGGGGAGTTGTAAGACCCGCACTCCATGAACCCGATCTAAACCTTTCATTCATGTCGTAACAGGTATTGTAATCATCACTGGGCCAGACGGGGCGAGCGGATGACAACTAGGTATGAAAACAGACCAAAATTAAGTGTGATATTTTCATACCGATCGATGGTACCGGTCGACCGGTATGGCCTGTGCAGCAGACCACTTAGATCTGGAAATGGATCTTTGCGGGTCCCACTTTCCAAATTTTGATCCGAAATACTTTCCAAATGTTAGGAGGCTTCCTAAACTAAAACTTAGCCAATGTAAGGACTTCTAAGCCTCCTAAAATCCCTTTCATTGATCCTCACAAACGCTAGAGAGGAGAAAGAGATTGAAGAAGGAGAAAAAGCTAGGAAGGGGAGGGAAGAGCTGCCATTGTCGTTAGACGAAGAACACATTACCGCGAACCAACGGTAAGTGCTTAAACCTTCCTCTACTCTAATCGATCTACATTGGTTAGTCATGATTGGATCAATACCATGCAAAGCGAGGTATTGATCGAAACCATATTTTGCCGTCAAACCCTAATCTAGTCGGTAAACCCTAGATTCAAGTTCTAGGTTGAATATCATCAAAACAATGACTTGAATAGAGTTGAAAACAACTCTAACTCATTTCTTAGACCTAGAATGTATAGGAGAAACCCTAAAATCAATAGGGGGTGACCGACGGAAGGCGAGAACCGGATGTATGGTCTTCCGGAGACATACCGATCGTCCATACCGGTCGCAGCCTATGCGACCGGTACCTGCGATTGGTATCTCCCAGAGGCTGGTCTGTGGGGACCGATCGACCATACGGGTCGCACCTTTCCCCACAGTGCCACGGCTGGTACCTGCGACCAATCTGCTCTGTGAGAAGTGTTTTGACCTTGTTGGTTTTCCGACCAACGTAAACCCTAAGAAAACTATTCTAACTCAACCCTAACATCGTGTAGGATCTTGTGATAGCAAGTTTGGATTCTATGACATGGAGCAAGCTATCAAACAAGCGTCAGGTAAGGGAATCGGACCTAAACCCTAATAATTTAATAACAGTAAAACATTGTTAATAACTATGATTCTGTAGACTGATGTTTGTGCATACTCGCATGTCATCCTTTACTTTCAATTATTATTATTGTTTATGCATACTCGCTATGCTAGGATGTGACTGTTAGACATGTGATTATTTTCGTTGGTGTGTGAAATGGGAAGGGCCGAGGGTCTGGGATCATTCCTCACACTAGCACCTTTTCGTATCGTTCTGTCTTAGCATGCCTGGTGCGGGTAGGGTATCAGGGGGAGGAAGTGGCACTGTGGTCTCTGGCCTGGCCACTAGACTCTAGCTCTATCTCTATGCCGTAGGGAGTTCTGTTGGGATAGGGCCTATTGTGATGACTATAGGATTGGTTAGTTGCGAGCCCAGTTTACAAGCCCTAGCCAATAGGGGCTTACGTGTTGGTATGGGTAGGGTATCAGGGGAAGTGTTGGCGGTGTTTGATCCGGACGCTTTAGCTCTATCTCCATTTCATGGTGGGTGCATGTGGGACGACAGTGGTGTTTGATCCATTGGGCGGCTTCACACACTCATGTATAGAGGTGCAGTGGCCGCCAATCCTTTCTATAGCGCATTGCAAACTTAAAACCAGACCATAATGTGAATGTTACTCATGTATATGTTTGTTGCATTGTCTGATTATCTTACTGAGCTAAGTTGTGAGCACACCCTGTATATATATATATATATATATATATATATATATATATATCTATATATATATATATATATATATATATATATATATTTAGATGTTGATGCAGGTTATATTGTGGAGGACTACATGGATGCTCCGGTGTATGGAGGTGTTGCTGCTTTAAAAGTGCAAGCAGGAGAGGTGTCATACCCCAATTTCGACTGAACCAGAAGTATGAGTAAACCATCACTAAACCAATAACTCTCACCAGGATCTAAATAAGACCGTGTCCACTCATACAAACCATTGCACATAACCACAATCAGAATATAATAAATACAGTGGAAGTCTTTAAATAAAATGAACTGAGCATATATTGATAGATTTAAATAAATATTCAATTATCCAAATTCTCAAACATAAATAAATATCTTTACATCACTTTAATGTCAACCGAAAATAACTGAAACAAATAAAGAAAAATCCTAGAGACACACGTAGAAACGGCACTCGCATGAAGCGTCAAGCTCGTCCTCTCCTGTCTGCACGTCCAGAGTAGCCACGCCTCTATACGCCGGCGCGTTCATGTAGTCGTCCACCGTGTAACTTGCATCAACATCTAAAAATAGTGTGTACACAAGGGTGAGCTCACAACTTAGCTCAGTAAGACAATCAGACAATATAACATTTATATGCATGAGTAACAATCATATTATATTATGGTCTGATTTAAGTTTACAATGTGCTATAGAAAGGATTGGCGGCCACCGCACCTCTATACACGAGTGTGTGAAGCCGCCCAGTGGATCACACCACTGCCGTCCCACATGCACCCACCATGGAATAGAGATAGAGCTAAGGCGTCTGGATTAACACCGTTAACACCTCCCCTGATGCTCTACCCATACCAATACGTAAACCCCTATTGGCGAGGGCTTGCAAACTGGGCTCGCAACTAACCAATCCTATATGTCATCACAGTAGGCCCTATCCTAGCACAGCTCCGTACGGCATAGAGATAGAGCTAGAGTCTGGTGGCCAGGCCGGGGATCACAGTGCCACATCTTCCCCCTGATGCCCTACCTGCACTATGCATACTAAGACAGAACGATACGAAAGGTAGACCCTATCCCAACATAGCTCCCTACGGCATAAAGATAGAGCTAGTGTCTGGTGGCCAGGCCGGAGACCACAGTGCCACGTCCTCCCCCTGATGCCCTACCCGCACCAAGCATGCTATGATAGAATACTACGAAAAGGTGCTAGTGTGAGGAATGATCCCAGACCCCAGGCCCTTCCCATTCCACACACCAACGAAAACAATCACTTGCCTAACAATCACATCTTAGCATAGTGAGTATGCATGAACAATAATAATAACTAAAAGTAAAGGATGACATGCGAGTATGCACAAAGATCAATCCATAGAGTCATAGTTATTAACAACGGTTTACTGTCCATTAGATTATTAGGGTTTAGGTCTGATTCCCTTACCTGACGCTCGTTTGATAGCTTGCTCCACATCGCAAGATCCAAACGTGCTATCACAGTCCTATACAATATTAGGGTTTAGTTAGAATAGATTTTCGTTGGTTGGAAAACCAACAATGGCAAAACACATCTCACAGAGCTGACCGGTCATAGTACCGGTCGTAGCATTGTGGGGAAACCTGCGACCGGTATGGTCAGCCGGTCCCCACAAACCAGCCCCAGGAAGGTACCGGTCGCAGTACCGGTCGCACATGGTGCAACCGGTATAGTCGACTGGTATGTCTCCGGAAGACCATACGTCCGGTTCTCGACTGTCATCGATCATCCCCTATTGATCCTAGGGTTTCTCCTATACATTCTAGGTCTGAGCACTGAGTTAGAGTTGTTTCCAACTCCATTCAAGTCCTAGCTTTGATGGTCTTCTTCCTAGAACTCGAATCTAGGGTTTACCGACTAGATTAGGGTTTGTCGGCAAAATCAATAAGGTTTATCGGCAAAATAGGGTTTTAGATCAATACCTGCTTTGCATGGTATTGATCAAAGCAACCTAGCCATCCTAGAGTCATAATCCTAGAGTCATAATGTAAAAGAAGGTTTAAGCACTCACCGTCGACTGGCAGTAAGGTGTTCTTCGTCGAATAGCAATATCGGCTCTGCCTAGCTTCTCCTCCTCTTCAGCCTCTTTCTCCATTCTAGGGTTTGTGAGGATCAATGGAAGGGATTCTAGGAGGTTTATATGGGTTTATATAGGCTAGGTTTAGGTTTAGAAAGCCTCCTAGGATTAGGAAAGTCCTAGGGTTCAGAATTTGGAAAGTAGGACCCGCAGAGATCCGGTTCTGGATCTTGGTAGTCTACTGCGCAGACTATACCGGTCGATCGGTACCAATGCCAAGACTGGTACCATGGACCGGTAAGAATAAATCATACTTAATTTGGTCCATTTGGTCTGATTTTATACCTGGTTGTCATCCACTCATCCGGTCTTGCCCGGTGATGATTGGAAGACCTGTTATGACATGAAATCAAGGTTTAAATCGGGTTCATGGAGTGTGGGTCTTACAACTCCCCCACCCTTAAAAGAAATTTCATCTCCGAAATTTGCATGTAGGTTACACAACTCCCCCACCCTTAAAATAAATTTCGGCCTCGAAATTTGAACGTACCTTGGTCATCGAAAAGGTTAGGGTATTCCTTTCTCATTGCGTTCTCTTCCTCCCAAGTAATTTCTTCCACATCTTGGCTTTTCCAATGCACTTTGACGTAGTGGATATCCTTGCTTCGAAGATGTTGTACTTTCGGCTTGTGAGCATTACAGGTATTACTTCAAATGTTAAGTCCTCTGTCAAGTCTGGTGGGTTTGCTGTCATGATGTGCGATGGATCCCTGACATACTTCTTTAATAAAGATACATGGAACACATCATGAACGCTTGACATGGATGGTGGTAGAGCTAGTTGATATGCCACATTACCATGTCTGGTCAAAATCTCGTATGGTCCCACGTACCTGGGGCATAGCTTTCCCTTTTTACCAAACTGTTTCAGACCTTGCACAGGTGATATCTTCAAGAATACCTTGTCACCCACTGCAAACTCCAGATCTCAACGTCGGTTATCTGCATAGTGCTTCTGTCGAACTTGAGCTATCTTCACTATTTCCTTGATCTGATCAATTACTCGACAAGTTTCTTCGATAAACTCTGGTCCTACGATTCTTCTTTCTCCCACCTCATTCCATAACAGAGGTGTACGACATTTCTTCCCCTAGAGTGCCTCATATGGCGGCATCTGAATTGTAGCCTGGTAGCTATTGTTATAAGCGAACTTGATGAGAGATAGCTTCTCGTCCCAAGCTCCTTTGAAATCTAGGGCACAAGCTCGGAACATATCTTCTAAAATTTGAATTGTTCATTCTGACTGCCCGTCTGTTTGAGGATGAAAAACTGTGCTAAACTTCAGCTTGGTTCCCATTGCTTTCTGTAATCCTTCCCAGAACTTTGATGTAAAATGGGGATCTCTGTCAGATACTATACTCTCTGGGATGCCATGAAGTTTGACTATATTATCTACATATAGCTTGCCAGCTTCTCCATGGTATACTGAGGTCTGACCGTAATGAATCGAGCTGTCTTGGTAAGTCGATCGACTATAACCCAAACTGCATCCACCGACCTTGGTGTCAAGGGTAGGCCAGTGACGAAATCCATTGTGATGCAATCCCACTTCCATGCAGGTTTCGGTAGTGGTTGTAGTAAACCTGCGGGTCTCTACCTTTCTGCTTTAACTTGCTAGCAATTCAGACATTGGAATACGAAACGAGCTATATCCGCTTTCATACCCCTCCACCAATATAATCTTCTTAAATCATGGTACATTTTGGTGCTTCCTAGATGTACCGAATATGGAGTGTAATGAGCTTCTATCATAACTCTATCTCTGATATTGGAGTCCTCACTCTTAGGTATGCATAATCGTCCATGATACCTGAGTACCCTGTCTGAATCCAAGGTGAAGTCAGGATTACTTTTACCCTTCTCCAGGTCTTCTTGCACAGTCTTGAGATGTGGATCCTATAGGATTGCCACTTTGACTTCATCTATTAGATCCGATGAGATCTTCAAAGCTACGAACATCAATGTGAACTTATGAAATAAGCCCTGTTCCATTGGATCTGTTGCAGTCTCTAATATGTTCTCTTCATCATTCTCTATTGAGCTTGAGGCTGCAGTACACAATGCAGCATTTGTACTTGGTCTTACCTCAGGTTTCAATGCCCACTTTCTGCTTAAGGCATCAGCCACAACATTTGCCTTACCCAGATGGTACTGAATGTCACAATCATAATCTTTTAATAATTCCAGCCATCTCCTCTGTCTCATATTCAGGTCCTTCTGAGTGAAAAGATAGGTTAAGCTCTTGTGATTTGACTTAATCTGAAACTTTTCACCGTAAAGGTAGTGTCTCCAAGTCTTGATTGCATGTATAGCCGCTGCTAACTCCAAATCATGTGTAGGATAATTCTTCTCATGCTCTTTCAACTGTCTTGATGCGTAGGAAATCACCTGTTCTCCTTGCATCAACACACATCCAAGACCCAACCCTGATGCATCCGTATATAGGGTAAATGGTAAGCCTGGTGCTGGGATGGTCAAGATAGGTGCAGAGACTAGTCTTGACTTCAAAGTCTGAAAGCATTTCTCATACTCATCTGACCATATAAATTTTTCTCCTTTCTTGGTTAGTCTGGTAAGTGGAACGGCAATCCTTGAGTAGTCTTCCATGAATCTTTTATAGTAACTAGCCAATCCAAGGAAACTACGAGTCTTCGTTACTGATTTTGGTGCATCCCATCCTACTATAGCTGCTATCTTACTTGGATCTACCTTGATACCGTCTTCAGATATTACGTGGCCCAAGAAAGCCACCACTTTCAGCCAAAATTCATATTTCTTAAACTTGACGTAAAGCTTCTCCCTTCTCAGCCGTTGTAGGGCTGCTCTCAAATGTGTTGCATGAGCCTCCCTATCCTTTGAGTAGACCAAGATGTCGTTGATGAATACGATAACCAAAGTGTCCAACATGTCATGAAACACTTGGTTCATCAGTTCCATGAACGACGCTGGAGTGTTAGTCAACCCGAACGACATTACCAGAAACTCATAATGCCCATACCTTGTCCTGAAAGCAGTCTTCGGAATATCTGCGACCTTGATCTTCAATTGGTGATACCCTGATCTAAGATCAATCTTCGCGAAAACCTTTGCACCCTGCAACTGATCGAACAGATCATTAATCCTTGGCAAAGGATATCAGTTCTTGATGGTTAACTTGTTCAGCTCTCGATAGTCGATACATAGTCGTACGCTACCGTCCTTCTTCTTGACGAACAATACAGGTGCTCCCCATGGCGATATGCTTGGTCGTATGAATCCCTTATCCTGTAGTTCTTATAATTAGGTCTTCAACTCCTTTAATTCGGTAGGGGCCATCCGGTATGGTGCTTTAGACACCGGCGGCATAAGGTCTATCACGAGCTCTGTAGCCCTGTCTGGAGGTAGACCTGGGAGATCTTCTGGAAACACATCTGGAAACTCTCGTACCACATCTAGATCTTCCATCCTTGGCACCTCAGTAGTGATGTCGACCACAGACACTAAATACCCTACTCCTCCCTTCTCTAGGCATCTCTTAGCTTTTAGGGCGGAGAGGATCAGCTTCCGCTTCCTAGGTAACTTGGTCCCAGTGAAGCTAAACTCCTTGCCCTTCTCATCTTTAAGCACAAGTTTCCTTTCACCACATAATAAGCTGGCTGAATGATTGCCTAGCCAATCCATTCCCAAGATGACGTCAAAGTCTGCCATCTCAAGTTGAACCAGATTTGCTTCTAGGTTTCGGCCCTCAATACTCACTGTACACGGCCCATAATATTCAGTCAACGCCACTTCGACTCCCAGCGGAGAGCAACCTATCAAGCTCGGGTTCAAACACTTGACAGGTAATTCCATTCGCTTCCCAAAAGAATTAGAAACGAAGAAGTGCGTGGCCCCAGAGTCAAAAAGTACTCTGGCGGGTATACCAGCTATGTTTACAGTTCCTGAAATTTAATTATCCCTTAGTTCTACATGCTCACGCACAACAAAATAGTAAGCTAAATAGGAAGGGATGGAATCAAACCAGTGACCACATCAAGTGATGCGGCTGCCTCTTCAGTGGTGACTGCAAATACCTTTCCTTGCTGTGGAGGTTGCTTCCTAGGTAGAGTGCTGGTCCTTGTAATATGACCCAGTTGCTGACAGTTGAAATATTTAACATTCTGGTTCTATCCAGTGAACTGTGGAGGTGGTGGTGCAGTAGTGTTCCTTGCAGGCACCACAGTGGACTGAGCCCTGTATGGGCGGAATGGTCTATGATTGCCTCCACCTGAAGTCTCAGTAGCAGGCCTCTTCAGTCCCCTGTTCTGAGCAAAGAAGCTGTCTCTTTGACTGGATTCAATTACTCTGGCAATCTGCATAGCCTCATTATAAACTTTCTTTTCCAGCCCCAAGACGTGCTCTCTAATGCTTCCTCGTAATCCCATGGTGAACCTACAAGTCTTGGTTTCTTCTTCTTGCATGCTTGCTGGTGCAAAGAAAAATAGCTCTTCATACCTTTGCTGGTAAGCATCAACAGTTGATTGAGATTGCTACAGGTTGAGGAATTCCTTCTCCATTTGATCTCTGAAGCTCTTTGGAAAATACTTGTCAAAGAAAGCTCCCTTGAATATTGCCCAATCGATCTGAGTGTGCTTTACCTCTAAGTATGTCTGGGTAGAATTCCACCAGGCATTAGCATCTTCTTTGAGCATGTGCGTAGCGAACAACACCTTCTCATCCTCCGTACAAGTCATCAGACGGAAGTTCTTCTCTATTTTAGCAATATCGAAACAGATCCTCCATTACTTCATCTGAGGTTCCTTGGCTATAGAATCTAATATGAATTTAATTATCATCCTTTCAATAATTCCCTTATTAACTAAACATCTTATCAATGGATGTCGAGGAATATAAGAATCAGAATGTTTATCCAAAAGTTATTCATTTCCTTCTTTCAAATTCAGTATGATGAAGAACACTTGTTTTATCTAGTGAACTTAGGTTTAAAGGATCAGGAGTAAATCTATGGTAATCCAACCGGCATCCAAAGGTCGTTAAGTTGCACAGTGGTCCAAATATATGGAAATAGAGGTTTTACAGTTCTTAACCTCATGGTTACAGGTTCTATCGAGTATATAGTGCCATTGGTCAAGGCATTACAGGAGTAAATCTAGAGAAGTTTTGGTACATCAGTAAATCAGGTATAAAATAAAAAAGATGTACATTCGGAATGATTAAACCTTTAAATGTTCATTCAGTTCATATCTCTATTCATGGTGTCGATCATAGGAGTAGCTTAGATTGGTATAATCAGGACTAATTCTAAGGAACTAACATCTATAACTCCAATTGACAGGTTGAATCAAGAAGGTATTTTGTGGTACGAGAATTAGAATCAGGCATGTGCATCCTCTATAATCATAAGAGTAAGTCAATAATGCCCCGCATCCTATATAAACCTATCTAGCTCTTTGGATATTCTATATTATACTCTTGATATAGTTTCCTTTTTAATTTAGTGGAAGTTTATGATTTTTCTCACCTGTCATTATGGTTCCTATCTAGAGCATGTGTAAGACCCGTGTCAATCTAACCCGGTCTTACCACCTTGAACCAGGTTTACCCATCATGGTCGAGTCAAATGGACCAAGGGCGTGAAGGAGATCGAGATCCCAGGTATCAAATCGACCCAAAAACACTTAATTTGAAGGGAGGGTCACATACCCAGCTAAGCAGGGTCAGACCTCCCAAAGTAGAAAGTCAGACCCTCAATTTTGAAGGGAGGGTCGGACATCTTGAACCCTAGGGTCGATGGGATCATCGACCCTCCCATCGACCCTTGGTTATCGTAAGAAATAGAAATTAGGAAATTTCCTAATTTTCGATTGGGATTCATTCCTAATCTCAATGGGACTTATTTTAGGATGTTCCTACTCTATTTAAAGGACGTCCCTAAGCCTCTTTCACTCCTTTCACAACCCTAATTGAATTGAGAGAAAGAGAAGAGAAGGAAAAGAAGAAGAAGAGAAGAAAGGAAGAGAATTTAGCCAAAAGAGAACAGTTGCAGAGAAAATAGTATTCTTCTCAGGTATGGATACTAATTCCATTAGTTTCTACAGACCTTAGGATAGATATTGATGAGAGTGTGATCTCAGAGAAACCCAAACTATCAACCCATGGTTAGGTTTTTATGGAAAACCATAGGGGAATGCATGAAAGCTATTTAGGTGGATGATTTATGGTTCTTGACCATGGAATGAATGTTGAATGGAATGTAGAAACAAGCCATAGGACCCCAAACACGAAGAATGGACTAAAAAGAGGGAATTAGACTAAAGTGCACCGAGGGTCGCACCGAGGGTCGATGACCATCCGACCCTAGGTGATCCTGACCATCGACCCTCAGTGTTCGGGAAGTTCAGATTTGGGGAGGGTCGCACCCAGGGTCGATCAGGACTCCGATCCTACCTCCGACCCTCAGTTAACAGAATGGTTTTTTAAATTCTAAATAAATTCTAATTAAATTTTATCGACTTTGTTAGGTCTTCTAGAAATATAATAACATTATAAAGGTGATTTTAAAGCTTGGAAAAGTATCTATTAGCAAGCTAAGGTGAGGAAACAGAACTCTAAACTAATTGGTTAATAACAAACTTTTTTCTATTTTCTTGAGTCCAATGCCATGCTTGATTCTATGCGTATATGTTTGTAATGTGCATACAACATGTCATCCAATATTTCTATTATTTGTTCATGCATATTTACTTTATTGTTTATAACATGATGATGATGATGATGATAGGAATAGGCATGTGATTGTATGTGTGTGGTTGGTGTACTTGATGCGAGCGAGTATCAGGGGAGGTGTGTTGAGGACGTCAATAAATGTTAACCTTTGGCGGGTCTCAGCACTTTAGCTCTATCTCTAACTCAAGTCTTGTGCATTAGCATCGTCGTATCGCCATTACTTTAGCAGAACTATTATGTCGTAGAGTATCAGGGGAGGTGGTCTCGGTCCTTGTAGTCTCGACTCTACCGGGGGCCTTAGCTCTATCTCTATGGACATTCTGAGGGATGCTGGGGTGAGGCCTTGGATACACTTTTTGGCATTAGGATTGGTTAGTTGCGAGCCCAGTTTGCAGCCCTCGCTAATAGGGGCTTACGTGTTGGTATGACACTATATAGCAATAAACGTTAACCTTTGTTATATAATATTCATGATTGGGTGCTTGTGAGTCGACGATGAACGTTACCTTCGGGCGGCGTCATACACTTGTGTATAGAGGCGGGGTCAATAAACGCGACCTTTGACAACCTAAACCTTTCTATTGCATACTGTAAACTTTAAACCAGACCAAAGATATGAATTGATTGCATGCATATGTATTGTTGCATTGTTTTGTCTACTCACTGAGCCGTGATGTGTGCTCACCCCTCGACGTCGAATATTTTAGTTGATGATGCAGGTTTCACAGTTGAAGACTATATGAGTGCTCCAGCGTACGGGAATGTAGCAGCGATGGAAGCTGAAGCTGAAGTGGATACACATGACTCCTCTTGCGTGTGCCACTCATGTGTATTTGATTAGACATTTTATAGGTTTTCTATTTTGGATTTAATAAAGACATGTATTTGATATTTATTTATGTCTCAGTGGAAACAAAATAATTTTCTATTAAATTATTAATATCACCGTTGATTCTCAGTTCATTTTATTATAAGACTTCCGCTATTGTGTATTTACTCTGATTGTGATTACGGATGTATGGGGGTTCAGATAACGCGGGGATAGCCTACTCGAGATCCTGGTTGAACCGTTGGTTTATTAGCGGTTCATCACACAATTCTGAAGTGTGCGGAATTGGGGTGTGACAGCATGACTGTTTATTAATTTCACCTTTTGTATAGTACATTATGCTCTTTCGTATTTAGTTTCAAGCATCAAACAAGTGCTTAGGGTGTATTTTCATTAAGACTTTTAAATTCTTCCTATCTCAGTTCATCGACTTAGTTAAGTGCAATATGGTCTGTTGGATAGAGCCTAAGGGCTCTGATACCAAGTTGTCACACCCCAATTCTGACTGAACCAAAAGTGTGAGTGAACCGTCACTGAACCAACGG